>JAESUZ010000205.1:0-450000 GCA_017311185.1 Proteles cristata cristata | reverse complement strand
ACAAGGAGAAACCTTCCTATCGTGGATTTTTGCCAGGCATTTCAGTGAATGCCGGGAAGACATTGACTATCCAGAGAAACACCAGCCCTCATCTCATAATGGCATGCATTATGGCATGGCAGAGAAAATAGAGATAAGTTAAATAATCACACAGTCAAAAAGAAACCTAGACCATGATAATCCTTCTAAGAAGAGGCATATGTACCTACAAAAGATATATCGAAGAGCAATGATGAGAAGAAGTTAGGAATGGACACTTGGAGGAGAAAAGTGATGACTCAGCTCTCTATAGGACAAGCAAGGGGATGAGGAAACCTTTACTAGCAGAGGAAAAAGTGAGTTTAAAGACCTTGTGTTCAGAGTACAAAGAGCAAGGTCTATAATAAAGTTGGAGAATAGGAGAGAAATTGAAAAAAAAATAGCAATTTAGGTGACTGCTCATTTTAATCTTGACCTTACCTCCCACTGTCAGCTATTCAGTCATTATTCTTTAAAGACCAATCTTTATTAATTTATTTATTTTTAGTCTTAGAGTAACTATTAGACAAAAGGAAGCTGACAAAAGTCTAGTTGTATAAGATATAGCATGCACATACCAATAAAATTCAGTTACTGTGAGCCATCATTAATGTTTGAAAATATTTTCCAAATATAAAATCTGTCTCTGTAATGGTATTCTCTATAATCCAATTATAGCTTAATAAATGTTGTTGATTTAAAAATCAGATCTCATTTTTAATATGTTTTTGGTGGGTGGAGATGGAAAGGAGCTGGGAAATTGTTCCCTGCTAACATGAAAAGATACAAAAGATAGTACAGTACTGTGTGTC
The DNA here is from genome assembly GCA_017311185.1 of Proteles cristata cristata. Lineage (NCBI taxonomy): Eukaryota > Metazoa > Chordata > Mammalia > Carnivora > Hyaenidae > Proteles > Proteles cristata. The sequence continues at coordinate 449,170 of JAESUZ010000205.1, read as the reverse complement.
TTTTCTTTATTAAAAGCATGTTATTAACTATCATTTAACTCTGATTTGTCAGACGGTAGAACAATTGATATTTTCAATACTCCAGGAAAGACAGTCACTGAATTTTCTTTTATTCTAAAGGTCTTGATAGCTTTCTACATGAACTAAATTATACTAATTTTCACTGTTCAATATGTGATGGCATAACAATATAACATTAAATATCTTTCAGGTATAAGAAAATGGCTACATGAGGATCTAAGAATAAGTAATGTATTGTGTGCTTTTTAAGGGGGAAAATGATTAGCTTGATTCTATTCTTTGTAATCCCTGCCAGTCTCATTTTCTCCATATCACTGCTCAAACACAAGATTTCTCTAATTTTATGAAAACCATCTGGGACATTACATTTGCTACATAATGGGAAGAATTAAGATAAGTATCATAAATAAGGTTCATTGAACTGAGTACATTCTGTCTTTGCCTCTGGCCTCACCCCTATATTCACCAGATGTAGTAGAAAGAACTCCAGAACTGAAGTTAAAATTTGTACTCCAATTGTAACACATAGGAGCTGGGTAACACTGGGTCGGAAATTCTCAATCAGCCACACTGGAATACTAATAATAGTTTATAAAGTTTTATCCAAGAAATAAATGAAATGGTATGCGAACAAGCACAACTTAAATCTGGGAAGCAGGGGTCATGTCTTAAGGCTTATGTATTCTCAGCAATATGTGTGGCACTCTCTTGCATATAGAATATGCTCAATTTACAGATGAAAAATTAGGATCTAATAAATTATTGGAATTAACATTTCCAAAAAACGCTTCACTTTCTAAGTAATTTGAGGGGATAAGTGAAAGCTACTTCATTTTTCTCCCAAAATTACCAAGAAATTTCACAGAAAAGTCTTAAGCAACAAAGATTGAGTTAACAGCATATATTCCCCAATTTCTTTACTGATAAAGCTAAAAAACATTTCATACGTCATTTTAAAAAGTACATGTCTTTGGAAAGAAAATAGCTGGGAGAAATATGTGGGGCTGTGATTAATCATGGAGAAGACTGAATTGGACTCATGCCAACAGACGAAGCAGCCTTGGAGAAAAGTGTATTTTCTCTGTTCTTTAGATCTTTTTTTTTTTAAAAGGGATATAAACTCTAAGATGTCCTTGGTCTTCTTGATTTTAGAGGAGAGTGGTTCGCAGATATGACTGAATGGAATCAATCCATTTAAATGTGAATATAATGAAAAAATGTGATTTATTCCTAAAGCAGAAGCTACAGCTAATATGCCTATAAAATTTTAAGAGGCTTGATATTTTAAACTGATTTAGAAAACTTTTTCATACATATCCAAATCATTTGCATTTACAGAGATGTAGAACTTTTTAAATAGCAGTCATTTGTATTTCAGACAGGTATGGTATCAGACAGAATGAGACATCTGGTAAAGCCTATAGGAAAGCATATTAGCTTGAGGAGCTGAGGGAAATTCACAATAGAGAAGGATAATAAAACAGTAAAAATAAACCATATGTTGCATTGATTGAGAATTGAGAAACATTTTTTAAAAGCTGAGGTCTACTACATGTGGATTTAATTTGTTTTCTAAAATACAAAGATTACCCATGATTATCAAAATGGATAAGTTACTTTATATCTGGCAATGATGAGAGCATTTTTCTCAGTGACACTGTAAAGGTGCCTTCCATCCATCTGTCCCTTTACTCAGTGGAGAAGGAGTATGACCTAGGACAAAGATGGCCCTAATCAACATTATTATGCCCTGTGGCTTTGTGAAAAGCCTTTGAAGATGGGAAATTCAATATGCTTTCTTTTTTGTTTAATGTTTATTTATTTATTTTGAGAGAGAGTGAGAGTGAACACAAGCAGGGAAGGGGAGAGAGAGAGAGCAAGGGAGAGAGAGAATCCCCGCTGCGTGCACAGCCTGATGTGGGGCTCGATCTCACAAACTGTGAGATCATGACCTGGGCCAAAATCAAGAGTCAGATGCTCAACAAACTGATACACCCAGGCACCCCTCAATATGCTTTCTTAAACAAATAAGATTATATGCTATCACAAACACTGTAAACTGAAATCATTTGACTATAGGTTCTGAAAAATCCTAGAAACTATAAAATTGGTGGTAGAAAGGACGTTAGGGATTTCTAAGCAGCTTTTAATCAGTTGTAGACCTCTGATCTCCTGCATGAAAATCATGAAGATATCTGTTAAAATGTAGATTCTTGGGCTTCAACCCCAATCTACTGACTAATGTCAGATTCCTTAAAGTTTGAAAGTCAGTGATGTAGGAAAGTACTGTTCAATATGGTAGCTATAGCCACATGTGGCTGTTGGGTCTTTTAAATATGGCTACTAAAATGTGTGAACCATAAAATATACTTCAGATTTTGAAGATTCATAAAAAATAATACTTAAAAATTTTTACATTAATTACATGCTGACAACTATAATATTGTGAATATATTGGATTAAATCAAATATATTATTAAAATGAATTTCACCATTTGTGAATGGATCTGGATGGAGATGACAGACTGCACTTTCAAATATGGTCCTTAAAACCTTCTCATTCACAATCTTCGATTCTTTTTCTCTATCAGAAAGTGAAATGAAAAAAACTCCAAAAACCCAGAAGGAAATACTACCACAAAAACATAAGGATCCCAACATTCCTACACAGACAATAATACCCCCAGGAAAGTCTTCCAAAGAGGGACACTTTTCAGATTATTTTATGAGTGAAAAATTAATAATAGCAATAGTGTGTGTCACTTACATTTTAAAGTTGTTTGATATAGCAGTTAATCTAAACTAACAAGTGAATATAGTTTTCGAATGTTTTCCTCTCTTTTCTAGTTCCAAATAGGTAATGTTTCATACTCATTGTGTTCCAGGAATAAAATTGTTGTTTCAAGGAAACATATAATTTTAGAAAAATAAACCTCATAATACACTACTGCTTATCTTAGACTTCTAGAACTCTTTTCATTGTTAAAAGTGCCTCTATTTTTCATGTTAAAATAGCTTAAATTTTATTCTTTCCATTTGTATGTACCAAGATTTGGAAAACTCTTCTGTAAAGAGTCATATAGTATATATTTGCACTTTGTGAGTCTCTATCACAACTAATCAACTCTGCTCTTGCAGACAAAAATAGTCTAGACAATACATAAACACATGAGTATTTCTGTATTCCAACAAAACTTTACTTATAAAAACAGGCAGCCAGCCCACAAGCTATATAAAGCTTGATGATCTCTGGTGTAAACTGTTAGTAGCTAAAAACAAATTTGGAAATACTAAATAATATTAGGATAATGCTGCACTTTCATTCAGCATGTTAAAAATATTGCTTATTTTTCAATGTTATTCTACACTCAGATGTATTGTTGTCTTTCTTTTTTAGTGTACAGATTTTGGATAGATTTTTCAGGGCTTCAACAAGAAGAAATATTTTTCTGTTTACCTCCATTGTATGGCCACTTTGAATATCCATTTGGGCTTGTCTTGTTTTCTTGCTTTTGTGCCTCTACTTCTTTACCCACTAAAAACACTTTTTAAAGTTTTTGTGTAGAACTTATAGGGCAGTGTATTAAGAAGATGGAAGGGAGAAAATGAAATTCAGACAGAAATTAATTAATTACCTACTCCACAAAACAGTTACACACTTAAATTGTCTTGAGCAAAGAAATCTCTTTGAAGCTTTTTTTTCTTAAAAATGCTGGCATTCTTTTCATTGTATTATTGCTTATACATTTTTGGAACATCTTTGTAAATTTTATTCCATAAACTCTGTTTCTATGAAAGTGTGATTTAGACCCTGCATCAGTGATTTTACATAATTTCTTTCCATAGACCATGCAATTGAAATAAACTCCCCAAAAGGAAATAAGTAACCTCTAGGAGAAACAAACACATTGTGGTAATGCATTTCCACCACTTGGCTTTGACTATAAATTAATCAGACAGCACACAGAGGAGACAAGGGATAAGAAAATTAGTTTCAACTGAATGACTTCCTTTATAGCACTGAAATCTAATATGGGTAAACTTTTGCTTGGTTATGTCAATTTGATCAAGGCAGATAGAAAACAAATCTTCACATGAGTTGTATCATTTACACAATGTCTACCATTCACATCTTATGAAACGTTTAATTTTTAATCACTTCACGTCATATATCATAAATTTAGTAAGAATCAAGCATCTCATACATATTTTAAATTAAGCTCCCCACTTTAAGACAAGGAATCCTGTGATACAATTTTAAGTGCTCTCTCTTGTTATGTAATAATAATCGATCACAAGTTTTCTGTCTACCATAAAGATAAAGAAATAAGGAAGTTTGGAAATAAAGAAATAAGGACTTACAATCAATAAGTCCATTGATTGTAATCAGCATTGCAATTGGCTCAGCCACCATTGTAGGCTTGGGTTTTTGTAGCTTCATACTGGATTTGCTATCAGTAGTTTCTACTTCTGCTCACATACACCTAACAGGAAAAAAAAAATGTAGGAACTGGGAAAATGTTCCACAAGGAAAAATGAAGAGAAAGGGCAGCCATATCCTGATTCCTGGAGAAAAACAGCTCTTGTTTTGTTTAGTCAGAAAGAGTTTTCTTAAGAAGTCAAGAATATTTTTCACAAAGCCTAATAACTATGTACAATCCATAAGAAACTCAGCAATTTCAAGCTATATGTCCATCAGCATTTGAACATACTTATATCAGTCTTGACAATCCCAATTTCCTCTGACCCTCACACTCTTACCAACTTGGTGAGAGTCTTTAAAAGTGCTGCCCTCAGTCAAAATTGACTCTATTTTTACACTATAAAGTTGAACAGTCAACAAATTCTGAACTTACTGAAGAACTAGAACAAGTTCAGGATTTGGTAAAGAAACAATATTGATTATTATTAAGAAATATTTTTTTCTTCCTTAGAAATAATTCTGGCTCTATACAATTAGTTGTTGTAAGTTAAATATTTCAGGAACTTCAACATTTGTTTGAAATTCTTTTGGCATCAACATCCAACTGATTCAAAAGCATATTTGTGACTTTAAGAAATAGGATGGTAGATGTAGTTGGAAATAATGTTTCCTTTCCTACAAATGCTTTTGCTTTATTCATTTTTCCATGTCACAGTGTTTTTAAATAATATCCTAATGCACATAACATGATATCTCTAAGGACAATGTAAGGGAAAAGACTGACGATATTTGCCATTATAAGAGAACACAAAGAGACACACTCAGATACACAGATATACATACCACAGAAAGTACAAGAACCAAAATTTAATTCTATGGACTATAACAAAGTTTCAGAACACCGCAGTTTGAGGATTTTATCATTCTTTATCTAGGAAGACTCATGGATTTTTCTCACAGCAGAAAGATTTCAAAAAGATCAATTCATACATCATGCCCTTTCAAGGCTGCTGTGTTTCAGAAGTACCCATCTAGAGAGATTGATAAGGCTGTTCTGTTCTTGATTTCCTATTTCTCTGCCATCAATTTCACACAACCAGGATGGCTAGAAGCAGGGTTGGTGACAATGTGACAGAGCTCAGAGACTCCTTCTAAGACCAAACAGATGGAGTATGTCCATTATTTGGAAGAATTCCGTCCCCTCTTCAGAATCTTTAAATGAAATAGCACATAAATTCTGTGTGTGTGTGTGTCTTTCTCTCTCTCCTCCTCCTCCCTTTCTTTTCTTTCCTTCTTCCCTCCCTCTTTCTCTCTCATTTCCAACCTCATGACCCTATTTTCTGATTGTCTATTCCTAGGTTCTACTAAAAAGAGTACTATTTTTTACTATTTTTTTCCATTAATTTATGCTTTAACTTCTTAATTTTTCCCGAATTTAATTTTTCTGAGCACAATTCTAGATGAGAGAAATAGGTCTCCCATTTACAAACATGCATACACACATATACACCACAGGGGTAGATTGAGGCCAACTAAGAAGGCTTTTAAGTATTAAAATATTCATGTCAGAGAGTCAGGGCCTGCTTAATAAGTTCTTTTTTTTTTTTTTTAAGAACAATACTAAGAAATTCAAAACACTTCCCTGCCTGAGAGACAGCATGTTTAAATTCTTAATGTCTAGGCAGTTTCTGCATATACCAACTTTTAAAATTTGCTTGATCATCCATTTAATTTTTCTGTTATATTTCCATCCCTTCACTGTTTTGTATTGTTTCAATACCATCAAAACTACTCTTCTCAGTTCATTTATTCCACATAAAAGTTTTATGCACCTATGTCCAGCAGTGTATAGCACAAAGGCTAAAAAGGTGAGTAAAGTAACTCTAGTTTCTGTTGCCATAGATTTTATAGTGTAGTCAGTAAGTCACACATAATCAAAGAATCCCATAGCAGTATTTGTATTAGCTAGCTCCGAAATTGCCAATGGTCCTCTGATGATGTGAAACAAGGAGCTGACCTGCTTTGGGAAGTTAAGGAAATGCTTGCTCTAGGGAGCAAAAGGTAAACTGAGATTTGAAGGGTGACTGGAAACATTTATCTTTATCTTTTCTAGAAATATGTTTATTGTCACGATGGAACACATTTTCTATTTGTGTTTCTGGCAGACTCTGAAGGTGCCCAACACAACACCCACCCTTCATCATGTTCTTTCTTACCGCAGAGACTTTTATCTGTTCATGTTTACCCTACCTCTGTTTGCAGGGGATATGAGGAGGAATGTCAATTGTCTAACCCAATTACAGTTAATCTGTTCTTTTTGCAAGTAATTTTTTAAGAATATCTTTAATTTTAACTTGGCCAATGAGGCAGCAGGGGAAGTTTCCTGGGGGCTTCTGGGAAAATGCTTTATAAAGGGATGTGTTAGGAAAACTGCACTTTGTGCCTTTGGACATTGCTGAAAACCTGATATTTAAAAGAACTGTAGCCATTGTGTAACCATAAACAAGGTGCAGACATTCTGTTGAGTGAAGGATGGGAGCATGGAAAGGACACATGTCTTTGCTGATCTCATTTAGCTCTTGGGTGTACTTCGGAGTTCTGGCCTAGTCTCTGGACTGTCTTTAAGCCTCTGTTTGTCACCGAAGCGAAATTATTCCAATTTGGAAAGAAAGTTCTCATTTTTAGCTTTGGCACTCTAATTATAAAATCATAACTATAATAAAAAAGATCTGGAAAGATCCACCTAATGGTTAACTATGGAGAGGGAAGTGCTGGAGGATGCGAGATGAGTGACTTTGTCAAGTTCACAGGGTATATATTCATCTATGACTTTGGTAATTAAAGATTTTTTTTTAAAGCAACAAAATATAACTTTTTCCCCTCATTACAGAAATTAAATATTTCCAGGCTTTAACACTCCGCCTTAACTGCCTGAGAGAGACTACCCAATTAATGTTCCAACTAATGTTTGCTGAATGAATAAATGTATCAAACCTTTCCAAAATATCTGGAGATCCTGGATAAAACTGTTGCACACATTTTATTTAATTCCTGCTTGACATCAACTTTGTGAGTAGTATTATTTCTATTTTCAATATGTAAAAATTCAGCCTCAGAGAGAATTAGTAAGAAGATAGCTGTTGAGAGAAATAGCTAAAATTTAAACCCAAAGTTTTCTGACTTAAAAGCCCAGAAGTTTCTTCAGTTAGGCTCTTTTTCATGATATATGACCAATAATTAACAGGATGGACTGTTTTTCATGTTACTTGTAATTCTACCACTCTTTTCAATGAAAAGAAATTACTTGAATTCCTTAGATTTCTGACTTTTTCCTCTAAAGAGAAAAACAAGTTCCTTCTCTCAGTTCACAGTTTTCCTGCATATTATCAGGAAATATTCTGGTTGTTATCTCTCCCTAATCGGGTCCTCAAATCAGTCATCTCAGAATCACTTCTTACACTTGGGAAACAAAGTATTTCTAGGATCCATGTATACAAGAATATACATTATTTAAAGCCCTAAAGAGACTCTTAACATTCACACCAAAGTTGAAGAACTACCACATTCCACTCAAAATATGCTATTTTTGTTATATAAAATTTAGCCATACAGAGAGGAAAAAGCCCCTTAGAATGCAAATAAGAGTCATGCTATCTAAACTAGCATAAAAATAAATCAATTTATTTGCTTATTTCCTTTTTAAGTTAAAAATGTTTTATTTTAATTTCAGTTAGTTAACATACAATGTTATATTAGTTAAAGGTGTACAATATAGTGCTTGAACAGTTCCATACATCACCCTGCGCTCATCACAAGTGAGTGAACTCCTTAATCCCCATCACCTATTTAACCCATCCCACAGCACTTCTCCTCTGGTAATCACCAGATTGTTCTCTATAATTAAAAGTCTATTTCTTGCTTTGACTCTCTCTCATTGTTTTCCTTTGTGTATTTGTTTTCTTTTTAAATTCCACGAGTGAAATCATATGGTATTTGTCTTTCTGTCTGATATATTTCACTTAGTGTTACACTTTCTAACTCCATCCATGTCATTGCAAATGGCAAGAATTCATTCTTTTTTATGACTGAATAATATTGCATTATATATATCACATCTTCTTTATTCATTTATCAATCAATCAATACTTGGGCTGCTTCCATATCCTGGCTATTGTAAATAATGCTACTATAAACATAGGGATTGGTATTTTTGTATTCTTTGGGTAAACACCAAGAAGTAAAATGCTAGACCATAAGGTAGTTCTACTTTTAACTTATTTTTTTATTTTAAAAAATTGTTAATGTTTTTTATTTATTTCTGAGAGAGAGAGAGTGTGTGTGAGCAGGGGAGGGTCAGAGAGAGAGGGAGACACAGGATCTGAAACAGGCTCCAGACTCTGAGCTAGCTGTCAGCACAGAGCCCGACTCAGGGCTCAAACTCATGAACCATGAGATCATGATCTGACCAGAAGTCAGACGCTTAACTAACTGAGCCACCCAGACACCCATATTTTTAACTTTTTGAGGAATCTCTATACTGTTTTACACACTGACTGCACCAGTTTGCGTTCCCACCAACAGTGCACAAGGGTTCCTTTTTTTCCACATCCTTGCCAACACCTGTTTTCTTGTGTTGTTGATTTTAGCCATTCTTATAGATATGAGGAGATATCTCATTGTAGCTTTGACTTGCATTTCCCTAGTGATAAGTGATGGTGAGCATCTTTTCATGTGTCTATTGGCCATATGGATGTCTTCTTTTGAGAAATACATGTTCATATCTTCTGCCCATTTCTTAACTGGATTATTTGTTTTTTGGGGTGTTGAGTTCTATAAATTCTTTATATATTTCAGATACTAGTCCTTTATCAGATATGTCACTTGCAAATATCTTCTCTTATTCTGTAAGTTGTCTTTTAGTCTTGTTGGTTGTTTTCTTTGCTGTGCAGAAGCTTTTTATTTTGATGTACTTCCAATGGTTTATTTTTGCTTTTGTTTCCCTTGCCTCAGGAGACATATCTAAAAAGTTGTTACAGCTAATGTCAAAGAAATTTCTGCCTTTGTTCTCTTTCAGAATTTTGTGGTTTCAGGTCTCACATTTAGGTCTTTAATCCATTTTGAATTTAGTTTTATGCATGCTGAAAGTTTCCTTCTTTTCTATGTGTCCCAATACCATTTGTTGAAGAGACTGTCTTTTGCCCATTAGATATTGTTTTCTATTTTTTTGGATGATTAATTGGTTATATAATTGTGGGTTTATTTCTGGATTTTCTATTCTGTTTTATTGATCTATGTGTCTATTTTTTGTGCTAGTACCATGCTGTTTTGATCTTTGCAATTGTAATATAAGTTGAAGCCTGGAATTTTGATGCCCCCTGCTTTGCTTTATTTTTCAAAATTGCTTTAGCTATTCAGGGCTTTTGGGGGTTCCTTACAAATTGTAAAATTGTTTGTGCTAGTTCTGTGAAAAGTAGTGTTGGCATTTTGATAGGGATTGCATTACATTTTTTTTTTAATATTTTTATTTATTTCTAGGAGAGAGACAGCGTGAGCAGGGGAGGGTCAGAGAGAGAGGGAGACACAGACCCCGAAATAGGCTCCAGGCTCGGAGCTGGCAGTCAGCACAGAGCCCGACGCGGGGCTCGAACCCACGAACCGCGAGATCATGACCTAAGCGAAAGTCGGACGCTTAACCGACTAAGCCACCCAGGCGCCCCTACATTTTTAAATAATATTTTAACAATATTTGTTTTTCCAATCCATGAGCATGGAACATCTTTCCATTTCTTTGTGTTGTCTTGAATTTCTTTCATCATTCTTTAATAGTTTTAAAAATGCAGGTCTTTCACCTCTTTGGTTAGGTTGCTTCCTAGGTATCTTATTACTTTGAGTGCAAACTGTAAATGGGATTGTTTCCTTAATTTCTCTTACTGCGGTTTCATTATTGATGCATAAAAATGCAACAGATTTCTGTAGGTTGATTTTGTACACTGCATTCTTTTATCTGTTCTAGCAGTTTTTTTGGTGTCATCTTTAGAGTTTTCTATATAGAGTATCACGTCGTCTACAAATAGTGACAATTTTACTTCTTCCTTACCAATTTTTATTCCTTTTATTTTTTTTTGTAGCCGGACTTCTGTGACTAGGACGTCCACTACTATGTTGAATAAAACTGTTGGTAGTGGACATCCTTGTCTTATTCCTGACGTTAGGGGAAAAGCTCTGTTTCTCCCCCATTAAGAGGGATGTTATCTGTGAGTTTTTCATAGATGGCCTTTATTATGTTGAGATATGTTCCTCCTATTTTTGAGGGTTTTATCATTATTTTCTTAGTTTTAATATTTAAAATAAATACTTGGCTCTCAAGAAAACACATGGTCCTTCTGTTTATTTCATCAAAAGTTGATTTAAAATAATTGATTTTTTTATCAAATTAGATTATGCTACCAAAGAAACTTTTTTAAACTAAAAACACTAATATCAGTCTGAACTTTCTCTAATAATAAGTACATGGAAACAAAAGTAAACTGTAAGTTGGCAGTTTGGTCGAATATGATATTTTTAATATAGTCATACAGCACATTATTTGTATGATGTTAAGAAAAGCCTGAAAAGTGAAGTTTCTTCTTTTATTTTGAGTACAACAATTACACCTTTGGTGTGCTCAGGAATCTTGTAGTAGAAAAACCAAAGAATATATGTTAAGTGCAATTAGATGCAATTGCACAATCCCCAATGTTTTCATCTTTACCCAATCTAAAAATGACACAATTGGGGCGCCTGGGTGGCTTAGTCGGTTAAGCGTCCGACTTTCGCTTAGGTCATGATCTCGCGGTTCGTGGGTTCGAGCCCCGCGTCGAGCTCTGTGCTGACTGCCAGCTCAGAGCCTGGAGCCTGTTTCAGTCTGTGACTCCCTCTCTCCCTGACCCTCCCCTGCTCATGCTGTCTCTCTCTCTCTCCTAGAAATAAATAAAACATTAAAAAAAAAATTTAAAAGGGGCGCCTGGGTGGCTTAGTCGGTTAAGCGTCCGACTTTCACTTAGGTCCTGATCTCGCGGTTCGCGGGTTCGAGCCCCGCGTCGGGCTCTGTGCTGACTGCCAGTTCAGAGCCTGGAGCCTCTTTCAGCCTGTGACTCTCTCTCTCTCTGACCCTCCCCTGCTCACGCTGTCTCTCTCTCTCTCTCCTAGAAATAAATAAAAATATTAAAAAAAAAAATTAAAAATGACACAATTCCCTTTAAGCATTTCTTTTATAAATGATCAATAAATGATGTGTTTAATAAGCTAATTCTCAATACACTTTGATGTTTCTGATTCTTTAGATAAAAATGCCTACGGAAGACAATAAATTCACTTACTCATTTATGCTGACATCTATTGAATACATACCATATCCCAGGTGCTGTTAGATGAACACAATGTGCTAAGTCCACTAGAACATTGTGGGCAGAGCCAAATGCATTTGTAAATAGAAGGAAAACCAAAGAATTATGTTTTCAGACACATTTAATAGCTTAACAAAGGCAAGTGGTGGAATTAGTTTGTAGAAGGAAGAGAATTAGATCATCAAAAGGCTTGTATACTAGGTTAAAGACTTTGAGTGTTATTTTGAAAATGTAAGAGATTCTAGGAAGTACAATGGCTTTAAGAAGTCCAATGATATAAAATTACTCTGAATTACGGGTCATAAACATAGATTAGAGTTCATTATCTTTATCCATCTCTTTCTAATGACCAGTGGGTTAATCAACTAGTTATACACCTGGGGAAAGTTGTTTAACTTTTCTACCTTGATATTTACAATTATTGATTCTCAAACCAGGTCTCCAAAATGTTTGCCATTCCATAGAGCCCTTTCAAAGCCATCTGTATGGAGGAATCTGGGAACACCCACACAAAACACATCCCCATACAAAGTTTTGGGTAAGACTGGATTTACACAGAGCATGAGCTACCCTGGACAGATATCCTTACCTACTATCATAAGATAACATTATGATTCTAATCTAACTCAGATGATAGCATGGGATTCAAATTTCTTTCCCCATCTCCAACCCTGTCCCAATTCTACTTCCTTGTAATCGGATTCAATTTCTCTTGGTATAGGTAAGTTTTCTCTAAGCAGAGGAGAATTTGACCAAAGAAAGCTTGAGGTTTCCATCATCCAAGTTAGGGAGAACATAAGAGGAAAATGAGAACTTCAATTTCTTTGCACTCACATATGAATACCAGAAAAGAAAAGTCTGGATGGCTAGTCCTGGATCATGTGTTTAGGTCACATACACACACACACACACACACACACACACACACACGAGTTTTCTTTATAATGAAACATACATATTAAGTGAAAATCTCACAACTGGTAGTAAAGAAAGGAATGATCAAAACTACTCTTTTTTCCTGTAAGTATAAGTAGAATTCTGGGGAAACAGAGTGTTAACATGGGCTTGTAGCACAACTTAAATTATTTCTACTTATTTTTTATTATAATCTTGTACTCTACTCTCTGGATCATGGTACTTCTCTTTCACCCAGGTTTTCATAGAAATTTACTAACTTTTCATTCATTTATTCAATAGATATTACTAAGCACTACAGAGCTGAGATACAGCAATGAACAATAACAAAAGCCTAAAAATCCTAGCACTTTCTGGGGAGCTTATTTTCTACTGGTAGAAACACACATTAAGCAAATAAGCAACAAAAAACAAAACAAAAGAAAAAACAGCAATTTCACATAGTGACAAGTGTTGTAAAAGAAAGGAAGGGGTTTAAAGGGTAGAACATGACAAAGACAGGACATGGACCATGCACTTGAAGGACAAATCTACTTGAAAATCTAGAGAACACACCCAGGCAGATGGAAAAGGAGGTGTGTAAAATTTTAAAAGCTAAAAAGGGTAATTTTGGCTTAAGTTTTTTTGATATTTATTAATTTTTTTGAGAGAGAGAGAATGAGCAGGGGAGGGGCAGAGAGAGGGAGATACAGAATCTGAAGCAGGCTCTAGGCTCCAAACTGTCAACACAGAGCCCGACACAGGGCTTGAACTCATGAAGTGCAAGATCATGACCTGAGCTGAAGTCAGATGCTTAACTGACTGAGCCACCCAGGAACTATGATAATTTTGGCTTTTTTAAGAGATAGCACAAATGCCGAAGAGTCTGAAGCAGACGAACTGGACTGGGAGAGAATGAAGTGAGCAAGAAAAGGGGCCAAATCAAGCAGACCTTTTAAAGCCACAGTAGGAACGCTATATTTTATTATGAGTGTGCTAAGAAACCATCAACGGATTTTGTGCCAGAAAGAAACATGATTTTATTTGCAAAGGGTCACTGGTTGCTGTCTAGAGAATAGACTATGAGGGGTTAAGAACAGAATCTGAGAGACCAGCTGGGCGGCGATTGCTATAAATCATGTGACAGATGATGATGGCCTGGTTGCTTGGAATAGAGTGACAGAATGGAAGTGGAAAGAGGGAATCTAATTCAGGATAGATTTCGAAAGCAGGAGTGACAAGGTTTGCTGATGGGGTGAATTCAGGGTATGAGGGAAGGGAAAGAGAGGGATGAAGATGACCTTTAGGCTTCTGGCCTCAGAAACCCAGTGCGAGAAGCAGCAGAAACAGTAACCTAGATTGTGAACATCTGAACTTGGTCTATAGCTCTCAGTCCATTTCCTGGCCAAAATTTTCAAATAGTATAAATATAATCCTACAGAGAAGACAGTTCCTGAAATGATCACAGAAATGGAACTATTTGGGAATTTCAGATAAATTCCAAAGATTGTTGAAAATACTAATTCTGGTAAACAGATCTTGGAAGTACTGTTTTCAGAAATTCTGGGTCTACTCTTTTCCAATGGTTTATATTCATTTAGCATTGTTGGTTTGATTGATAGTGATTATTTTTGAATATTTGTTATGTGATGACTACTTTTCCTGACTTATTTGGCAGCATGTCAACACTTCGATTAAATTCCCACTAGTTTTTCTACAAATATGTTCTTTTAACTTAAAGGATCCCAATAGGCTGGTCATTTATAAGCATTTTACTTTGTAGTAGCCTCTGAGCATTTTAACTAGAATATCTACCTGTAAAGAAATTGAAGTGTTAAGACAGAAACAATAATGTATGTGAGAGAAGTCAATTATACGTAATCCCTAGAAACCCAATAAGAAATGCCAAGATCTCTGAAATATACCAATCTCTGAATATAATATTGGCCATTACCTTTAGATTTGTTTATAATATTCTACATCTAGAAACTTCATTTCAAAAGCTTCCTGATGAACAATACAGCTGTACCTTCCCATATGTGAAGCCAAAGGTTTGTCCACTTGATTACTAAAGAGCAAATCATCATAATTACCTAAACTTAATGTTTACTATACATTTTAGAACAAGATAAAAATAATGCAACTCTCTGGGGTTATTCAGTTGCTTTACCCATCAATTCTTACCTCTGTTCTTTCAATGGTTAATTTAACTAATAAATAACATTCAGCAAGGGAGATAGAAAAACTCAGTAGTCTTCCTCTATTTTTGCTTTACACTACTTTACCACACTTTTAACACTTCTGACACCACATACGTCAGGCTTTTCCTCACCAAAAATCCTGTGACACCTGATGGCTGTCTTATAATTTAATTCAATTCTGACACTATCTACCAGGATGTAGAACAAGATTCCACAGGTTAAGGGCTCAGTCCCATAAGACTCCTTCTTCCCACTTTAGATGTCAATTGCTAAGCAGTAGGTCCCCATGTTACCCACAACTTCTGCCTGACTGCTACAAATCAGAGGTTCCTATGACCTTCTCCTAAGGTTTAATTTTCTATAGCAGCTCACAGAACTCTGGGAAACACATTATTGAAACTGTGCCCCATAGGGTTAAAGAGATTGAAACTAGCAGAAAGTTTAAAGCTTATTTTTCAAAGAACTGTTTCCCCTAGTCAGCTATCATGTCTTTTCAGGCAGCACTCACAAACTCCGTAGCTGTCTCTGCAGAAGCCTGGACTCAAAGTCAACTGATATAGTTTCAGCCTATGAATAAACAAGGCCCTGCATTCCTTTCCCAAGATAATAACTCAAGACCTCATCTAGTTTATACTGGCTCTTGAAACATGCACATAGCCCCTTCCCCTTGTCCTAAGAAAACCTCCTGATAGAAGTCCTGAATTTTGCCTCCTTCTGATGTTGTCTCCACCCCAAAGTGAAGAAAGGATGTATGTTACATGCTTGCTCAATGCACATGGTCCATCTTTCCTCATGAATAGTCATAGGTTTCCCTGTCCTTTTCATCAATATGTATGTAATCTCAACCCCTATCATTATAAAAATCTTATTCTCTCTCCCTTCAAGGAGGCAGATTTGAGGCTTGTCCCCCAGTCTTCTTGTTTGGCTGTCTCTTGAATAAACTTGAATAAACTTTCCTTGCAGGAAGCCTGATATCTCAGTTTTTGGCTTTGCTGCATATTGGGCAGATGCACTTGGCTTCTGTTACACTTATTTAAGAATATGATAAGAGATACAGATTAATAGCCAGATGAAAAATATGTAGGGCAAAGTCTGGGAGATTCCCAAGGGCAGGCAGTACTATCCCCATGGAGATGTGGTATGTCACCCTTCCACTATGAGGCTCTGTTCACCAACCAGAAGTTCTCTGAGCCCCCATACTAATGGGATTTTTATGGAGGCTTCATGATGTAGACATGATCAATAATTAACTCAATTTCCTTTTTTTATAACTTTTTTTTTTGAGAGAGAGAAAGAAAAAGAGAGAAAGTGCAAGTCAGGGAGGGGCAGAGAAACAGGTAGAGAGAGGAGAGAATCCCAAGCGGGCTCTACATTGTCAGTGCAAAGACCCACGCAGGGCTCAAACCCATGGATGGTGAGATCATGGCCTGAGCTAAAGTCCGACACTTAACTGACTGAGCCACCCAGGAGCCCTGATTAACTCAATTTTCAACCTCTCTTCCTTGTCTAAAGACCAGAGAATGGGGCTGAAAATTTCAAGCTTCTAATCATGCCTTGGGCTTTCTGGTAGCCAGCCTCCAACCAGAAACCCACCAAGAATCACCTCATTAGAACAAAAGACACTACTATCCTCCAGAAAGTTCCAAGGAATTTAGGATCCCTGTGTTAGAAACCAGGGTCAAAGACCAATAGTAGAACAAAAAATGCTCCCAGTGCTCTTCTCACTTAGGAAATTATAAGGGTTTTAGGATCTCCATGCCAGGATCTGGAGGCTGGGAATAATCTATGTTCCTCTATTATTTCACAAGCATCTATACACAATGTATAGGCAAACCTGAATTCTACTAAATATTTAATTACTGATCTATAATTTCTTGTTAATAACTTTAGGGCATGTATTGTACAACTATCTTGTTACACTTAAACAATATGAGAAATAGTAACTAACCTTTAATCATTTCATTTCCGGAGTCTAAAACTTAAGGAAAAAGGAAGAGAACCAAGATCTTTTGAATATCTGCTGTGTCTCTTGTAGTTTATATGAACCACCCACTTTAACCCTCACAAGAGCCCTATAACAGATATATTAATATTCACCTTTTCTCACTTAAAAAATGGACATGGAGGTTGAGTAATTTTTCTGAAGTCACACAACCTGTAAAAGGCAGAATTGAAATCAGTGCACAGGTTTATCTGTGTGCCAGCCGATAATATTTCTACTCTATTGCACTAAAGAAGAAACAGGATTTCATCTATCTGTGAATAATTTAGATGTGGCTGTTGCCCATGTGCAATCTCTGTTCTCACCCCACACTCATTTTATAGCAGGATTCAGCCTTTGTCAGGTACAAAGTCAGTTCTGACTCCATGATATTAGAGTGTGTGGTTAATGGTTTATGTCAATTTTAGCTAGGCTGTGGGTCCAGTTGTGTAGTCAAACACCAGTCTTGATGTTGCCATAGTGAAATTTTAGATGTGATTAAAAACTTAAATCTTAAAGTAGACTTTAAGCACACTACCCTCCATAATGTGAGTGGGCCTCATCCAATCAGCTAAAGGCCTGAAGAACAAAGATTGAGGTTTCTCAAAGAAGAAGGAATTTGGCCTTAAGAATTCAACAGAGAAACCCTACCCAAGTTTCTAGTGTGCCTGGCCTGCAGACTTGGTTCTAAAAACTACAACATCAACTCTTAGCTGAACTTCCTTCCTGCCAGTTTACCACATGGATTTTGGACTTACCAGCCCCTATTACCATTTTTTAAAATAAATTTTAAAAAAATAAACCAGTATCTGAATCTCTCTCTGTTTCATTCTCTTTCTCCTTCCCTTCCTCCTTCTCTTCCTCTGTCCCTCCCTCCCACTCTCTCTCCGTCTCCCTCTCTCTCTCTCATGTGTGTGTGCGTGTGTGTCTTATTGGTTCACTTTATATGGAGAACCCTACCTAACATAGACTTTGGTACCAGGAAAAGTCTGCATTGCCTTGAAGACACTGTTGCTAGGAATATGAATGTTAATATGCTTCTGATGAGGTCTCAGATGGACATAGGCAATGTTATTAGAAACTGGAAGAAAGATGGACCCCTGTTATAAAGTGCCAGAGGCCTTGGCTAAATTGTGCCATACTGTTTTGTGCAAAGTAAAACATGTAAGTGGTATACTTTGATACTTAGAGATTTATAAGCTAATAAACTGAAGTTGTTGAAGGTGTGGCCTGGTTTCTTCTTGCTGCTTATAATAAAATGTGAGAGGAGGTAGATAATTGAAGAAGGAATTGTTAAGTGAAAGAAAGCTAGAACGAAGATTTGAAAAATTCTCAGCCTATCTATATTGTAAAAAAAGAGAAAGCATGCTCTGGAGAGAACACCGAGTATATGGCTGGACAATGCTTTCCTAAACAGAGTAGGTGTGTGATTTTTGGACCCAGTTAACAATCTTAACAGAATGCTGGCAATATGGACCAAAGAGGAACCAGATGCAGTAAAGGAAGGCTTTCAGACTCCTAGAATGCTCCAGACAGGAATGGGGCTAATATAGTGATCTGACTTTGATCATGTGTTATCTCTCAAGAAAGGGAAGAATGACCCCCAAGGGCAGGGCCACGTCATCAGTTCCACCAGGTGGGGCCATGACCCGAGTGGGTCTCCAGGGTAGAGCATCAAGCCAACAAGGAGTAATCCCATGCCTTAAAATCTAATAGAGTTTGCCCTGCTTGGTTATAGACTTGCTTGGGAACCATGACCTTTTTTCCTTTAAAGTTTTCCCCTTCAGAATGGGAATGTACATACTATTCCTGTCTAACCATTGCATTTTGGAAGGAGATAACTTGTCTGGGATCACAAGTTCACAGAGATAGACTTTTCTCCAGGTTGAATATTACCCCAACTGATTTCAATTGTGAGATTTGGAACCTTGAGTTCACAAGTTTCAGATGAGATTTTGGATGGAGAGTTGATTCTGGAATAATTAAGACTTCTGAAGATGTTGAGATAGGGTGAATGTATTTTGCACATAGGAAGTTCATGATTTTTGAGGGGGTTAGAGGGCAGACGCTCCCCCAAAAAGATGTGTTGGATATACTAACCTTGAGTACTTTGGAATGTTACCTAATTTGGAGACAGATTCTTCATAGAGGTAATTAGGTTAAAACAAGGTCACTAGGGTAGGCCCTGATCCAATAAAACTAGTGTCCTTATAAAAAGGGAAATATTTTTATTTTTAGATCTCAATCATTTAAACATAATTCCCTAATAAAGCACTGATTAATAAGTATTATTAGGTTTTTTGCCATATTAATTCAAGAGGCTAAAGGAATAGAAAAACAGTAGTACTACTGTCTCTTTTCTATGTACATTGCTTCTAATCCACATCAGAGCTATGTATATCTTAATCCTGAAAGCATGTATCATATACTGGAAGTTACCTTCACTGAAGTTCCAATTAAATGTAACAAATATTTGTAAAGCTCACACTATGCAAAATGCTCTGTCAATATTATACAACAACTAGACATGATCTCAGAGAGCTGAGAGGAGGTAGACAGATGACTATAATTAAACAGTTATAGGTTTTCTGCAGCTTCCACACCAATCCTAAAATGGTTTTATTTCAAAAACCAATTTTAATGCATTTGTATACCAAAAAGTCTTTCAAGTACTTATTCAAAGTAAAATTGATGATTACATGGGGGGAACAGACCAAATATATCACACTGGCAAAAAAAAAAAAAAAGAAAGAAAGAGAAAACGAAAAAGAAAAAGAAAAAGAAAGTCTCTATGTGAATGATAATAAATGGAAGAGGTTAACAGAGATTATTTTTAAAATTTTTAATGTTTTATTTTTGATAGAGACAGAGGGTGAGTGGCTCAGTTGGTTAAGTGTCTGACTTCCACTCAGGTCATGATCTCACAGTTCATGGGTTCAAGCCCCACATCGGGCTCTGTGCTGATAGCTTGGAGCCTGGAACCTGCTTCAGATTCTATGTCTCCCTCTCTTTCTGCCCCTCACCTGCTTACACTCTGTCTTGCAAAAATAAACATTTAAAAAAATTTTTTTAAAAAGAAAAGAGGAAAAGTCTCTAATCAATAATTCAAGCTCCGGTTACAAAACCTAGAAAAATAAATGCAAACTAAACCCTCAGCAAGAAAAAGGAAAGAAAGAATAAAGATATAAACAGAAATCAGTGACATTAAAAATGGAAAATAGGAAAAAAAACAATTAAACAAAAACTAGATCTTTGAGAGAATAACAACGCTGACACATCTCCAGCAATACCACTGAAATTTAAACACACACACACACACACACACAAATCACCAATATCAAGAATAAGGCAGGCAATATCACTATAGGCCCTTGCAGATATCAAAAGAGTAATCATAGGATGTTATGAATAACTCTACACACATATATTTGACAACATGGATGAAATGAACTACTTCCTCCCAAAATAAACTACCACAATTCATGAAATATAAGATACCAGGGGTGCCTGGGTGGCTCAGTTGGTTAAGCACCCAGCTTCAGCTCAGGTCATGATCTCACAGTTCATGGTTTGTGCCCTAGATTCTGTGTCTCACTTTCTCTCTGCCCCTCCCCAGCTCATGCTCTGTCTCTCTCTCCTTCAAAAATAAATAAAGAAGAAAGAAAGAAAGAAAGAAAGAAAGAAAGAAAGAAAGAAAGAAAGAAAGAAAGAAAGAAAGAAAGAAAGAGAAGGAAGGAAGGAAGGAAAGGGAAAGAAAGAAAGAAAGAAAGAAAGAAAGAAAGAAAGAAAGAAAGAAAGAAAGAAAGAAAGAAAGAAAGAAAGAAAAAGAAAGGAAGGAAGGAAGGAAGGAAAGAAAGAAAGGAAAGAAAGGAAGGAAAGGAAAGGAAAGGAAAGGAAAGAAAAGAAAAGAAAAGAAAAGAAAAGAAAAGAAAAGAAAAGAAAAGAAAACCAGAGGTTCCAAATAGTGACATTTGGGCCAAGCCAAGTCACCAATCTGGGGCTTAATATCTAACCTAATTGCGATTTCAACCTACCCCCAGAAACATCTTAACCTGTCAATCAGGAATTTTGTGATAAGCACCAATGAGGCAATCTGTCACAGCAGCTCATCCATCCCCCAAAGGAAGAGATGAGGTAATCTACCTAGTAAGATCCCATAAAGGAAGGTAACCTGGTCAGGAACAATACTTTCTTTCTTTTGTTAATAACTTTCTTGCCCCACCCTCCTTCCTATATAAACTTTCCATTTTCCACAACTCCCTGGAGTTCCACTCTACTTGCTAGATAAGATGCTGCATGATTCAGAAACCCATTAATAAAGCCAATTAGATCTTCACATTTACATGGTTGAACTTTTTTTTTAACAGGTACTATTACTAAATTCACTAAGTAATGGAAATAAAAAGTATTGGCAACATCTTAAAAGAGAAACGTGTCAAGTTCTGCACAGCTCCGCCAGTTATCCTCTACATGATCAACACTCTCATTTAAATGCTGCAGATCACTTCTAAAAGCAATGGAAAAGTGACAAATGTGTTTAAATCAACAACTCAAGCGTCAGATCTAGCAATCTGTAAGGCAAATAAGACAAATACTGTTGGAGACGTTTTTATTTCCATTACAAATTCTAGAAGAGTTGATCACCCTGACATGGTGTGCTAGACACCTGACAACCTGGTTCTTAGGACAGCCCAAATACAGGCACTCTAGTATGCATTTTTCACAATGAGAAAGATACACGAATCTGATTCCTATGTAAGAAAATTGCATGGCTTTTTGGTTGGCCAGAGTTATAAGATACAACACTAAAAGTATGTTCCATAAGAAAAAGAGATGATAAATTAGACTTAATCAGAATTTTAAAAGTTTTGCTCTGTGAAAGGGGCTGTGAGAAGACTGAAAAGATAAGCAACAGACTGGGGAGAAATTCATGAAAAAGACGTATCTGCTGTGAGAACTATACCCAGAATTTACAAAGACTTCTTAAAATTCACTAATGAAATGAATGATTCCATAAAAAATGGGCAAGAGATCTGAACAGACACTTCACCAAAGAAAATATATCAATGGCAAGTAAGGATGTGAAAAAAATACCACACATCATTTGCCAATAGGGAAATGCAAGCTGAAACCACACTGACATACCACTGTACATCTATTAGAATTGCAAAAATCAAGCTGACAATATCAAACACTGGCAAGGGAATGGAAAAATAGGAACTCTTACTCATTGCTGGTGTGAATGCAAAATGGTAAGCGAGTTGGGAAGTGTTCTGCCGTTCTTTATAAAGTAAAAACATAGTAATCCTACTTCTGGGTGTTTACCTAAGTAAAATTTTAACACAAAAATTCATACAAAGAAGTTTACAGTTGCTTTATTCATAATCTCCCTAGACTGGACACAAGTGTTTTCATTCCTTGTCCATTGACCTTTCCACTATACAAGTACACGACACCTACTTTTCCCAGAAGCAGTGGCTCTTTGTGTATTGGGGGCAACAGGGTGTTTTATCTCTCCACTGGCAGCTTAAGGCTTTATTTAGCAGGAAAGAAGTTTCTGTGAAAGTAGACAGGTTTTCCCGCTACTCTCTAGCAGCCACTGACCATCGCCTCTATACTTGTTCTACGAAGAGAGATTCTCTCTTTATCTCATGCCCTGCCCCCAATCTTTCCCATAAGCACCTGGCAGAAGCTCGTAAAAAAAGACTCTGAGAAGATGAATTGTGTTTTGTTCCTCAGCAATTCCAAAGTGGTGTTTACATGGTTGCTTTATAACCTCGGCTTTCTGATGGGCTTGAGAAAACATGATTTTGGTGATTATTTGACATTTTTGCATTAATAATATGAAAGCAACACTTTTTCTGTAGATTTCCTCATCCTAAGCAGAATAAAAATGTTTACAGAGTCAGCATGGGGATTTTCTGAAAATGCTATCCTATTTTAGGTAGGATTCATTACTGCAGGTTGCTTACCGTGAGCCACAATTTATTTTACATCAAAGGATTATTTGAGATCAAAGAACAAAATGAAATTAGTCTTTCATGCCAGACATAACTCTTTTTAAATCATCTGTCAACAGGATAAAATTTAATAAATAGTATTATTTTGAAAAATAGCACAACTGAGAAATATCAAAAGAGTAGGTGAACATTCTGGGTGGTTCTTACAGTATCATCAATCACACACAATTTATCTGTCGCCTTTTTCATGTACCCTTTGTCCGGTTTGCTTCTTCGTACTTTTTTACATGATTTTAGCATCATCTTCTACTTTGATTTGAGCAATCAAGATATAGCTTAAAAATTCATATAATTTTTAGAGGCTATAAAATTGTAAACTTTCTTATGCCATCCATATAAAAATGCATACAAAACTGAAAGGAATTACTTCAAAATGTCCTAACAGTTACCACTGAGTCTTAGAAATATTGATTTCATAGTTAATTTTTCTTCTTTCTTTCTCAACTACAGAAATGAAACATTGCCATTATTAGAAAAAGAGCTTAAAATATCCTAATACTCAATAGACTCTTTGTATATAATATACCATCCCGAAAGTCCAATTACAAATTCCACCTCAGTATAGAAAAAGGCCTTTTTCTCTACTCCCAACTTCTTATCCATCATTTTCTCCTTTGACTGTGGAACTCAATTCCTCAATCTTTGAAGCTTTTGTTACTTTCTTTGTTATTCTTCTTTACTTCATTGATAGTGTCACAAATTCCCAATATTTTAAAATGTAAATCATTTTTTTCCATCTTCCACAGTCAACCTCTCAATTGTACATTAAGTATTTAAGGTATTCATCTTAATAATGCTCAGCTAAAATTGAGAGAATATTAGTTACGTCTATGCTTCTAAGATAAACATTTCATCTCAATTGTTTTTGAATATAAAGACAAATTTCTTAACTAAGAGTGTTTCTTCTTCCAGTCAATAGTATTACTTTGTAGGAAGTTACTACTCTGAGTAACTATATTTAAAGAGTATTAATTTATATTAGGAATGTAAATTTTCCAATTTCCTTTTCTTCTTGATCTGATTATGTCACTTCCTCTGTAAGGTACTTGAATTGTTTGATTTTTGCTCAATGAAAATAATCTAATAACCCTACCATGCTGTTTTTATTTGTTGCTGGGTTTTTTTTTAGCCATAAACCTAGTCTTTACCTTTCTCTTAGATAATTTTTGGTGCCTGTGAGTTCTTCCATTATACTCCTTAGCCTGCCAAAAGTGTTCTATATTTTCATAAATAAATGGAAATACTTCCATTTAAAAATAACTTTCCAGGAGCGCCTCGGTTCTTTGTCGATTAAGCATCTGAGTTAGGCTCAGGTCATGATCTCTTCATCTGTGAGTTCTACGAGTTCAAGCTCCATGTCAGGCTCTGTGCTGGCAGCTAAGAGTCTGGAGCCTGCTTGGAATTCTGTATCTCCCTCTATCTCTGCCCATCCCCCACTCATGCTCTGTCTTTTTCTCTCAAAAATAAACATTTAATTTTTTTTTATAAAATAAAAAAATAGAATAAATTTTCTAAATATTTATCATGTAACAACAGACCCTTGGGGGGAAAATGGTCACAGGTCAAACAACAAATAGTTATGTCAAGGTCATCTATCAAGGCTTCATGATATTTTGTGGTTCCAAAGTTTTGAATCAAACAGAATTTAAGAGGAGCCTGTGTCAGTCTTCTTAATTATTTTCATGCCGCTTCTTTCATTCTTTCCCAAGTCCCTCATTTTTTACTTGTTTTATTTTTTGACCTTCCAGCTTTAAACAAAATTCTGCATTGAGGTGTTGAGCACTTCAGCTTCAACCGTAATATCATCTGGCACTCTCTAATGTGGAATCCCCGAATCAGCAACAGTTTGCCACCCACCTCCTTATTGTTCAGAGACTCCTGTATTCACATCAAACCCACAATCTACTGACTTTAAGGATACATCTCTTCCCTTCACTGTTCCTGTGTAGATCATGTCCATAAGACTGAGCATTACTTTGCCCTTCCCTTCAAGGATAATTAATAATTTTATTATCATCCAAAAGAGCAGTTCTTTTTGAGTGTAGATTTGTCCCTGCGCCCTAGTACAGGCACTAAAGACCTCCAAGACAAACAAAATTATCCAGGGCAATGACTACCTGCCATACAGAAATTCCCAATAACAAAATTTAGCCCCTAAAGCTCCCGCCACCAAGCTCACGTACACCTGCCTTTTCCCTGTAGGATAATCTATATAACACTGAGAGTCATACAGAGACCCTTATTCCCCAATACCGAGTTCCACAGTACATACGGAAGGAACACAGAGATGTAACAAGCACTGATACCATACATACACAGTTGTGTGAAGTAAAATCGGAATCTAGTCTATAGTGCCAGTTTTTCTGCTGCCTCTCTCAGTAACAAGTTGTAACACTGTGAGGTGGGATTTTATCACTTTAAGCCTCTTTCCTTTTAGCAAAATGAGAAGTTTGGACTAGATAATATTAATGGTTTCCATTAGATATAATATTTCTCATTTTATATAAATTGAAAACTTACAAAACAGATCTATCATGTGAAGCTTGTTCCCATTATTTAACAACTATTTAGTAAGCAAAATACCAATAAGACTTGTATGTTGATGATAAAATAAAAGTTAAAAAAAAAAGAAAAGTTTTGGAATCACATAAACCTGGGCTAAACACCTGCTCTACTACTTACTAATTACATGCTTTTTGATAAGTTAGTAATTATCCTGAGCCATAGTTAGCTAATTTGTAAATAGAGATAATAAAGAACTGTAGAGTTAAAACAATTAAAAGAAATCATCTTTCTTGGTTCATCTTACACAATTCCTAAAATATATTTTAGGCCTTTGCTTGTCTCTTTTCTCCACACCATTTATGAAAGAAACCACCACAATTTTTTAAAACTTTTTTTCTTTTTTAAAGCCACCTGGTCTGTGGTATTTTATTATGGCAGCCTGAGATGACTAATACAAGATTCCATTATTAAGAAAATACTAATTTTAGGGGGACCTGGGTGGCTCAGTGGGTTAAGTGTCTGACTTCAGCTCAGGTCATGATCTGAATCTGATCAGGTCATGATCAGTTCGTGAGTTTGAGGCCTACATCCGGCTCTGTGCTGACAGCTCAGAGCCTGGAGCCTGTTTTAGATTCTGTGTCTCCCTCTCTCTCTCTGCCCTGCCCCCATTCATGTGCACTTGTGTGCACTCTTTCTCTCTCTCTCTCTCTCTCAAGAATAAATACATTTTAAAAATAAATTTATTTTGTAAATAAATATGTAAAGAAAAGACTAATTTTAGAAGACTAAAGTCAAAGAAACCCCACCTTCTAAATAGTAGATATTTGACTGCTTTAAATGTATGCATTTAAGTGGCAAAATTCTTATGTAAATAAATGGTTGAGGGACATCTGATGTCACAGGAACTGCCAATTGGAAAATATTGCCAAACACAAGGCTTCCTCAGGTGTATTTATTTAAATTTATTTAAATTCTCCTTTTGATTTCCTTTCTCTGCTAGAGAAAGAAAGAAATATGACAAAGTAAGATACAAACCAAGGCACAAGATTATAACACACATACATATCATAAGCAAGAGAATAGAATTGTCAGACTATTTAAATTATTTTTACCAAATTTGTTCACAAAACTTTTTTCAATATTCTAACATCTACGTATCACAGCTGAAGAATAAATGGTGGCTAATTTGTCTCAGCAGGGAAGAACTCTTATCTAATCATAATTTATAGTTTTGTTTACCTTTCTATTATGAAAGCTAATTATTTGTCTGAGTAAGAATTTCTGCCCTATTAAGCCATTGGTGAGTGAAAATACAATTTAAATTTTATGATTGCTTTCAATTCACAAGTTTTATACCTCTCATTAGAGAATCATATCCCTTCAGGCCTTTTGTGAATGCATATCCCTAAAAGAACTAACAACTCCTTCTTATATTTTTAAGTTTATTTAATTATTTTGAGAATGGGGGGGGTGCAAAGAGACACAGAGAGAAAGAGAGAAACTCAAGCAGACACTGTGCTATCAGCACAGAGTCCAATGTAGGATTCCATCTTATGAATGTCAAGATCATGACCTGAACCAAAATCAAGAGTTGAGCACCTAACTGACTGAACCACCCAGGTATCCTGAAATCCTTCTTATATTTTAAATCATGATTAGAAGAACCTATAATAAACACCAAAGGCCAAAACCTAAGTCACTTGATATGTAATAACTAAATTATATGACCAGGATGGCAAGTTATTAGCCTTCTCATCTAAATAGCTCTATTTGACATGAATCAAGAAAATATTTCCTTCCTACTGTTACCAAATGGCTTGTGGATGACGTTTAGTAATTAAAAACAGACCCCATTCCATTATTCCTAGACCACTGCCATGTGTCAAACCAACTCAACATTCAAGACCAGGCACTAAAAATAAAGGTCTAGAGAAATAGGGTGGAAAAAAAGAAACAACTGTCGTCAAACACCTCAAGTTCTCACTTTATGATCTCCCTCTCTCCCACTTAGCCTTATTTCTTTGTTTAAAATAAATACAATATAGCAGATTCAGAGCTAATAGCTCCTGTTAAACAAGGACTCAGCTATGTGACTCCTCAACTTTCTTACTCTAAGAGCCAGAGAAAAGGGTTATCTCCCAAAGAGAATGGATCTCTGTCAATACACATAGAAACATGATTTCTTACACATTCTACTAATGTGCACTGTTAACAATGTCTACTTCACAGAACCTGGTAAGGATCAAACTAGACAATAATATGCATATGAATTCCTTGCAAACTAACAAAACTAGTCTTGTTTCACAATATAAAGGTCTTGAGGTTTTTCAAGGAAGGCAAAAGAACATGGTGTAGTATAATATACAAGTACCTTAAGATTCTAAGTTTGGTAAGTGAAATGAACTGGAGAGTTGGTTTTAATTTGCATACATTAACAATAAAAGGAAATAAATAATATTCGTAGATACAAATGATTTTACCAGTAATGACAAATGACAATATATAGGCACATTGGGCCTTCAGGGTTATCTCACACACACACACACACACACACACACACACACACTCAAAGACAGACTTTCATTAAAAAATAAATTCCCAGCCAAGTCATTTACTAAAACCTTAATTTTAAGAAAAACATTTACCCATTTTTATCATTTTCATTCTTCCCATTTGTATAACACAAGAAGAAAAAAAAAGATGTCAAAATTAGTATTTCCAAACATTTAGTACAAATCTTCCTCAACCTTTGATGGGATTACATCCCAATAAACCCATTGTAAATTGAAAGTATACTAAATCAAAAATTTATTTATTATACCTAACCTACAAATCATCAGAGCCTAGCCTAGCCCACCCTCAACATCTTCAGAACACTTAGTTAACCTGAAGTCAGGCATAATCATCTAAAAAGCCTATTTCATAATAAAGAGTTGAATACCTCATGCAATGTATTGAACACTGAACTGAAAGTGATCATTGTATAAGGACTGAATTGTTGTAAGCATATCAATGGTTTACCCTCATAATCACGTGGCTGGCTAGAAGCTGTGACTCACTTCCACTGCCCAGCGTCATGAGAGAGCATTGCACTTAACTCTCTGCCTCAGGGAAAAAGATCCAAATTCAAAAATTCCAAGTTTCTCCTAAATGTGTATCACTTTCCCTCTATCATAAAGTCAAGTCAAAAAACCTTAAGTTGAAACATCATAAATCAGGGACCATTTGTAATCAGCAGTAGATACAAGGTCTGTATGAAGATAATAATTCACGCTGTTTCAGTAATCCCCTGAGGCTGCTTGTTCCCTTCCACTGCCTACAAATCAAAGAGAATTGTTCATTAATGAAAGTGAATACTCCAATAACACAGCAATATTGCGTCAGTTTAATGTACCTTTGTGAATTGACTTTTATTTTGCTTTGTTTTAGAAAGTGAGGATTCTGGTACATTCAATAACCCCCTCCACTCATTTTTTCAGATTTCATTGTGGGAAGGAAGTTATCTATTTCAACCTGAGAACAAAAATATTTTCAATGTGGGACTAACGCATATTTGGGTGGATGATGGGTGAACCAAGAGTGATTTATATTAAGAATGGAGGAGGGGCACTTGTGTGGCTCAGTCGGGTAAGTGTCAGACTTGGGCTCAGGTCATGATCTCATGGCTCGTGAGTTTGAGCCCCATATTGGGCTCTGCACTGACAGTGTGGAGCCTGCTTGGGAGTCTTTCTGTCTCTCACCCTCTTTCTCTGCCCCTCCCCCACTCACTCTTGCTCTCTCAAAATAAAGAAACTTTTAAAAATGGAGGAAATATCTGAGGAAAAAACTCAGCCTATGCAGAGAGAAGCAAAATGCATCAACCATCTCTTTTAGCTAGAGTATCAAGTTGATCTATTTACAGGGCAACTAGTCTCCCCCAGTCTGAGCCCAACTCACTTCTCCACTTTCACTTTCTTACATTCCAAGATGTTTTAGTCAGCTTAGGCTCCCATAACAAAATGCCTTTGACTGAGTGGCTTAAACAACAGATAATTATTTCTCACAATCCTGGGAGCTGGAATTCCAAAATCAAGATCTAATAGGGTTTGATTTCTGCTGAGAATTCTCTTCCTAGCTTACAGAAGGCCTCCTTCTTACTGGATCCTCATCTGGGAAAAAGAGCAAAGCAAGCTCTCTTCTTACAAGGCATGAATCCTGCCATGAAGTCCCCACCCTCATGACCTCATCTAAATCTAATTACCTTCTAAAGGCCCATTACCAAAACCTACCATACTGGGGGTTAGGACTTCAACATATCAATGAGGGTGGGGGCGTGGGGGGCACAATTCAGCCCATAGCACCTGGTTCTTCCTTCTCTATGCTTTAGCATATTGCCTGAAATTTCATCTCACCTCTCTGATGTTTATTGACACAATTCCCTTTTCCATGCTGCATTAGAGACTCATTTCCTTATCCACCTAATTCCTAGCCACACTTGAAAGCTCAATCCTAATATCACCTGCTCTTGGAAGATTTGCTTCACCTTTCCAAGAAGTGACTTTTCTTAAAGGGTGAAGACTCAGCTTTTCCAGTCATCTCTGGTTCTGAACTCATGCTTATCCTGAACTAGTGAAAGTTTGAGGTTACTTCATCATCCTATGTATGCAGCTCACTCTTCAAAGGATAGAACTCTACCAATTTGTGTTTTACCAAGAAACATTTATTCATAAGAAATGTGTGTTTATGGAAGACTATACCAGAAGACAAACAGCTTATACCTGCAGTTATGCACAAAACTTATATATGGGTGTTAGCTGTATTCATGCTTAAACATCTCTAGACTATTGTCTTGTACCAAGGCATCTAGTCTACCTAGTTGCCAATGATGCCCTCTCCACTTGGACCCTCCTCTAGGGCCTAGTTCTTCCCACAGAATGGCCATTCAAGTTGTGTTATCCAGCAAAGTTCTCCATAGGAGAAACACTGGAGAAGTCATTTTAAGTTACATAAAATTTGGAGTTTGTGGAAATACTTTTAAAGTATTTCTTAAACTATATCTGCAGAGTTTTAGAAGGTGCAAATATCTTTTGTAATTTGATAAATGCTGAAAATCTATTTAAACAGAGGCTTAAAGAGGATTCATTCAGTCTCCACAAACTCTTTGTAATTGCCATCGGGACAAAGAGAATAGAATGACAACTTTCTTACATCAATTTCTGTGAAGGCAATTGTCAGGGGGTGTTAAAAACCAAAGCGTAAGAAGAAAACATCATTTTTAAGAGGAAACACTCCAGTGAAGATAAACCACTCTGAGACATAACAAATAAGTGATAATTTATCACCAACCTCATTATCAACAAATATTCACTAAGCCCATGTATGGTGCGCAAATGCTTTGTACAAGATTCTTTTAGTTTCTTGGCAGTCTAAAATCCCTGAAGACCCTAAAAAGGAGGAAGGATTTATAAATATCTTAGAAACAGAAAGAGGTTATTATTGATTCAGAAATTTAACATTTAGCACTTTAAGTAGGCCACAACTATTTCTGGCATATACATACTGTGGCATGCATTTTTTTTTAAAAAGAATAAAAATGTAAAAGGCAGTTAGTTTCCTAAGGCTATTATTTACATAACAAGCTTTAGCCAATGTCTGTGTGTTGTTTATATTCAACTCTTCAAAATAGTTTATTTATTTGGTTTTAGTTGATTTTACTTCATATTATTATACCTCAGTGTAGGAATACAATTAAGATGGGTTACATCAGTGAAGTTTACATGTAATTTTGTCTGTTTTAATAATAAAACCAGAGCAATCCTTTTTAGGCTACCAATCATTATTAGAAACTTATTAATTAATCTCTCTTGTACAAATACAGTATTTGAATAATTTTCAGTATTTGTGCAGTATTTTTTATTCACTTTAAAGTAAATGGAACGCAGTAGGTCTAGTACTGTGCTTGGTTAATGACTGAGAACAGTTAAGCATTTAGGACTAGAAATAATCTTTTTTAAAATGGTACTCATCCAGCAAAACTGGGAAGTAGTAGAAAATAAACTGAATTATAGAGTTTGTTACACCTAACTTAATCATATTTTTATCAAATATTCCCTCTGTGTTATATTACAAAGACAAACTTGCTATTGACTTGAAAATATAGTTGAAATAATATTGAAAAAGAAAGATCACTACATTTGGAGTTATCTCTCAGTTCTAGTTCTTCTATCTATTCATGCAGCCAGTATTAGTTTAAGTGGATAAATCCCCTTAATTTCTTTGATCCTTAGTTTCTCATCCAAAAAATGAGAGGCTGAATTGCACTATTGTTGTGTGACGGTGCTTAGGGAACAGCCCCTTCAAAGAGACCAAAATTGTGTGATCAGGATCTTTAATTTTTAAATGTCATAAATAATTTGGACTTGCTGCATCCTACATCTTGTTACTTATTTTTGTTTCTCAGGTTTTGCCCTTGGACATCACACTGATCCTCCTTAGATTTGGATTTTTATCTTAACCCAGGAAGGTAATGATAGTTTTTCTCCCAAACGTTATATTGCCAACAATCTAAGCCCTGTTAGTCATTCATCAGAGCCCCCACATCTGTTCTATCCTCCAGTTTAGGTACAGGCTTGGAGCTTTATGTTTCTCTCTAATACATCATCAGCTCACATTAGAATTAGCAGGTCCACTGAGAATATAATAGGTAAGCCTCTTCCTAGTTCTATTTTATTTTATTTTTCTAGGTGGGGTGGGATGTTCCAAATCCCTAGAACACCTAATACAAAATAATATTGGATACTACAAAATAAACACTTTACTGTTCTTGTTGACACTATACCTATGAATCAGCCCAGCCTCCAACTCTCTAAGATACTCATGGTCGATAAGGGCTAACAAAGGATATTTCAGCTCTCTTCATGGAGAGCACCTGTTTTGCTTCACTTTGGATTTTTATCATGTTCTCTCTGACTTTGGATTCTCGCTTTCCTGAATTTAACCCCAGTTTTTTCCAAGATTTTGAATTGGCCTCTTTCCTTTTGTTGTCCCTGAACTCTTTTGAGCCTCTTTCTAAAATGCAAACCCTTATGCTAATAGAGATAATCTCAAGTGGATTAAAACTGTACATCATCATGCAACACAAACACACGCCCAAATGACATATAATACACATTAGCTACATTGAGTCTCTACTCCCCAAATATGTAGTGGTAAAAATGTAAAGGCAAGCACATGAAAGGTTTCTCAACATCACTAGCCATCAGGAATATAAAAATCAAAACCACAGTGAGATACCACTTCCTACTGACTATGATGCCTCTAATTAAAAGGCAAAGAGTAACATGAGTTGGTAAGATTGCGGAGAAATTGGAACCTTCACATACTGCAAGGGGGGAAGTAAAATGGTGCAGCAACTTTAGAAAACACCCTGGTAGTTCCTCAAAAGATTAAACACAGAGTTGCCATATCATCCATTAATTCCACTCCTAGAGAAATGAAAATATATATCCACACAAAAATATGTACATATATATTGATAACAGCATTTTTCATAACAGCCCCAGAAGGAAACACCCAAATGTCCATCAAAAGGTGAATGGATAAATAAAATGTAATATATCTATATGTGAGATACTATTTGGCAATAAAAAAAGGAAGTACTGATACATACCACAACACGAATGAACCTAGAAAACATATACTAAGTGAAAAAAGCCAGTCCCCCAGACCATATATATGTGATTCTATTAGATGACATGTCCAGAAAAGACAAATCAACATGGATCGTAGATTAGTAGCTGTCCAGGGTTGGGAAGGAGTGATTTGGAGGGACCTAAAGAGTGACTGCCAGCAAATACACGCTTTCTTTTTGGAGTGATGCAAATGTCCTAAAATTGATGGTGAAGTTTGCCAAACTCTGTAAACATGCTAAAATCCATTGAATTGTGTACTGTAAATGGTTACATTGTACAGTATGTGAATTATAACTCTATAAAGCTGTTATATGTAAAAATAAAAGTAAAAGAAAGTGAAAGCCTGAAAAACAAGTTTTTAGTAATTTCTTCTTTGTCTTACTTGGATTTGGAAATATCAATAAAGTTTAAGCCAACACTCTTAATTCTCAATGATTATAAGAAATGAAGCAAATTCTTGGCAAATTCCACAAAGATGAAAGGCAATGAAGTGATCCTTTGCCTAATTATTGCATTACAGAAAGGGCAGCACTCACTGAAGCCTGACAGTGAAAAGTGAAGTGATCCAACATGCTGTTTTTTTCACAACTGCAAAGAATGAAAACAACCACTTATTCCTCCAGACCCAGAGTTGTCAATTTAAGCACAACAAAGAACTATAATGTTGTAGCAGCTATGTCATACATGCAAGTGATAAATTTGAATTTTGTGCTTTAGAAAATATTCACAAAGATGCATAAAGTGAAATTATGTCTCCTAAGATTGGCTAATGAGCAATCAGTGAATGAGATCCTTTCACAGGGGAGAAATATTTCACACCCTAATGTCTCCAGAGTGCTCCAAAATACCTCAGCATAGCTGACAACCTCAATCAAAGCCTTTGAGGCTTAGAAAAATTTGTGGCAAAACTTAGGCCAAAATGCAAGATAGGAGTGACTGATATTTTTAGAGTTTAAATACCACCACAACTCTCAATCTCTATGTAACTTTTTGTTGTTTTATATTCCCATAGTAAACAATAACATAAGATACTTTGTGATGGCTGAAATTTTTCTTTCATACATTTTTCATGATTTTAAGTTTGATATTGCTGCTATATGAATCAATTTTCCCATGTGCAAAATATATTATAATAATAATACATTCCAAGTTCATTGTCAGGGAAGTAACAGAGATTGATCAAGAATGTTTGCAAATCATTTGAAAATATCAAGTATTTGGCAATAC
The DNA here is from genome assembly GCA_017311185.1 of Proteles cristata cristata. NCBI lineage: Eukaryota > Metazoa > Chordata > Mammalia > Carnivora > Hyaenidae > Proteles > Proteles cristata. The sequence goes on along the minus strand of JAESUZ010000205.1, from coordinate 414,843 downwards.
TGCCTAGATTATCACAGGCAAATAAGTACCATGTAGGTCAAGGATCTATATGTAGAAGTATGTATTATCATGTTTTAACTTGAGATATTGTTAAAGTAATAAAATATTAATTAAAATGATAAAATTAATTGCTAAAAACTGCTTAAGCCACACAAAGAAAAAAATCATTGGCCATTTAGTAAATGTTAGCTTACACATAATTATAATCAATGAATCCCAATATTACACATATATATTTCAATATTAACTTGTGGGTTTTCCTTGATGAGGACCTGGGATGAGTGTCTGAACCAGTCTCTCTTCCCATATTTTGCTGATCTACCTTTGGTGCCTCACCCTCACTATCTGTTTTTGATCGCTTCTTCTTCAGTTGCAACTCGTTACTATTTGTAGAAAGTCATTAGTCTTCATAAATTGATTTCTGTGCTTTATTTTTTCCAATAAGCTTTTCCCTTTGGTCAAGAGATTCACTTTATAAACTGATAGTGAATTCTACCATGAGACTACTTGTGCTAAATTCTAAATATTCCCTCAGCAGCAACAGCTGACTACTTTAAGATATTTTGAATTTCACTGGCAGAAGCTAAATTAGTAAACAAAACCCACGGTAACTTCTCAGGTTTAGTGACTCGACCTTTGCACTCAATTTCAAATCGGCTGTACTGTTATTATTACGAAAGTCATAAATATACTAAGGTTTCTGGGATCTAATGGCATTTCTGTTGAAATCTTCAGATTGAGAGGGAGATCAAACAGAAATCCTTCTTACCATATGCTCTGATGAGATTCAACAAATTTATTTAGGACCCACCAGGCAGCCTGGGCAACACTTGAAGAAGCCATTCTAGGTGTTAAGGTTTAAGCTGTAGAGGGTTATATATTTCCTGCTGCTTGATATGCAGATTTCTGAACATTCCTAGGGCACACTGCCTTCCCAAATAGACCCTGATATTCAATCACCCTTCATAGCATGATTATCTGGTCCTGTGTCTGGGATTTAAAGTCAACTGTATCGTAATCAATGGCTATAACTTATGGTTGCTAAAACAAAAAAAAATAAATAAAATGAAAACAAAAACTAATGACTTCTATTTACATATTAATAAACATGCAAACAGAAAATAATCATCATACCTACTTTATGTGTGCACTTGTGCTGAAACTAAGATAAGCATATATACATTATCTCATTTATCTTCAGAAGGATTATTTTAAGATGGTATTATAATCAGTCATATTTTATAGTTGAGAAAAATTAAATTTAATAAATTAAAGTAACGTGTCCAAGATGACACAGCTAAAAAGTGACATAAGCAGGTTTTGAGTCCAAGACCTACCTCATACTCAACTCTTTCTCCTTTGAATCACTTTAGAGGTATATGTTTGTAGTACACATGTATGTGTATATAATATATATGTATGTATTTTATATGCACATGAATTATACACACATATAAGAAAATATATTTTTAAGCAGTATTGTTTAAAAAGGTATTCAATATAAGTAACAGAAAGTCTTAAGCAATAAATGCTTCTCTCTCAGAGAACCACTCTTTTTTAACCATTTGGTTCTCTGTAACTTCAACAAGTGTAAAATAATTTTAATGGTGTGTTAAAGATAGAGCAATGGTTTTAGACATTGTGAGGAAAGGAATGGAACCATCCAAGCTGCCTGGAAGACCTTCATGTAGGATTGCAAAATGCCACACCAGTTCCTTTAGGTATTCCATCAGTTTTTTTCATAAATGAAAAGATTTGAAACACAGCTGTGTCCTCTCTAGGGGTTTGTAACTTGGCTCTCTGCAAGAATATTTTTGATTTACTGGTTGAAGTTTTTATCTCTTTTGTGATTTCTTTAAACTACAACATATTCATCATTAAAAGAAAAAGATGATACCTGAGCAGACAGAAATAATAGTTGACTTCAAATCCTTCTTTGTTATTTGACATTGAGTAGAATTCAAAGTTTAAACCTCACAGGTGTATCTTTGTTGAGAAAAGAGTGAAATCCTGCATGTCTTGGATTGATGCACCTTTTTTTTCTTTTTTTTTCTTTTTTTTTTTTTTTTTTTTGGCAAAGAGCACTCTGTCTTAAAGGTTTAAAACAATGAGGAATCAAGAGGAGACAATGATCATTGCGCACACGCATGCGCGCACACACAGACACACACAGACACACAGTGTCTAGTGATATGTATTTACTAACACTACTTAAGACTGAGTTTAGAGCTATATGAACAATTCTGTTCAATTAAGTTTTTGTTTAAAAACAAATAATTTTAACAGAAACATCAATAGATCAAAAACAGTAAGAAGTTTCTTGGTACAGTTCTCCCAAGTCTTTACTCTGTACATAAATGTTATGGACCAGTATTATTTTAACAAATTGATCTATTGTGAGAGACCCTAAACTATCAGCATGTGTAAAAACTGATATCCTAAATTAAGTTTTTCTTTGTAATACTCAGGACACTATCATGCAGGGCACAAAGCAGGGGCCCCTTTGCCAGGGTCTAACAGTGGTATTAATCCTAATAATCTAATGAAGTCAATACTATCCCTATCCTCATCTGAAGATATGAGGGAAAGGAACACATAATGGTTTAATTTACCCAAGGATGGTCAGCTCATATGTGGTACAGCCACATCTAATCCAATCAAGTTAAATCTAGGAGCCGAAGACCGAAAAAGGGCACTGAATACTATGACCATTTTACAACTACTAATGCCTAAGTTATTTGTTCCTTCGTTACAGAGCTCAGGGCTCTTCAATCTTCAACTTTATCCTCTGATGTGAGAGAGTTGATTGACATCCTGTTGCTTTTTTTAACTCCTGCAAGACCCTTGCTCTGAACTTATTCTATATATTTTTCTTATTCTTATAACTTATAAGAATAACTCTTCTTATAACTTATTCTATTTATTATTATATTTATAGCTTTCTTTTTTCCTTTCCTTCCCATCTCTTCCTTTCCTTCCCTGTGATTACATTCATTGGTCTTCAGTCAATCCCACCAAATATCATGTTTCAGATTATGCAATCCAAATTAAAAAATATTTTTAGACTGTCATTGTTCTTCATGAAGACACAGATTTTACATCAACAAATTGAATCATATAACTGCTAAATTATGGAAATCGTAGTATTACTTTGATGAGTTATTTTCTAGTTTTATTTTTCTGTCTTGCCACATTTTAACTGTTTGTGGAAAACAGGAAGACTTAAATGTGTCCTTGTGGCTAAACTTTGTAGTCACTTTGGATTCTGGTGGAAGTTTCCACATTGACAAAGCTACTCCTCCAATTATTCAGGTTTCATTTTTGCTTACAATGAAGAAAGTACATATTGATTCTCATTGTCTTTAAAAATTGAGCAGAAGTGTTGTAGATTTTTTCTGTTAAGTACAAAAGTATTTACTTTAATTTTACTTTTATAAAACAACTATCTCCTATTTCAATGACCAAGTATTAATCAGTGTTATATTTCCAGTGAAAGAGGGCAGTGCTGTTAGGGATACTCATGAAATAGTGAAACAAATTCCATAACCCACTGCAGACCATTTAATTACCTTTTAGTTTTAAAGGGAAATATCTTAAAATTCTGTTTGCAATTATTTCCAAATGAGAGGTGAGTAAAATAAACTAGTGTTAGCCTATGTAGGGGAAACTTTTCAAATAGTAGTGTTGTAATTATGTTACCATCATGAGGAAAAAAGCAAGTCATACTATGCAGATTTTAACTGAAAATACACTATATATAAGAAATAAATTTGTGTGGGGCACCTGGGTGGCTTAGTCGGTTAAGCGTCCGACTTTCACTTAGGTCATGATCTCGCGGTTCGTGGGTTCGAGCCCCGCGTCGGGCTCTGTGCTGACTGCCAGCTCAGAGCCTGGAGCCTGTTTCAGTCTGTGACTCCCTCTCTCTCTGACCCTCCCCTGCTCACGCTGTCTCTCTCTCTCTCTCTCTCTCTCTCTCTCTCTCTTTGTCTCTCTCTCTCTCTCTCTCCTAGAAGTAAATAAAACATTTAAAAAAAAAAAGAAAGAAAGAAATTTGTGTGAGATATAGCCACAATACTAGTCCTTGAGTATCAGTTAAACTTTGTTCCTTTGTAAAACAAAGCAACTGAGCTAATATTAATTACTTCCATTGATCTCAGTGTCTTATGAGAAAAAGAGCTTATGAGAAGTAAGTTCATACCTTCCATGTAACAATTTGGGAAGGAAGAGATCATCAGGGTCTTTATAATCTTTAATACACTCATGTATTGAAATAAGATGGAAGAAACACTAAGACAGAACTGATACTCTATTGTGGTTTAGCACAGATACTGTGTATAACATCCTAATTTACTTAGTGCTTTGAGATGGAGTTCAGTTCTCCACCACAATGGAAAAAGTACCAAGTGGGGGCCAACTAAAGCCAATGATGGCCCCAAAGTAGGTTATTAAGACCACCCCCTTCATAAACTACATGCATCCCAAAGGAGTTTCTTACACTCTTCTACTTGGAAATCATAGACGGGAGAATGCTAGGGTGAGGAGAATGGCCAAGCATTTCATTACTTCCCTTTATGTTAAAAAACAAAAAAAACAAAAAACTGTTGTAAGAGCACCTGAGTGGCTCAGTTGATTAGGTGTCAAAATCCTGATTTCAGCTCAGATCATGATCTCACAGTACGTGAGTTTGAGCTCTGTGCTGATAATGCAGAACTTGCTTGGGATTCTCTGTCTCCCTCTCTCTGCCCCTCCCCTACTCATGCTCTCTCTCTCTCACTTAAAAATAAACATTAAAAAAAAAAAGAACTGGTTAAAAATAAATAATCTGTTGTTTCCATAAAATATAAAATAGGTGTACATAAGAACATGCTCATAGACACATTCTCAAGGTGACTGATTCTAAAAGCCATGTAGATAGGCTAAGAAGTAACTTTGATGAGATGGTTCCCTCCCCTCAATTTTTTATGGCTAATAACATTACTGAACAACTATCTTATCATTACTTCAGCAAAATATATAAAATGACTCTTCAGTTTTCAGAAATTCAGAATTCTGTCCATACTTTGTGTCTTATAATAGTATATCAAATCACAAATATTTCTTTGGCTTTTTAAAAAGGGTCTTTAGCATCAAAGATTTATTTCCTCTTCAGTAAGTAGCAATAAAGAGATGATAAAGATCCCAAAACAAAGTGTTGGATTCCACTTCTCTTGATTAGACATCACAAGAGCAGAAGGAATTGAGTATTCACTGGCTGATGATAACTATAAATAATAGTAAAGCTACCTATTAAATATGCAGTGTACATTATGCTGAGTGCTTTATGTATCTCTTTTATTTAAAAAATGTTTAATGTTTATTTACTTTTGACAGAGAGAGTGTGTGAGCAGGGCAGAGGCAAAGAGACAGGAAGACACAGAATCCAGAGCAGTCTCCAGATCCCAATGCAGGGCTCGAACCTACAAACAGTGAGATCATGACCTGAGCCTAAGTCAGATACTTAACCCATTGAGCCAACCAGGCGCCCCTGTGTCATCTCTTTTAAATCCTCACCAAACAGTATGGTGGTTAAAGTAGAGACTCTGGAGCTAGACTAACCGGGTTTTAATTCTGATATCACCCTACCATGAACTGTATGCAACTGAATGATCTACTTAACTTTCTGTGGCTCAGTTTTTCAATCTGCAAAATGCTGGTGTACTAATAGTATCTACTGCATAGGGTTATTATGAGGATCCTGAATTGGTATTTGCCAACTCAATACCTGACACATAGTAGTACACAGAGCATAAAACCCTACAAGGCTGGAAATGCTTTCCCTATTTCAGATGAAGAAACTGAGCCTCAGAGAGGCTTACTGATATTCTCAGATTTTCTTAAGGGCCTGGATTTGGTAGCAGCACTGGACATGAAGAGATTTCTGTGTCAGACATTGCCAAGTCAGACTAATTAATTATACTTATTATTGGAATTTACAGGACTTTGCAACTGTGTAACTTGGGAAGTAAAACACTTCTGAATATGACTGCACTCAACAGGAAAGCTAAAAACAAAAGTTCCATCTTTTATTTTTCGTTGAAATGAAATGACAAGTTGCCGGCTACTTTCACAATGGCTTTTACATCAAAACACCTGAAGAGCTTAGATGTATTAGTCACTATACTCCATCTTGAATGTTATTAATTTGTTTTTCATTCAGTCGTTTTACAGAATGCAACATAATTAAGGAGCATAACAAAAAACATGAAGTTGTTCATAAAGACCGATGTGTTCTGTTCGTGTCATTTGCAGGGAAAATTTTGTGTGATTTTCCCCTCTGCTCCTAAAATCTGTACAATCACAATTGAAGCAAACATTCTTAAAAGTGAATGTTCCTCTGAAGCTAAAAAGCAATTCAAAAGGGCTTCCCAGTGGTGCATTCTGCAATTTGGGGAGGAGGGAGTATCTTTTTACAAAATCGCTTAGTGAGGCCTTTTGTAAGCCTACATAGTTTACTCTGTTGAGTTGGTGTATAAGAAAAAGGTGGTGTGTTGTAGAGTTTGCCTGCTTTTGCTTACTCCTCATTTACATAGTGTAGTAACAGCATCAGCCAAAGGAATTTCAATTTATTCCAAGGCGTCTAATAATAAAGCTGTTGTTATGTGAAAGAAACTAGGCATTATGGTAGCAACTAAATGCCTTGAGCATCAGGAATATTTCAGGTTTCTAGGGAAAGCCAAAACATCACAAGGGCTTCATTCTGCCCTTTGCCTTCAGCTCTCCGCCTCCACTTCTCTTAATGGCTCCCAAACACAGGCATCCAATATTTTGTACCATGTAAGGGATGAGTGACTGAGTAGCTTTTTGATGGGTCTCTGTGTGGCATCGATGAGGAGGGGAAAGGGAATGATGACTCAGAGCATGACCAACTGTAACCCCAGTGTTATACAAATTTTGTATTTTTTTAAAGCATTTCTTAAGCACACTCAGGTGGTCAAATTTATAAAACAGCTTTGTCTTCTATTGCTGAGTAATCCTACAAATGGGAAAGGCACCCAGTAAACTACAGAGTAACTTAAATGGAGTTTAAATCTCATAATTTCCTAAAGTCTCAATAAATTTCCTGGAGTCTCAATAAATTAGACATTCAAATTGTTCAGTTCAGTTACTTTGTTCAATGGATCTAAACAAGTCAGAGGTAGAGAAATGAGGGCTGGACTACAGGGCACAGCATAGGTGTTAGAGAGGACATGAAGACATTGCTAATAGAATTTTGAAATATTCAATTTGAATCTTCAAAATTTGACTTTGATTGAAAGACCAAATTTACTGAGGATCAATCCATGGTAACCATCTCCAAAGGAATTTCTAACATATGGCATTTGAGAATAAAAATGATGAGGGATGCCTGGGTGGCTCAACTGATTAAGTGTCCAACTTCAGCTCAAGTCATGACCTCACAGTTCTTGAGTTCAAGCCCCATGTCAGGCTCTTTGCTGACAGCTCAGAGCTGGGAGCTTGCTTCAGCTTCCGTGTCTGCCTTTCTCTCTCTGTTCCTCCCCCAATCACATTCTATCTCTCTCTCAAAAATAAATAAACATTACAAAAATTTTAATGGTGAAACAATAAAATGCTAGAAACAGTAGCAATGGTAAATTGGTATGCCATTTTCATTACTTTTTGGGTTATAAGTATATATTGATTATAAATAAATCTGGAAATTAGAGAAAGCCATTAAGAGAAAAATATAAGTCCAATCCCTTAGAGATTATTTATTGTCCTATTACAAGTATAATATATACTTCAATATAAAAATAACTTTGAAGCTGAATAATGAAAAAAGTTATTCATGATCCTCATATCCAGGACTAACTAGTCGCTCTTGACTAATCAGTTGATGTGATAAACTTTGTTACATTAAGGACATTGAAAACTCAGTAATTTTTATAAAATCAACTTAAAATATTAGATTTAATTAAGCCCAGCCAAATGCATACCAAGGTATAATGATCATGCAATCATTTCACATTTTAAATACATGGATATATTGCAAACATTCAGGGGTGTCCATGGATCATTTCCTCATGGAGTCAAATTTAAGAAGCACAGTTCAGTATCATAAATAATTTGTAGAAAAAAACTGTATCTGAAAGAACCCTCAATAGTCAATATCCAACCCCACACTATCACATTCTAGAGATCCTTTTTTTACTGCTTAATTCTCCATATCCAGTAGCAGTAGGTCAGAAACCTCTTGCAATTGAAACAGCAAAATTTTCTTTTCATTCTTTATAGTCTTGATACGCAATTTCAGTTTAGAAGCTCTGGCCAATTGTATTCCCAACCTCAATCCAATGCCTTCTACTTTTTTAGCCTATCTGTCTTTCTAAACACCAAAAAAGCACCAAGATCAACTTTCCTCTCCTCAGAGTGCAGAGAAGGAGAGAAATTCAGTTGCAAATAACTGTGTGTGTGTGTTTGTGTCTGTATGACTGTGTGGGATAGGCGATGGAGAAAGGAAAAACTGTGAACACTTTCCTGGTACTTTATTTTTCACCTGACATATGACCAAACTTTGGAGTTTTGTAAGATTCTATTCGCAATTCTATTTATAGTCCCATTTGAACTATGAAGTTGAGGCATATTGTTTTTATTATTATTATTATGGCCTAGGTATTATGAAATATCCATTGAGCCACACTAAAACATTGCAAAATAGTTGACTATAGGTATGTGTGTTTGTGTGTGCGTGCATGTGTGTGCGCACATGCTGCATAAACATGTCATCATATATGTGAATAAATAAACAGCTACCAGTACAAGGTTAAAGAAGGGAGCTTTGTAACTTAAGTAAATAAACATATTGACCAATGTTCATTAATAGCAAAGATATCCAGGAATTCTTTTGTATTTATCAGAAACCTCTCTATAGGTAGGAATATCTTTTTATAAGAAAAGACTAGATTGAGCTATAAATACTTCTGCAAACAAGAATTATTATAATTTGGGGCACCTGGGTGGCTTAGTCGGTTAAGCGTCCGACTTTCGCTTAGGTCATGATCTCGCGGTTCGTGGGTTCGAGCCCCGCGTCGGGCTCTGTGCTGACTGCCAGCTCAGAGCCTGGAGCCTGTTTCAGAGTCTGTGACTCCCTCTCTCTCTGACCCTGCTCTGCTCATGCTGTCTCTCTCTCTCTCTCTCTCCTAGAAATAAATAAACATTAAAAAAAAAAGCTTTAAAAAAAAAGAATTATTATAATTTGGAGAATAAAAATGAAATCAAAATGAAATAATATGGTGAAAAAAGGATACTAAGAACTTTTTAAAATGAAAAACACATATACAAAGAAAAGAACAATAAAGTACAGAAATGTTAGGTCTTCCCATTATTACCTTATATGGAATAGAGACAAATGGTAAGATTTAAATTAAGAGTCAACTAGTAGGATTAAATGTATGTTTGAATACGTATTATTGTGGCTTAAATTATAGTTTATATCAACTCTCCTTTGTAGGTATTAGAGTGATTCCCTTCTGGATAACAATATTTTGGGTGGAAAAATAGGCAAAATTCCAGATACTTAAGGAGAAAAACATTTTTTACGTATGCCATGGGAATACCAAAATTACAAAGTTAACTGAGTTGTTTTACAACAAAATTGATTTGTTCTGAAATACATGAAGTTGTCCTCGTTGATTACCTACAGCTCTCCTTAAATTTGACCTGCCTGAGTAGCCGGTTGACCTGACTAAAATGTGAATTCTTGGGGCGCCTAGGTGACTCAGTTGGTTAAATATCTGACTTCTGATTTTGGCTCAGGTCATGATCTCACCGTTGGTGAGACAGAGCCCCACGTTGGACTCTGCACTCACAGTGTGGAGTTTGCCTGCAATTCTCTCTCCCTCTCTCTCTCTACCCTTCCCCTATTTCTGTGGGCACACACTCTCTCTCTCTCAAAATAAATAAATATATATTTTAAAAGGTAGTTTCTTATTTTTTAACTTCTTTTTTTAAAGTATTTTTTAATTTTTTTAACGTTTATTTTTGACACAGAGAGAGACAGAGCATGGGTTGGGAAGGGACAGAGAGAGAGAGGGAGACAGAATATGAAGACAGGCTCCAGGCTCTGAGCTGTCAGCACAGAGCCCGATGTGGGGCTTGAACCCAAAACCATGAGATCATGACCTGAGCCGAAGTCGGATGTTTAACTGCCTGAGCCACCCAGGCACCCCTTACATTTCTTTTTAACATTTATTTATTTTTGAGAGACAGAGAGAGACAGAGCATGAATGGGGGCAGAGCAGAGAGAGAGAGACAGAATCCAAAGCAGGCTCTGAGCTGTCAGCACAGAGCCCGACGTGGGGCTCAAGCCCATGAACTGTGAGATCATGACCTGAGCTGAAGTCAGACACTTAACCGACTGAGCCACCCAGGTACCCCTAAAAAGGTAGATTCTTACTCTGTAGGGACATGGTGAGCTGAGATTCTGCCTTTATAACATGCTCCCGCATGTTGCTGACACCCCTTGTTAGGGCTGCAGGTCAGGTCTTGTACCATATCTTGCTTAGCAGTGTGTATACCAGCCTTATCCTTTAGTACTTTCCGTGATAATGAAGTATTTATATCTGTTAATGGGTATTGAAGACTTGCAATGTGGTGACTGTGACAGGGGAACTGAGTTTTTATTTTATAAAATTTAATTAAATTTATATAACCAACATGACTGGTAGCTACCTACTCAAAGTGCAGGACTTTACACAACATAATTCATTAAAAAACTGCCACTTATATATAATTTGTGTAAATACACACCATCTACAGATGTGTTATATTTAATAACTCTTTGTGAGAATACAGGTGTACTAGCTGTGGAACAATGCACTTCATTGAATTTTTTGGGTAAAATTTACTATCCTGACAGCTACTTACTAGAAAAGTTTATTCTGGAGTGTTCAGAATTTCACCTGCTGAAGACTGGAAAATAGAAACTGAATCATCAAGAAATGTTGCAGATCACCAAGGATATTTTAAGGCAAAATAAACTGTTCCTGTTTTTTCTTTTTCTTTCAACAGAGTGAACGAAATAGCCACATAAAGCATATACACAATAGAAACAAGCATCATATGCAATCAGAACCCTAGTTTGCCAAGATGATTCCAATTTCAGATAGGCTTTTATGCTATGATTGTTTCCAACAGGATAATGGCCACATCAAAGTCATTCTGAGCCATGTGACAAGGGAGCTACAAATCATGAACTTGAAGCCCAAATATTTGGGTGATAAGCTAAATTCTAGCTTTATCCTGATATCACTCACTCTCATCTTGGCCTTGGGGAAGGTGCTTCTCATCATAATATTCAGTTCACATGCATAAACATGGAAACATAATGGCAAATGGTGATATGAATATTCATTAAGTAAGTATAATTATAATATGATACCAGTAACAGTGATGAGACTAAGACTATGCTACCCTTATAAACTATTTTGAAGTTTACAAAGTACTGTCATATATTATTCTTATTGATTTTGAGTTAAGATAGTAAACAAAGTGCCTAAGAAAAACAGCTGTTTTAATTTTTGTGGGAATTTTGTTGTTGTTAATATGCTACCAAAGAATATACCATTATAATCCCAAGCTCCTTTGGCGATCTGTTTTGATGCTTCACAGCTGCCATCCTCCCCCTCCTCCCCTTCCTAAATCCTAACCCCCTACCCCCGTTCTTCATCATTATAATCACCTTCATTTACATGACAACTCCCTAAAGATTAGAGTAGAAGTATCAATATTTTTCATGCCTTCCTGAAATCCAGTGGTGTTTTATGCAAGAATAAAGATACGTTTCGGGGCGCCTGGGTGGCTTAGTCGGTTAAGCGTCCGACTTTCGCTTAGGTCATGTACTCGCGGTTCGTCGGTTCGAGCCCCGCGTCGGGCTCTGTGCTGACTGCCAGCTCAGAGCCTGGAGCCTGTTTCAGAGTCTGTGACTCCCTCTCTCTCTGACCCTGCTCTGCTCATGCGGTCTATCTCTCTCTCTCTCCTAGAAATAAATAAAACATTAAAAAAAAAAAAGCTTTAAAAAAGAAGAATTATTATAATTTGGAGAATAAAAATGAAATCGAATGAAATAATATGGTGAAAAAAGGATACTAAGAACTCTCTCTCTCCTAGAAATAAATAAAACATTTAAAAAAAAGAATAAATATACGTTTCAATTGATAAGAACTGTTTTTCCTCCCCTAAAACCTACCTCTTACAAAAGCTTTTTTTTTTTCTTATTAGGGTAAAAATTTTAATTCAAAAATCCATAAAATTGCAAGAAAAATCAATGGGTGTTTTGGGTTGCTAAGAAGCATCCAGAAACCCAAGAGTAATATTAAAATCATACAAAAACAACTAAAACATATTGCATAAAATAATCTCCATGTCCCTGGATAAATTTCACCTTAAGAGTGTGCCTTAAAAAAAAAAAAAAAAAAAGAGTTCTGCCTTTGAAAATAATAACCAGAATTCTGACCTCTGAAAATGTACTCAGCAAAGGTATATGATCTTGCTCCAATTTTCAAATTATAAACTGTCTTTATCCCAATCAATGTGATTTGGTGTGCAAGGGATATGAACAAAAGGGCATCTGAAAGCTTTATACTTATAATGAAGAAAGCAAAGTGAAATATGTATACATTATTTGTGTTTGAAATACTCTAAAGTGGAGTTGAGATCATTTCAATCTGATCTTTTGCAAATTTTTATTAACATTTTAAAGGTTTTTAGAAGAGTTCTATCCCCTTCCAACACAATGAAGACTATAAATTCAATTACAAATACAGAAACATACGCCATCTGATCCTAAAAACTTAACAGCCATGAAGTATCCAATATTAGTGCTTTCTTACTAGCTTCTGATAATTTCTTCCCATAACACGTTTCTATTGTACATAATCTCTTCTGATTTGGACCCAAAATTTTTATCAGTCTTCAATTTTAAATGAGATGATCCATTCAGGTTCTGTTTCAGAATGTCAATAGGTGACTTTAGTTAATTTTTTGTGCTACACAAGTGCAGTTCTGCACATTGACCAAATCTTGTAGGACAGAGTGGAAATAGCAATATTTTTGTTTATTTGGTGGGCTTAAATATGTATACAATATGTATACATTTGTATACAAACGGATGCATTTGTCTAGGTTCTTTGCTTCAAGGATCTCAAATGCATACTGTATTTAGTATTAAAGATGCATTCTTTTTATCAATTTATTATAACCGATATGACTTAAAATGTTTACTTTGCACACTATTCAATTCTTGAAAGCTAAAAACATAAGGAACATTTTTTAGATAGGTCAAAAATCTTCAATTTCAAGGCTGTTACACAATTATGATGCCATTAGATTACTATGTATCCAATAAAGTTATATTATGGGCATATATTTATGGATGTACAAAGACCTTAATGAAATATTTATAAATGAAAATTTTTCCAAACATACACTTATTGAATGCTAATTGGGTATGTTTTTATAAAGAGAAATATAGAAATATGCATGCAAACATGAAACCAATTGTCTGTAAAAATATACATTGAAATTGTAATAGTGGTTATTATTTGTAGAATTATAATTGGCTCTACTTCTCTAATAATACTTTTTGAAGTTTTGGATATTAAGCATAAACTACATTCTACCTAGAAAATATTTTATGTGCACATGTACATATGTGAAATTTCTCTTTCTTTTAAGAAATTTTTCTCTGAAATCCACATCCCTATAGAGATTTTGCAGGGATTTAGCCATAAATACCATTAATGAGCTTATTTTTATTATATTACAAGATTTTCTGCTAAAAGACAAACCTCCATTCTTTAATTCTTACTAACACAAAACGCTGACTTCAAGGTTACTACAAACATCAAAGTTGAGAGAGCAAGGACCTTATTCTACAGTTAAGGTTTTGTAGCACAATAAAATTGCCATGGATAAAGCTATTGCCTTTTAAATGCTTAAACATGATTTAATGTCAACCATAAGCCATGCAAAAGCATTGCCCAGAGAGGAGCTTTATCCCGTGATGGCTGAGATGAAAGAGTTTTACTGTTTGTTTACTTCTTTAAGGAAAACAAAATACCATTGAAACAATGTATTAGGCAATTTAACAATTGACAGTTGGAAAATTAGGCAATTTAACAGTATGAATCACTAAATACTCCTTCTGGGGAACAACTTATCCTGCCGTATTTTGTGAAATACTGAGAGCTAGTTTAGGTAGCAAAGTTGGTGATAATCATGATAATCTGTAGTAGTCAATTCAATTTAATTCAGTGAATACTCATGAACAACTACTTTGTTTTACTAGGCTTTGAGCCTACTCATATACAGCACCTGCTCTGGAGACAGAATTTACATGTAAAATCTGGATCCAGGACTTCATCACCATGAGACCCTGGGACAAGTTATGCAATCTCTCTCTGCCTCAGTTTCCTCAGGTATAAAATAGGGATTATAACCACTTAATAAAGTTAAGTATGCTAGAAGCATGAGCACCCAACTGAATTTTACCAAGCAAAATCAGAAAATGTCACCTTCCCAAATGCAAATAATATGTCTTCAGCAGAACCCATCTGGAAAGGTAATTAATACATAAGCTCATAAGTTTCTCAAGCTAGTCTCAAATTAATTTTTTAAAAAGCTCCCATATTTAATCAAGGGAGTCACGGTATTTATCCCCCTGTACTGTAATATGCCTGGGAAATATTTGTATATATTTTTGATAAAGAGAATTATAAAACAAAATCATGTCATTGTAATCTGTAACCAGTATAAGGAGTACCAAGCTGAAAGTGTTAAATCTTTCTTCACTTTCCTTTAAAATTTTTTGGGTAAATTCTATAATTCTCTGCCAGTTTTAGGTTTTAAATTCCAATCCCCTTGAATACATTTTAAATTGTTAAGCTCAATTGTGGGCAGAGCTAACACTGTGTAGCAGGAGGAGGAGAATGGGCTTGCCTCATCCCTCATCCCTCCAGCACAGCCAGATAAATATCAAATCATTCTGAACACACAAGAAATCAATCTGAGGACTGATAGAAGAGACTGCACAACTAGAGAGACAGAGAGAGAGAGAGAGGGAGATAAGACGACACATCATGGAAGGTAGGAGGTGCAGAGATGTGGTTTGGGGGAGAAACAGGTCATAGGTGTTGTGTGACGGGCTGAGCTCTTGTGATGGAAGGGGACAGAGAGAGAGACAAAGAGAGAGAGAGAGAGGAGTGCACAAGAAAACCAGTTCCCCAAGCCATTGACTGGAAAAATGAGAGGGCCTGATTTTTTAGGAGTTTTTATAACTACCGGGGCTCAAAGATTGGAGTTTTAGAGGTGGGAGGCATGACCTATGTGGACCCTAGTGGGCCCTGCACTGCTCTTGTGGAAGAGAGCAGTGTGATTGGAGGGTTCCCTGGGTCACTCTGGGAGAGACAGTTTCCCTGTCTTGGAGCACAACTGGGGGGTGGGGTGGGGGGAGGTGCATTGCCATTCTGGAGACAAAAGAGTCTGCAGGTGCCATTTCTCTCCCTTGCCCCTCAGCATAAACTAACATCAGTAAGTAGCACAGCACAAACACTTGTAGCCTAAACCACTTACACCAAGCCCTGTTCCCCTGCACTCTGCAAGTGCTGCTTTAGTAGGGCCAGTGTGCCTGAGAACCAGCACAGTGGGCTCCTCCCCCAGACCAGCACAAACTCCCCACATACACCACATTTACTGACCATAGAGTTCTGCAAAGTTCCAAGTTTAGTGCAAATAGCATCAGGTCTCTTTTAACAAGCAGACCGGAGTGTACTTAGTTAAAACTTGCCACACTTCGGCCAACGTCCAAACACTCCCATGGCGGGCAAGGAGAAACTCTGCAGAGGACTTACCTGAGGGAAAGAACAGCCAAAACACAGCAGCAGAGTACACACAGCACACACCAGAGACAGTTCCTAAAGCACCAACACCTCAACAGTACATGACCTCTTTTTTTTTTTTTTTTTTTTTTAATAAAGCCATTACTCTCAGGAGCAGGAAGCATAACATCCTTTCCTATCACAGAGAAGACAGACCATAGACAAAATGCCAAGACGGAGGAACTCAAACCAAAAGAAAGAACAAGGAAAGGTCATGGTCAGGGATAAAATTGAAACAGATATAAATAACATGTCTGATCAAGAATTTAACAAACCGGGCGCAGAGGTGGCTCAGTCGGTTAAGTGTCCAACTTCAGTTCAGGTCATGATCTCACGGTTCATGGGTTTGAGCGCTGTGTCAGGCTCTGTGCTGACAGCTAGCTCAGAGCCTGGAGGCTATCTTTGAATTCAGTGTCTCCTCTCTCTGACCCTCCCCTGCTCACACAGTCTCCATCTCTCTCTCAAAAAATAAAAATAAAATCAATAAAATTTTAAAAAACATTTAAAAAAGAATTTAAGGCAATAATTTTAAGGATTCTAGCTGGGTTTGAGAAAAGCATAGAAGATATCAGGGAATCCATTACCACAGAGATAAAAGCTCTAAACACTAGTCAGGCTGAAATGAAAAAATACAATAACTAAGTTCAAAACTGACAGCATGTAATGACTACAAGTATGGAAGAAGCGGAGGTACAAGTGACATAGAAGATAAAATTATGGAAGATGATAAAGCTGAAAAAAAGAGGAAAAGAAAAATATTAGATCAGAGATATAGACTTAGAGAACTCAGTGACTCCATAAAGCATAATAACATTTGTATTATCGGAGTCTCAGAAGAGAGGGAAAAGGGAGCAGAAGGTTTATGTGACCAGTTGTAGCTGAAATTTTTCCTAGTCTGGAGAAAGACACAGACATCAAAATCCAAGAAGCACAGAGAACTCCTGATAGATTCAACAAATAAAATGTCAAGCTCTTATCCAAATGATTGCTCAGATCCTCTACCGTCCTCAGTACTTCCGTCATGGTTGTGAAAGGAGAAGAAGGCATGGTCAGCTCTCCCATAACCTCCATCTTTCCCTCTTATGGGTCTCTGTGCTCCACGACTGTGAAGACCAAGATGCATGTTTAGAGCAAAGAGGCAAGACTTTTTACCTGACTGGGCTATTCATAGTTCTCTTCTGCTTTATGTGGCTTCTCTAATATGAGCTGGTTGTGACTTTCAGAGACAACAATGACAGAGAATCCCTCATGAGAAACACATATTGGGGGTGGGGACAGTCAGGTGATACAACTTCTGAATTTCTGCAGTGCCAATTTGATCCATCCTCAATACACTGTGAATATTCCAATGCTGGACTATTGTTTATTTCTCTACCTTACCATCTCCCTCTAATTTTATTCTCTCCCCTGGTAGGTCTGCTCAGAGGGCAAAAACATCAAACCTTCTGCATAAAAAGAAGCCCATCCTCCAAATGAGTTGCCAGTCCCACCTCCTTTCGTTAACATCCAATCTCTTCCATTGATTCTTTTAGAGACAGTCCCCCGTTAGACTTGAAAAAAGGAGAGGAAAGAAAAATCAAAACATGTTCATGTCCTAATCTCTGTAACCTATGAATATGTTTTATTGCATTGCAAAAGGGAACTAAGGCAGCAGATAAATTCAAGGTTACTAATCAGCTGGACATAAGATAGGGATACTATCCTGACAGATCATCCAGGTGGGCCCAGTTAATTACAGGGCCATTAAATATGGACAAGGAAGACAGAAGAGTCAGTGTCAGAGTGATATGACATGATAAAGAGTTGGTCAGCCATTGATGGCTTTCAAAGTGGAAAGGGACCGCAAGTCAAGGACTGGAGACAGCCTTCAGAAGCTATGAAAGGGAAGGAAGAAGATCTCCCTTAGGGCCTCCAGAAGGAATGCAGCCCTAGACCTAGCATCTTGATTTTAGCCCAATGAGACTCATTTCAAACTTCTGACCTCTAGAACTGCAAAATGATAAATTTGCATTGTTTTAAGATAGTGCTTGTAATAATTTGCTTCACCAGCAACAGGAAGCAAATACAGGGTCTTACTAAATATTATCACTCCCCTCAAAAAAAATCCCTCCCTCCTGTTTCATGACTAAGAAAGATACATATCATGTTTTGCTGACACACACGTTTTGCTTGCTTTGAAAACAGTCTGGTTGTGAAAATGGTACACCAGACTGTCCATTCAGATTCAATACACTTTGCTCTAAGAACATGTTTGTAAAGCAATGTTTCCATTTAATTTTTTTCTTTAAGAGACATTAATTTGCATGGAAGAATGTATTAAGTTATGCTGAGAGATCTTTTAATTTCCTTTGCACCGATACCGGAGGCTTGACTCTAAGGAAAATTTTGTATGCTAGGGTATGAAGTTTGAAATGAATTGGTAAGCAATTAGCAGTCACTGGGTACTTTTGAGCAGAAATTCTTAGATTAAACTTATGAAAAATTATTCCAGCAGTAGTGAGTAGAAAGGATGGAGAAGAGGGATAGACAAAAGAGATGTATATTGCCATCGTATGTAGGCAGATGATGCTAAACATCTGAAATAAGAAAGTGGCAATGACAATGAAAAAAGGAGAACTTATTAAAAGTAAATTGTACCAATAAACTTTAGCAATTAACTCTATGTGCAAGAACAGACAAAGACTTTTTGAAAGAGTCAAAAAGTCAACCCTAAATTTTGTAATCGACTGATACTGATGGTATCAAACTGCTGTGGATAAACTACTTGTAGAAAGAAAGAAGATTTTGATGATACTGAAATATCATTTCTAGGCTCAAAATGGAGTCGCTCCTTTCTGAGTTACCATCAGCAAACCAAAATTTAGATGATCTTTGTGTCCCTACAAACACTCTGCCTTACTGGAAATATATCTGATCTAACTGATCCCAAAAGCCAAGTCAACTCTCACTCCCTTGTTTCTTATTCATTTTCTTTCTTGTTCCTTAATCCTTATCCTATTAATACTTTCTGCTTTCTGGCCCATTTTGTAGTTCTCTGGGCCCTTGGAAATGGAAACTGCCATTTCATGAAGTGTTAAACAGAGTTTATATCACCTAAATTGCCTTCTTTAATCATTTTCAATGAGAATAAAACTACTAATACTTTGCTAGACATTTCACAGCTGAAATATGCTAAGAATTTATACTGGAGGAAATAAACTTTAAACACAATAAAGTATTCCCAGGGTAAAAAGTCATTCTACCACCATTAATTCATTCTACTGAAACTTCTGCCAGATTCATTTGAAAGATATTCTAAGACAAATTCAATTTAACTACTTGTCTTAATCCTTTCGAGCCACTATAACAAAAATAGATGGAACAGCTCAAAAACAAACATTTGCTTTTTATAGATCTGGAGTCTGGGAAGTCTAAGATTGAGAATCTAGCAGATTTTTGTCTGGTGAAGGCCCACTTCTTGATTCACAAGACAGCCATCTTCTCAATATGTCCTAACATGCTGGGAGGGGTAAGGGAGCTCCCTGGGGTCTCTCATAAGGGCTAATCCTTGATTTTCTCCATGTTAATTGGTGTTTATTTTTATAATACTTCTGCAGGGAGTATGTATCAGTTTATATTCTATTGTGCAAGTAGAAACCCTCCAGGTATTTAAAGCAGACCGAGCTTTAAAAAAAAAGAATGGTAATTGTTGAATTGCTTGCAGAGCTAGAGCAAAGCAAGTCTCATTAAGGCCTACACCACAGAAGGCCACAGAAGAGATCGCCTGAGCTACCACTTCTGTCACACTCCAAGAAGGTTTAGGAACTCGAAGAATGCCAAAGGAAGTTTTAGATTTAAGGACACATTTCTCCATAGCACACTGGGAATTAAGAAACCACAATTGAGAAGCTGGGGTAGCACCACTGTAACTTCTTGACTCCGCTAGGAATGAAATTCTGCTACAGAACACAAAAACAAAATAATGATTTCTCCACCCTACTGGTTACAGCAGGAATCAGCCAGCAGTAGAAGGAAGATGATGTTTGTCTCATTTCTATCTTTTAAGTCTCACAC
Organism: Proteles cristata cristata; assembly: GCA_017311185.1. Taxonomy (NCBI): domain Eukaryota; kingdom Metazoa; phylum Chordata; class Mammalia; order Carnivora; family Hyaenidae; genus Proteles; species Proteles cristata. The sequence continues at coordinate 394,879 of JAESUZ010000205.1, read as the reverse complement.
AGGGCATTTAATAGGCAGAAAATTATCTATTCTATCTAGAATGCTAATGGCAAGAAAATGGAATAGTTAACTTTCTGGGCTGTACAACACAAGAAGAGCCTCCAAGAGAGGGATAAAAAATAAATATCAGGTTTCAATTAATCACATCCAACACAGGGTTTCATTTTAAATACTGTATCTTATTTACTGTCCAAGTTTGTTCTCTCTTAAATTTTTGATTGTAAATATCTTGTTATGGCATAGTTTTGGTTAATTATATAAAAGCCCTCCTAATCTTATCCCTTCTGTAGGTTGTCTGCTCAAACCACACTGGGCCAGATGGGTGAGCTGAGGTACATACCTGAATTCAACCCTTTATATTTCTCTGTTCTTAGAAAAATAGGGTCCATCTGGAAAAGCACAAATCTATCCACTATAAGTTAGCTTGAATATAGTTTAAAAGGTTTCATTTACCAATTCCTTCAACACTTCGAATTGTGAGGTCAAATCTAGAGTAAAATTATATTTCCTTGATTTCTTTATTACAGATCCTCAGATGAACTATTTAAGCATCCCCAAGAAGTACTGGTTGACATGATTGCAGGTTGAGTTACCTTCCTCTAATAGTACTTTGAGTTCAAAATAATTGTGAGGGAGTGCCCTTTGTAAGGACATGAATAATAAGATAGGAATCCCTTATTCAAAAGGAGAATTTGGGACATAGAAGAAAAAGTGCCAAAAAGCTTAATTTATATTTTAGTGTATTTTATACTTAATTCCAACACATCCTCTATTCCTTAATTCCAACATGCCATCCTCTATTATAAAAAAATTGCCTAAAGTACGAACATTAGAGTAAAAATAAAAAACAAGTATATCATAATTTAGGGGAAAATCTGTCCAAGTAAGACTACACATTGTTGCAATTTAGCACAGTTTGGTTCTAAAGTTCATTGCTATTAAAACCAAAAATTAAATGTGGTGGATCACTTAAATATTTCATTTAAATAAAAGCACAGAGACACCTGGGTGGCTCAGTTGGTTAAGCATCTGACTCTTGATTTTGGCTCAGATCATGATCTCACAGTTCATGGGTTCAAGCCCCACATTGGGCTCCCCGCTGACAGCTTGGGATTCTCTCTCTCCCCCTCTCTCCCCCTTCTTTTTATTTAAAGATTAAATAACCTTTAAAAAAGTATAAAAATATGTGATTTTTTTCTAATAATAAATGATAAAGGATTGTGTTATATATAGCTTTATGAACGATAAATAATCCAATGGCTGTATTTTGAATGTAGTTTAAGATAGAAAAGCAAAACTTTTATTTCTAAGAGATTAATATTGAGATATTATGCCATAAATGTATAAAGGAAATTCTATAGACATAATATAGTTTAATAAAAATAGAATATAGACAGCTTTAAAAATGGGTAGAGGTTAATTTTTTTCCTCATTTCATCTCCAACATTCAGTTACTCATCTGATTAAACATCTTATAAGTTTCCCTCAAATCCATATAATTTAACCAAGAATGTGCCACTACCCCCAAAACCAGGCTGCCATTTCAACCACTCACATGTGTAAAATAAGTGCCTAATACCCAGCCAGTTTTTTCAGGTGGCTCACTTACCAAAGTGGTACATTGGATTGGCTGAACAGATGTGACATGTCTGACCGTAACTGTAAGGGATATTAGAAATTATAGCTTTGGAATTATACCTTGGAGAAATAAAACTCAAAATGCACTAAAATATCAAGAGTTTAAAATGTTTAAAGGCTGTCAGGTGTCCACTTTCAAGGCTTTGCATGAGATAGAACCTCTCCTTGTCTCCAGTTTCATTTCAAGTCATCCCTTCTCATGTTTATATGATGGAGCCATGAAGGATTTCTTTCATTTTTCCAAATGTACCCAACTCTATCCTGGCCCCTGCCCTTATGCACTTACAATGATGATGGATAATGAAGACAATGAGGATGCTGCTAACTTATACTGAGCACTACGTGCAGGTACTCCTTTAAGAAGAAATGGATATGAATCCATCGGTATGGACTCCGTAGATTTCTTTTTTCTAAATAGCATGTTTTACTTTCACTTAAAAAGAAATAACCCTTTTAAAACACTTCTTTAGTTATTTCTATAGAATAGGGTCGTAACTTTGTTCAAATATTCAAAATGACTGCCAAGAGTTTTTCTTTTAGTGACACAGTACCTTCTTTGGCCCTGTACACCAGTGTGCTCTAAATAACTTGTACTGATCGTACTGAAGGAAATATGTATTTTCAGTCATATTAGTTCATTGAAGAATCAAAGTTTCTTTATCCAGCTTCTTCAACTAGAATATAACTCACATGTTAAATTTTAACATTATAAGAAGTTCTGTGATCTTTTAGCTTTCTCTGATGTACTTTGGAAATGGTTATTTCCAATATCTTATCCAATATTATCCATATCTAAATTTATGCTGCATAAATTTATTCTTTATTTAAAAGTAAACTATTGTGCATGCCTGGGAAATTTTGAAATCTGGTATTACCCAACTTTAAAACTTATAAAATTGTCACCTTTTAAAGGATTATAAAGGCTTGACTGCAAAAACAGTTCTAAGAAAATCTAGGGTTACCAAATAACACCATTGTAAAGTAATCGCACAAACAGAAAAAGACCAATTAAGTATACTACTCCACTGTGGCCTGGGGAAGCCTATTAGCACTAATTGGTTTCAAATGCAAAATATTCTCTAGATTTAATATTTTTTGTTGGTTTCTTTAATTTCCTTACCTGCCTTCTCAATTCTTCAAGTAAATTCAAGTTTAAGTAGCAGCATTACTTCATGGCAAGAAACAAGTGGTTTTCCCTGGTATTGACACAGATCTCAAATGTACTAAAGCTGAAGTTATTACTTTTTGTCAGACTTCTCTACAGTAAGTCTTCAGTCATAGGTCTCTGGGGTTTGCAAGTAAAAATGTAAATTAGATATTGAAAATAAAAATTAATCAGGATGCAATTAAACTATTTTTAAATGTCAATTTTTATTGTTCATAGATATGTCTAATCAGTTATGTTCCTATATTCCTAGCTGTTTAGGCTTTAAACTCTAAAGCTTTCTCAGTAGAAGATAGAGCTGTATTGTTGCTAAAATGCATGTCATATGCTTTGAACTCAATTTCAGGAAGATATAAAATCTTGAGTCTGAGATGTAATAAAAAATTGTACTGAACTAGGTATCTACTGGTGATATGTCTTTATCTGTTATTTTCCAAATCTCTATGTTATAGTTATATTTCAAATCAAAGGAGTCATAAGTCAATGAGATATAGAGAAATTTCCAGTCTTGTAAATTGGAATACATTTTAAATACCCAGCAACTAGTGCCATACACGTGGTTTTATCTATAATCCATGCTGAAGAGCTCTGGTACTAGAATTAAGATACTATGCATTGCCATGCCACATGTAGAAGCCTGACTTTAATTCCATAAACAATCAATTGCATGTTTAGTTCTGAAATTTTTAAATGTGAATTAAAGGAGCAGATAACTTTTCAAAACACAACAATGCTCCCTACACCAGCTTGTTAGATTGGGAGTAACATACAATAATTTGATATAGTCTAAACTTTTTGACTGTTTAACATTTCCTAAAATTAAAGGAAAAGCTGATCATAAATATCCTAACATCACCCCCAGAAATTGTCTCAGACTGTGGAAATATAAAACTAAAATATTTAAAATTATAATAGCCAGGGAAAGAGGCTCAATGGCAAGGTATGGGGTTAAAGCTGGCATGCTGTATGTATGGTCTTCTCCCCTTCTACTTTATCTTATGATTTTGGAAATTAGCTGGGTGGCTGCCAACAGTCAAAGCTAAACACAATTTCCAGCAGCCATTCAGGGTAAAAGCCTGGAAATGGAATATGTATAAAAAATGTGAGGGCAGTGGATTTAGTAAGAGAATTGTTGAGATCATTATGCCTGAAATCTGAATGGTTGAATGTATGACACAGGCAATTTCCAAGCATGATAATTTCACTTCCACTTTAATTCGTTTGGACAGGATATTCAATAGATAAGCAATTAGTTCTTCAATGCATATCACAAGCTAAAAATTACAGATTATTTTTATCTTTCTTTTATGTTTTTCCATTTAAACAGATTTATTTTTAGCTGATCTGGACATTTGTGACATTTTCTGTTATTAACAATATCTATTTCTTTGATGAAGAAAGCTTTCCAAAAATGAAAAAGTTTTTTTCTATTATTCTTTAGAAGAAAAGCTAATTATAAATCATTTGAAAACAAATTATGATGTTCAGTACTATTTTATAGCAAGAAGATATTCCTATATTTTTAAATTGAAATGTGGCAATTTTCTGAATTTTGGGGAGCACCTGGGTGGTTCAGTTGGTTAAGTGTTTGACTTTAACTCAGGTCATGATCTCACAGTCCATAAGTTCAAGCCCCACATCGGGCTCTGTGCTGACAGCTCAGAGCCTGGAGCCTGCTTCAGATTCTGTGTCTCCCCCTCTCTCTCTGCCCCTCCTCCACTCATGCTCTTTCTCTCTCTGACTCTCAAAAATAAATGTTAATTTTTAAAAAAACATGGGATGTATTTATAGCTCATATACTGTGCTACAGATAACACAAGAACATCAGCTGTTTATTCAAATTACAATGTGGAAGGTTTGGTGCACTAGAAGTAAAACTAATGTCCACTAAAAAGTTGAGGAAACAATAGCATGCCTTGATACAGTGATCAGTTGCCTATTCTAGACACTAGATACAATTAGATTTGGACCAAAAGAAAAAGAATAATTTTGTTACACACACACACACACACACACACACACACACACACAGTGAATAAAAAGTCTAGAGGGATAGAAGGAGCAGCAAATCTGTATTAAAAACAAAGAATAACCAAGATCAAAGCTGACATCTAATCAATAAAGATACATTTAACCAAACAGCTTTGGTGGCATTTTGAAATTCACCTCTAGTAAGATCTTGAATCAGTCATTAGCTTTTTCCACATCTGTGGTGTTTGCTCTATTTTGAAACTCCTCCTGCCAGTTAAGGCACAAGAAGGAAAGACATGCGATGATCACCAAGACTACCTGTCAAGATAGAAAGAAATGATCTTTTCTTGGAGCACAGCTTGGAAACCTTTCTTTTTTGTTTTGCTCATGTATGCATGTGAGTTTATTTTTCTTTTAAAAAGCAATAGAAAACTACTGTTTATATGGTCCTTCCTTTCTTGCTCTTATGATACACATCTACTCCAAGTGGCTTGTTCAGTGACCCGTATCTTGCATGGGTGTATACAGGAAATATAACTGGGTGAACAAACCAACTGATACGCAACAGGCATGGTGAAGACTGGGGGCAACTCAAGAGCATGTGGCCCTATAAAGGGTTAGTCACTTCTTCCCCGCACCACTTGTTGCAAAAAGCCCGGGAAAGGAAGACTGCCTTTCCCCCCCTTCTCCTTTTTTCTTCTTTCTTCTTTTTTCCCAGAAGTTCGATTTTTATGTATCATCTCCTCATTTTGAAAATAACCTACACAAAATGCATAATAAGTAGAACACATATAAAGATGGATATTGTCAACAAGCCACCAATGTAATTTATCCTCATTTTGCAAGTGAGAAAAACGAGTCCTCATAAATTTAAACACAAACACTGAAATGATGAGACCAAGAGCAGAATCCTGAGTTCCCCACTTCCAGGCTGTTCAATTCCCTAAATCTCCGTCTCTCCACTACACTGTGTTAGTTGCCACGGAAGTGAGTCTAACACATTGCTCATTAATCAAAACTTAAAACTATTTTAGTACATTGCTTTCTTTTCATAATTAATCTGTGTTTTTCATGAACCGTATCTTGTTAGGGAAATATAATTAAACCAAAATCTTCTCCCAACCCAAAGTTATCCACAAAGGTGGAAGAAAATGAAAACAGTTTTCTTACTGAATAAACATTAAACTAGAATGCAAATAGACATCATAAGCATCTGCTCAAGGACTGCAATGCCAGAGAGAAATCCCATCCCTTCATATAACCTAACAGATACAACCTATACAGGTGTTCTCAAGATAACCGATAACTAGTCCTCAAGTAATAGGACTTGGCATCATTATTTGTTACACATGCTTCCTAAATTCACATGGCAATGGGGGTGACCATCTGTGTTAGCTCATTGGCTTTACCCAAAGGAAAAATAAAGTTGTCCTATCTTTATAACAAGAGATAGTCTTGCTGCTCAGAGTGAGGCTCCCACCCTCCCATAGTAACTGGAAGATGACTGCATTTCAAAGAGCTGGTTCCCAAGTCCTTAAGGAAGACATTCCTGGGTCAAAAATGTGGCAAGAGGCTTAGTTTTATATATATGTATGTATATATATTTTATATATATGTATATGTATATATGCATTTGTATATATATTTATATATATGTACATATATATACATATATATATCATACCATATATTATACTATACTATATATTATATACACACACATGCATACATCTCAAAGAGAGAAAGAACTTACAGGATTAATCCTTTAAGAAAAGGGAGGGGTGTCTCTCCTTATTTTCAACAGAGAAAATTAAGCTTCTCACTTTTAATTTGTGTCTGCCTTTGCCAACTATATAGAATGGTGTTACAAATCCAGATTGAATTGAATTATTTTGATATCCGTAGTGATTTAGCTCTTTTAAAATATGTATTTTTGCAAATGATTTGTAGTTTTATGATTTTTCTTAGTTTTTGTAACTGGAAAAAATTAATTTTCTCACTAAGAGGTGGTTATATATTTTTATTTCTACATCAGAGTTAGAAAAACAAGTACTGAAGAATCTGATTTATATGTAAATTAAATATAGGGCAGCCAATGTGCTTTTGAAATTGTGTTCTTATTTCCAAGAAGGAGATATTTTCCTTACAGTCTAAACACTCAGATTCATTTCATAAAGTATTATTAAATTGCTCTCAATCACCAGTTTTAGCTCTTATTCAATTTGCTTGTCTCCACAGCACACTTTAGCATTTTCCAGTGGCTGTCTTTATTTTAAATTATTACTGGACTGAGTGGTCTAGAATTACCTTATTTTTCTCTGATCTATTAGGCCAAATTCTCAATACCTCTTGTTAATGTGTGTGTGTTTATTTGTTGATCTCTTTTCATTTTAGGTTAGGTATAAGGAAGTGGTTTAGAAAATATCATTTTTATGATTTTATCCACATTCTAACCTCTGTTATAAGTTGTTTTTAAATGAATATTTTGTGGAGCACCTGGGTTGCTCAGTCAGTTAAGCATCCGACTTTGGCTCAAGTCATGATCTCATAGCTTTTGAGTTTGAGCCCCACATCAGGCTCTGGACTGACCCCTTAGAACCTGGAGCCTGCTTCAGATTCTGAGACTCCCTCTGTCTCTTTGCCCCTCCCCTGCTTTTGCTCTCTCTCTCTCTCTCCCTCTCAAAAAGAAAAAAAAAAAACATAAAAAAAAAGAACAGAAGAAACAGCCTTTGAAGAAATTTATGGATTCCCCAAAGACTGGTTTTTTTTAAAGTAAATACAATAAAAATTTTGTTAAGATTTTTTTGGTAAATTGTCTACCAAATGGCTGCCAATAATTCCTTCTGTCTGTCCACTCCTGCCACTTTGTTCCAGTAAGAGCAGAAGTCTATTTTCTTCCTTTGAAATCTGGGCTGGCCTTGTGACTTGCTTTGACCAACTGGATATAGTAGAAGTGATTCTGTACAAGTTCTTTGCTTAAGCCTCAAGAGACCTGTCAGCTTCTCCTTTCTACTCTCTGGGAAGCCAGCTCTTATGTAAAGTTTTATAGCCTGACTAAAGAGACAAGACTTGTGGATGAGAGATGTCAGAGAGAGGTCACATGAGGAAAAACAACACCCAGGTAACTGAATCAATGAAACCCCATGAAAAGAGAGGTCCAGTCGTCTTAGATAACATACAGCTATTTGAGCCTCCCAAGATGAGATTCTAGACATGCAATAAAGGTCACTTTTAAATCCTTCAATTCTAGTGGAATTGCTTTAGCTAATACCATGTGAAGCAGAGAAGCCATCCCCACTGAACCCTGCCTGAATTCCTGGCCCACAGAATCACAGTTGCTATTATTTATCTGAATAAACTACTACCAGCAATGACATTTGTTGATTTTATAGAGAATTTCTTGCTCATAGATATTTTAATAACTATTGTACATGTATTATTTCGGAATTCCCTATAAACCTATAGAAGAGATACAATTATTTTAATCATTATACAGCTAAGAAAGATAAGGCATAAAGAGATGAAATTATTTGCATAGACACATTAAGTCAGAGGAGATTCAATCATAAGCAATATACCACCTTAACCACTATGTTTTTTCAAATAAAAGTATGTAGTTTTAAAATTCTTCTCAAACACTGAATTATTTCTATTATGTGATCATACTGACCATATTAACCAAATAAAGTGTTTACTCATTCATTCAACAAATACTTGTGGACCATTTTTTTATAAGGCACCAAATGTTAGGGATAGGAGGCAAAGGAGAACAAATCTCTGCCTCATGAAATTTTTATTTTAATGAAGATAAGCAGACAACAAATAAACAATTACATAGTACACATAGTACACCAAGCAGTGTTGGGTGCTATGGAGCTAGATAAAGCAAGATAAGGAAGACAGGAATATAGGGGATAAAGATAAACATGGAATTTTAAATAGGAAGGTCAGAAAGAAGTCTTCTTTACTACAGTCATCTTAGAAAAGTGACAAAAAGAAGAGAGTTTTGTAACTATCTGAGGGAATAACATCCTAACCGGAGGAAATAATAGGCATAGAGATGGAGGCATCTCTAACTCAGTAGGAATAGGCTAAAATGGAGGCATACTTGGAGGAAAGAAAAGGAACTTCTAAGAGATCAGAACAGGGTAGTGGGGACCTTAGAAGATACAGTGTACAGAATTCTAACATGGCTCCTAGGAATTGCAGCCCCCCTGATATCACACCCGGTATAATCCCCTCCCCTTAGTATGAGTGGAACATATGACTTGCTTCCAGCCAAAGAATATAGCAAAGGCAATGACAGGACAGTTTCTTGATTTGGTTATATATGCCACATATGGCAAAGGCAATGGGATATCTCCTCCATGAGTAAGCAGTACTGTACGAGAATCCATCACAGTAGACAAGAGTGAGAGACTCTTCTCTCTGACTTTGAACAAGTAAGCTATCTTGTTCTATCTTTGAACAAGAGAACTATGTGGGAGGTATTTCCACGTAGAACTACAGTGAGCAGCCTCTTGGAGCTGAGAATGCCTTCTAGCCAACAGCCAGTAAGAAAACAGAGAACTCAGACTTAGAACCACAAGAAGGTAAATTCTGCCACTAACCCAAGAGGACATGGAAATGGATTTTTCCCCAGAGAAGACTCCAAAAGAGAATGAAGCCTGGCTGACTCCCCAGTTGCAGGTTTGCGGGAGCCTGAGCAGAGGACCCAGCTAAGCTACGCTCAGACTTCTGACCCACAATAACTGAGATAGTCCATGTGCAGTTTTCAGCTATTAAGTTTGCAGTAATTTGTCATGCAACAATACAAATAAAACAGAAGAAAAGGAAATTAGAGGGAAAAATATGATGGGGTGAGAGCAGCAGCCAGTTCACTTTTAGATTTGTAACACAGAGCAAGATCTTTGTGAGGAAACTGTTCTGTATCTTGGCTGTGATATCTTCAAGAGGTCTATGAATTATATCAATGTCAAGTGCCTGGCTATGGTATTGTGCTATAATCATGTACTATGTTACCATTGGGGAGAAGACTTGGGTGGTGTGTATATAAAACTTCTTATATTATTTCTTACATAAGGATGTGAATCTATAATTTTCTCAAAACAACAGTTTTTAAAATAAATGTTTTCAGTAAGAAAGGAGGACAGTAAATGAGAATTTGATGAAGGAGGTAGTCAGGGGGAATATTTATCCTAAGTGCAAATGAGAAACCATACAGTTTCTTTTAGCAGGAGAGTGTTCTATTCTGATATATTTTTGTGAAAGATCTTATTCTCTTCTCTATTATTATTTTCTCCTGTAATGATCCCAAAAGTTATTTTCCTTGACAAAAATCTAACAGATACCTAACAGTCAACAATTTTAACTTTTCCTGAATTATTCCATATTTTCTTTATTCTTATAATTGAAATATAAATTTCTATCTCTCCCTTTTGGTTTCATTTATGACACCATAATATTTTCCATTAATATTTGGTGTTCCCAGAATCCCTTAGGAACCAAGTCAAGAGTTGCTCTGACTTCCTGAATGTCAAGGGAGGTAGGTTTGAGGTTTTCAGACCATTGTTAAAGAGTCAGGTCGAACAAAGCTTGTCTCCCATTTCTGTCCCCAGTTTTCACTCTCATTGTATAATAATCCTATCACAGTTTGTTAGAGGAGTATTTTGAGAAGGCAGAAAAAAAGTTGTGAATACAACCTCTGCCCTTCATTTAAAGATGTGCCCCTTCTATCTTTTCTCTATGACCTTGTACACTCTTAACACACTCAGCTTAACATCTTTGACTTGGGCCCTTACATTTCTAGCACTGGGAGATTAGAAAATTATTGTTTATAATCTATGAATTCTACATATGGACAAAAAAGACTTCAGTAAATACTAAAAGCTAAAGGAATTTCATTTTAATATTAGGTAATGTCTCTAATAGAGAAAGAAAGATGAATACAAGCAAGCAATAGAGGAGATATATATCAACCAGAGCAGTTTTGACTTTACACTCAAAATAGCCTACTCACTTCCAATTGAAGCCAAACTCAACAATCAGTAGCAGATTTTGCAAACCTCAGCTCATTATGAATGTTGACCTTCCTGTACTATTCTTACCAATCCATACTACATTTCTATATTTAGAGTTATTTGTCTTCCTTTTGGCTATCTGTCTTTCTTTTTATTTTCTTTGCATGTATTTTTATAATCTGAACACATAATAAAGTTCTCTGCACAGTTATGGCATTTTCTTCCATTATGAACCTTCTTTTCTCACTTATTAAAATAATTTGAGATTTGCATTGTCAGAATTATATCATCAGCACTTTTTGCTACCTTTCTGAGCTTTCTTCTGAGTTTTTCATGTCTGATATTCTTGAAGTCTTCTTTCATAATGTCTACAGTACCTGTCTAATGAGTAGCTCTCCTAATATATTCCAAATTCTAAAATGTCCTGGTCAGTTTTTCTAAAATTGTCTGCCACTGGCACTTTATAAACCAAATTATCCATGCTGATCAAAATTAGGGCAAAAATATTAGTTCTTATAATCACTTTCTATACCCTCCAGGCCATGAAAATGTTATTAAGACAAGGCAAGAATTTGTCAGTTGTTTTGCTTATGTGGAATAGACTTCCAGAAGATGAACAGATTGTTGAAGGTTCTGGATCACTTCTATAGTTTCCATCATGTTTTGTGATTGTGAACATCACCAACTAATCTCCAAATGGACAGAGAGCCATAAATTTTTGCCACATCCAAATTATCTTTTGAATTCTTTCCCTTTTTCTCACTCAAATACACAGTCCAATCTCCATCCATATTAAGATTTAAGGATTTCTCTGGATTCTGTACAATTTCCTAGTATAAAGTGATGTGTACCTTCACTTCTGATTCCATAATTTTCAATTTTAGGTCATTTAGTTAAATACATATGAATAGTATTTGGCAAATGGCAGGTGCTCATTAAATATCTATTAAAAGAATAACACATTTTGTGAATAATCATTTTCATTATTAGGAATTCTCTTGCATCCCTCCTTCTGCAGCTTACCACTGTTTTCCATGTTATCAATCATCGCTGATGTGCTTCTGTAATCATTTTTGAAGACTGAATTAATGTAAGAGATGGAATGACTGAAGATTGAAAGTACCAGTAAAAGATGTTGCTCTTGTCCAAGCTCAAGCTCACTATTTGCACAAAGATTTTGAAGTAGTTAGAGCAGAAAGGACACACTTAATAAGTAATACACATGGGGCGCCTGGGTGGCTTAGTTGGTTAAGCGTCCGACTTTCGCTTAGGTCATGATCTTGCGGTTCGTGGGTTCGAGCCCCGCGTCGGGCTCTGTGCTGGCTGCCAGCTCAAAGCCTGGAGCCTATTTCGGGGTCTGTGTCTCCCTCTCTCTCTGACCCTCCCCTGCTCACGCTGTCTCACTCTCTCTCTCCTAGAAATTAAAAAAATAAAAATAAAAAAAAAAGTAATACACAGAAAGCAGCAGTAGGATATGGCAATGGTTTGAAAAAAGGATTACAGGAATGAGAGTCCTTCATCTTTCTGTGTGTTTCATTCCAAGGCAGATAGGATGATAATACAGCTGGATGTATAAAAAGGTTAGTGAAGTGGACTGATGTAGAATGAAGAGACTAGGAATTCATTTTTTAAAACCATATTGCATCTCAGGTATCAGAAGGACATCTGATCAAAATATTAAAATCTGCAGATTATGATACACATATATGCATGCCTCTGTTAGGGAAAGGGTTCTCAAATGTTCCAACAATGGATGGTTTCATTTACTTTAGAGACAGAAATCAGACTGCGTTTTGTGAATAGATCACCATGAATGGCAACAACAAAGGGTATCTGTGGGTTAATTTTGAAGACATCTTCTGTAACAACTTCTAAACCATTGGACAGTTTTAGACTTGGTTTTACAGAAATGAAGGTACACGTTTCAAAGTGGCCCTCAGAATACTTTTTTGGCCATGGAAATGAAACATATAGATGATATTTTCCTTGCTACAGAAAACAGAATTGTACAAAGATCAAAAGTCATTGTAATTAAAATTTCCTGGGGCTGATTTCTATGTATTTCAAAAGAGTCAAGACTAAGAAATTTGAAGATGCATCTGGACAAACACTTATTTCTCTACAAAAATCACTCATAGTAGGTACTTTTTCTAAAGTAAATTATTATAACAAAATTTGCCATGGTGTTTATTCCTATATTGTCTACAAAATCACTTGATGGCTTCTATAAAAATTCTAAGTGAAAAGTAAATGCCTGAAAAAAATGATTCTTCTTGAGACAATGGTATATTTTCATATGAACAATCATGTTGTTCTGTTAATCGTAACCACTACAAATCTCAGAGCTAAAGGTATTACTCAAGTTGAGGAAGTTTCTAGAATTCTGTGGTCTATCTGCATTCTTGATTTTCCATTCTAATTTATATTTTCGCAGACACTTGAATGTATTTATTCTTTAAACATTTCATTTTTCTGAGATATTCTATGCTATCTCAAGTCCATTCTACAACAAGACAGGGTACAATGAAAAAAAAAAAGAGGGAAGAAAAAACTGAAAGCAATAAGCACATACGAGCAAGCTGTGGATAATTTAAGACAAATAATCACACAGGTGGCCTTAATGTCTGCGAGACAAAGTTCAGTATTACTATGATTAAACTACTACAAAAAAGTTCAAATTTTCAACTGCTTCTATCACTTTTATTCATCAAGATACCCAGGAACAAAAACTACACATGCAGAAAGTAATCAAAAAGAAACCACTAGCATGTGAATTATTTGCACTGGTAATAATATATTTTTACAATTCAGTCAGAAAAAAATTATGAATGCAGTAACATAAAAAAATATTATTGGCCTAGTAACTGCATTTTTGATCATCAAGGAATAAAATGCATTGAAGTCTACATCTTTGGAAGATATTTTTGGAATTCTCTTCTGCAGTTTAATGGCTACTGCATTGGAAATTTAAAAATTCTATATATTCAAGTAAGAAAATTACTTTCTAAATTAACCCCAGGTTAAGTTTATTCCAAGTCAATTCCAAGAACGCAACTATCACTCCAATTAAAGACAGGTCTGTGGAAAGAGAATAAACATAAATCTAAACATGTCTCCTCAAACAACCCAAATGTAAAGGTAGGAAAAAAGATGTAGATTATACAACGATGCACATAAAATGATTAATACAGAAACGTCTGGGAAGAGCTACTGCTAGAAAGATGTTCAATGGTGTTACCCAGGATATATAATAGCAACACAAAAGGCAACACAGCATTTCAGAGAGAAAAAGACTCTTCTTCACCAAAAGGTAAGTAGAACTTCCTAGTAACTGGAACAACTTAGCAATAAAACAACACATCGGTCTTAAGCACTGTACTAGACCACCTCCTATGTAGTATACACAACTGAGACTATATCCGAAGTTCCTTAAAATTATTTTTAATTTTTATTCATTTTCAAGAGACAAGGAATGAGCAGGGAAGGGGAAGAGAGAAAGGGAGACACACAATCCAAAGTAGGCTCCAGGCTTTCAGCTGTCAGCACAGAGCCTGATGTGGGGATCAAACTCACAAACCATGAAATCATAACTTGAGCCAAAGTTGGACGCTTAACCCACTGAGCCACCCAGCAATCCCTGAAGTCTCTTTAAGAAAGCCACCTATTCCCTCACTCATTATCCATCCATCCGTCCATCTGCCTATGTAGTAAGTACATACCTAATACATAGCAGGCATTGTACTAGACTTTGAGATTAGGGCCATGACCAGGTCAGATGGGCTATTTTGTATTGTTTTCAGGTTCCACTACATAGTCTATAGAGTTAGTTTAGCATACATATAAATGTGTAGTAAGGGTATAAATTTATCACTTTATGCAACTTTTGATGTAAATAGTATCATTTAGTTTCAATGATTCAACAAATTTTTCAACATCTTTGCAAAAACCCATGTAAAAGATTGCCTGCAACATTACTGTATATAGATACCTAATATAAGTATTCCTACATGACTATTACAATAAAGAATGGTAGCCAGAGTTGGAAAATCAGTAAATAATTTTTCAGTATGAAGTAACTACATTATAACTAACCATTCTTTTTTTTTTTTAATGTTTATTTATTTTCGAAAGAGAGAGGAGACAGAATGCAAGTACAGGAGGGGCAGAGAGAGAGGGAGACACAAAATCTGAAGTAGGCTCCAGGTTCTGAGCTGTCCGCACAGAGGTCTACATGGGGCTTGAACCCATAAACCATGAAATCATGACCTGAGCCGAAGTCAGATTCTCAAACTACTGAGCCACCTAGTTGCCCCATAGCTAACTATTCTTGATCTTAATCTCACAAACTCTAAAATCAAATGATGACCATCACCATTATAACTTCTATTCGAATGCTTGCCCTTAGGCAGATAAGGTAAAACCTACAGCAGACTCTTTGTATTTATTAGACAGAATTAATTTTAAGTAAACAAAAAATCTATCACTATTAGTATCATAATTAGTTATAGTGATATATTTATCTAAATGCAAGTCATTGCTTATTTCCTATTTTGTATGTTGTTTCTCTAAAAAAGCCGAGAACAAAGATGAGAAGAGAACCAACATTTATTATCACTGTTCTATCCAGGCACTTTGTTAGATGTATTCTCGCAGTTTTACGGAATATTTAGTCCTATAACTCTATCCTCATTGTGGCAGCGAGTATTGTTATGGAGTAGAAAGAAGCATGATTAACCTTTTCAAAGAGAAAACAATGACTAATAAATGGCACAACATAAGATGCAGATAAGAAGGAAACGTCTCTTGTTAGCTTGATTTGTTATTTCTCTCTTCTTAAAAGAAACTTCCTTTATCCCATAGAATTCTACTAATTGCTACTGAACCATTTTGGCTAAGAAGCAACTACATAGCTTAGAGATGGGAAAATGTAGGGGTGTCTGGGTGGCTCAGTGGGTTAAGTGTCCAATTTTGGCCCAAGTCATGATCTCATGGTTTGTGAGTTCCAGCCCTGCATCAGGTTCTCTGTCAGTACACCCCACTTCAGATCCTCTGACCCCTTTTCTCTTTGTTCCTACCCCCCTTCCTCCCTCTCTCTCAAAAATAAACAAACATTAAAAAAAATTTAAAAACAACAAGAGATGGAAAAAGGTAGAGGATAACATAAAGCATGAAAAATAACAAAATTTCATAAAGGATTTTTGAATAGTTGCTAACCCAGTATATGAGTTTGCTAGGACTGCCATAGCAAAGTACCATAGACTGGGTAGCTAAAACAACAGAAATTAATTTCTTACGTAGATACAAGATTCAGCCGTTGGCAGAGTTGATTTCTTCTTAGACTTGTAGAGGGCCATCTTCTCTCTGTATCTCCATATCATATTCCTTCTCTATGTGTCTGTGTCCAAACTCCTTCTTCAAAGGACACTCAGTCATATTGGATAAGAGCTTACCCTAATGATCCCCCTTAATCTAATTACCGCTTTGAAGACCCTGTCTCCAAATGCTGTCACATTCTTAAGTACTAGGGGTAGGACTTCAACATATGAATTAGGCTGTGGGGAGGGGTACAGTTCAGCCCATAACACTGAGCAAAACACAAAAAGCCTGAGAATTCTGAAGTAGTAATTATGGTAATTTCTTCAAGTTACCCCCAGCTTTACAACTAAAAAACAATGGAGCAAGACAGAGGGGGCAAGATGGCAGAGAAGTAAGGAGCTCCGTACTTGCACTCGCGCCCATGCAACACATAGAAAAGATCTGAAGCCATTGGAAACCTTACAAAACCTGAGAGACTGGGAGAAAAAGGACGCAGAATCCACTGAGAAAGCCTTCTAACGTGAGCGCAAACTGGGGAAGATAAAATCCGGCTGGGATAGGAGACTCCAGGGTAGGAGGCGATCCCCCTCTACCCTCTACGGGGAGTGAGAGGAGAAAATGAGAGAGTCCGAAACAGAAAAACCTCCGCTCGGGGGCGGGGGGGAAGGGGGACCTCCACTCGGTGCATAGAAAGACCGTACTTGCCAAATACCTGCACGCCAGGTCCCCTCATGCCAACTGGTCCCGGGGTGGGGGGGCTGAGCACACTAACTGCTTCTTTGTGCTGCTCCTGGAGGCTGGACTTCAGAGCGGCGGCGCGCCTGCCGCCATTGTAGCTCCCGGGAGGCTGGGGCCCCTGAAAGAGCCGCACGGACACTGGGCGTCCGTGCTCCTGGCTGGCTGGGACTCAAGAGGGAAGGCAAGGAGCTAAAAACTGGGAAATTAGCCTGTGAGTTCGTGTTTCGGGTGACAAGCCATAGAGGGACCCAGTTTTCCTCACTCCAGCGGGCTGGGGCTATGCGCACCTGGCAGGCAAGCCCCCGCCCATGTGCGCCAGCCTGACCCAGAGGAGGAAGCAGCGATTCTGACTCCGCCCCCAGAGCTCAGCAGGGGGCCTGGAATTGCCCAAGGGGGTTGCCTGGGAAGCTGTGTCTAAGGCAATGTCAGCGGGGCGCACGGACGGGGATTTGGAGATTGGAACTGGCCTGGGTTGAAGAGTGCAACCAACTTCGGCTGCGCCCCCAGTACGGGGAGTTTACACGCCCAAAAAAGCGAGGTGCAGCACTTGGTTCAAGAAGGGACTGGAGCACCGTCACTCTCCTCCCCACAACCGCCAAGGCAGAGCTCCCGCCTGAGGCATTGGATCTCGTCACGCCCATCCCTGCCTGGGAGGTGCCCTCCTCCCCCCCCCTTTTTTTTCTTTTTCCTTTTTCTTCTTCTTTCTCTTTTCTCTCTTTTTTCCCCAGAACACTGACCTGATTAACTCTGGTCGCCAGCTTGCTTAAACAATCACGAGTCCATTCTGTAAATGTAAATTCTACACCTACCGACATTTTCATCTCTTTCTCTCAGGAAGGATTAGACTATATAGTTTCTTTGGATAATTCCAGTATCCTTCTCTCACCTATCCAACCATATTCTACCCTTTGCCTCTTTGAAAAAAGCTTCTTATCCCTTCTGCCTGTTCATTCTATTTCCAATTTTGCCTCATCCCACCCTGCCTTCTCTTTCTCTATGCTTTTCAACCAGCACTGCATACACACAGCTATTTAACTGTAGCTGGGAAATCCAGGTATATGCTTTAAACCGTTCTTTGTCCATCGGTTTTCTTCTTTTTTCCTTTTCTTTTCCCCTTTTTGACCCTCTTATGTATTTTCTACTCCCTATAATTCGCCTTCCCTCCTCCGTCTTTTCTCTTAACTTTTTCGTTTTCCTTCTCGCTTTGCACGCTAGTTGAATTAGCCTGTGCATTTGTGTGCTCCTGCTCCCTGTGTGTTTGTCTGTCTGTTTTCTTTTCCAGGGCTACCTCAAGAAACAAGCCAGAGTACACAAGGTGGAGAGTCCCAAATATCACTACGAATAGGAAAATAAAATAACCAACGTCCCAACAAAAGAGACCAAGAGATACCATTCAAAAAACACTCTCTGAAAGGATAGGCCCTGGAAAGTCAAAGAGTCTTCTTGGATACAGCAGCGCTCATAAATACAGAGAGCATAACAGGTCTTTAAAACCAACAAGAGTTGGAAAGTTAACTAAAATGACGAAACGAAAGAGCTCTCCTCCAAAGAAACTCCAAGAAGAAATGACAGCTAATGAACTGCTCAAAACAGATATCAGCAGCATAACTGAACAAGATTTTAGAATAATAATGGTGAAATTAATAGCTGGGCTTGAAAAAAACATAGAGGACATCAAAGAAACTATGGCTACAGACAGAATGGAAAATAAAAATAGGCATGAAAAATTAAAAAATGCTATAAATGAGATACATAATAAATTAGAAGCCTCCAATGCACGGACTAAAGAGGCAGAAAGGAGAATAAGTGATTTAGAAGATACCATTATAGAAAAACAAGAAGCTGACAAAAATGAGACAAACTGATCCAGGAACAGGAAAGAAGAATTCGACAGCTTGGCGATATGGACAAACGCAACAATATCCATATCATAGGAATCCCAGAAGAGGAAGAGAGAGGGAAAGGTGCTGAAGGAGTCCTGGAACAAATTATAGCAGAGAACTTCCCCGACCTGGGGAAGGAAGTCAATGTGGAAATACAAGAGGCTCAGAGGACTCCCCTCAGACGTAACTTGAATCGATCTTCTGCACGACATATCATAGTAAAAATGGCAAAATACAAGGACAAAGAAAGAATTTTGAAAGCAGCTAGGGAGAAAAGGGCCCTAACATACAAAGGGAAACCTATCAGAGTGGTGACAGACCTATCTACTGAAACGTGGCAGGCCAGAAAGGAATGGCAGGAGATCTTCAATGTGATGAACAGTAAAAATAGGCAGCCAAGAATCCTCTATCCAGCAAGCCTGTCATTCAAAACAGAAGGAGAGATAAAAACCTTTCCAAACAAATAGAAATTGAAAGAATTTGTCACCACTAAGCCAGCCCTACAAGAAATCCTGGGGGGGGGATGCTCTGAAGGAAAGGTTGCAAGGAACAAAGATACCAGAGACACCACCACAAACATGAACCCTACAAAAGATACAAAGACTCTAAACCCACATATTTCAATAACAACACTGAATGTAAATGGGCTGAATGCTCCAATCAAAAGACATAGGGTAGCCTAATGGATTAAAAAGCAAAATCCATCTATATGCTGTCTACAAGAAACTCATTTTAGACTGGAAGATACCTTCAGATTAAAAGTAAGGGGATGGAGAAATATATATCATGCTACAGGAAATCAAAAGAAAGCCGGAGTAGCGATACTTATATCAGACAAACTGGACTTTAAATTAAAGACAATAACAAGAGATGAAGAAGGGCATTACATAACAGTTACAGGGTCCATCCGTCAGGAAGAACTAACAATCATAAATGTCTACGCACAGAATATGGGAGCACCTAAATATCTAAAACAATTAATCACAAACAAAAACAAGTTTATAGATAAGAATGTGCTAATAGCAGGGGACTTTAATACTCCGCTTACAGCAATGGATAGGTCAACCAGACAGAAAATCACTAAAGAAATAATGGACTTGAAAGACACATTGGACCAGATAGATCTGATGGATATATTTAGAACTTTACATCCTGAGGCCAGGATATTTACTTTCTTCTCAAGTGCGCATGGCACATTCTCCAAGATAGATCACATACTGGGACATAAAGCAGCCCTCAATAAATATAAAAGAATAGAGATCATACCATGCACACTGTCAGATCATAATGCTTTGAAACTTGAAATCAATTACAGGAAGAAGTCTGGAAAACCTCCAAAACTATAGAGGTTAAAGAACACCCTTCTAAAGAATGAATGGGCCAATCAGACAATTACGGATGAAATTAAAAAATATATGGAAACAAATGAAAATGAAAACACAACAATTCAAAATCTATGGGATGCGGCAAGGGCAGTCCTAAGAGGAAAGTACATTGCTCTCCAGGCCTATTTCAAGAGATTAGAAAAAGCGCAAGTCCAAAATCTAACAGCTCACCTAAAGGAACTAGAGGCAGAGCAACAAGAACGCCCTAAACCCAGTAGAAGAAGAGAAATAGTAAAAATTAGAGCAGAAATAAACAACATAGAGACCAAAGAAACAATTGAACAGATCAATGAAACCAAGAGTTGGTTTTTTGAAAAAGTAAACAAAATTGACAAACCTCTAGCCAGACTTATCCAAAAGAAAAGAGAGAGCACACAAATAGACAAAATTATGAATGAAAATGGACTTATTACAACCAACCCCTCAGAAATACATGCAATTATCAGGGAATACTATGAAAAATTATATGCCAACAAACTGGACAACTTAGAAGAAATGGACAAATTCCTAAAACACACACTCACTACCAAAATTCACACGGGAAGAAATAGAAAACCTGAACAGACCCATAACGAGTGAAGAAATTGAATCAGTGATCAAAAATCTCCCAACAAATAAGAGCCCTGGACCTGATGGCTTCCCTGGGGAATTCTACCAGACATTTAAAACAGAATTAATCCCAATTCTTCTCAAGCTATTCCAAAAAATAGAAAGTGAAGGAAAACTCCCGGACTCATTTTATGAAGCCAGCATCACTGATTCCCAAGCCAGACAGAGATCCAGCAAAAAAAGAGAACTACAGGCCAATATCCTTGATGAATATGGATGCAAAAATTCTCAACAAGATCCTTGCAAATCGAATCCAGCAGCATATAAAAGAATCATCCACCAAGATCAAGTGGGATTCATTCCTGGGTTACAGGGCTGGTTCAACATTCACAAATCAATCAATGTGATACATCATATCAATAAAAGAAAAGATAAAAACCATATGATCCTGTCAATAGATGCAGAAAAAGCATTTGACAAAATACAGCATCCATGCATGTAGTAGTTGGATAAATCATCAAATGATCTTGCAGCAATGAAAATGATCTACAACGACACAGAATAACAGAAGTGGACCTCACAAATATTATATTGAACAAACACAAAGCCAAATACAGTCTTCATGCTTCATAATTCCATTTCTATAATTTCAAATGTAGGTAAAACTAATCCCTGGTGATAGAAGTCAGAATAGTAGTAGTTGCATTTCACATGGGGCTGGGTGGGAGGCAGTGACAGAAGGGGCATGAAAGGGACTCCTAGGTTATTGGAAATGGTCTCTTTATCGAGGCAGCTTATACAGTACTATGTGCACAGTGTGAAAACCCACTGAGCTTTACATTTATGACATATGGCCTCTACATGTATTATACTTTTAAGGAAGTATTTTTTAGCTTATTGACATTTCCAGATATAAGTGCTATGTGGCTAATTGGGCTTTTTCATATTTTTATATTAATGAAATAATAATTTGTATATAACATGTTTATGAGAAGTATATGCTCTATATAAAGGGTACTGTAAAAGAAATACTGATATAGATCACAATTATAAAAACAAAAACATCAAACACAATGAATCCTTCTCTTACTTGAAAATTACTCCTCAGTTACTAAATTTAAGCTAGACTTTGCATTTCAAATAGATTTAGCAACTCCTGGAATGGCACAACAAAACACACTAAATAAAGGAACTTAAAGTCTGAGCAAGTGATGTCACACCTCTAAATGTTGTTTAGTTTATTTCTAAAATGAGGATAACAACAGAATTTACTTTTGTGATTATCATAAATATCAAATCAGATAATGTATATATTAAAATAGTTAATCCAGTAGCTGGCACATTCTAGAAACCTTGGAGAGACAGCTATTCTGAGCAACACTGATAATAGATTTGAATCAAGAGATTTAAAAATTTATAATCTTCCTCACTTTCTCATGAAAAGTGCCTGTATCTATCTCATTTTGTTCCCTATTAGGCTTTACCTCCAAATCATATTCAACACCCTAAAAATTGGACCGTTTCTGCTAATCCAAGACACCCCAGGGAAAACTATCTCCTCTCCTTCTAGTGTCTGCCTGGATCATACTTGAGTAATGTTATACCAGAGAAAACAGCCAGTGCTCTTCCCAATCATCTAAGTAACTGGGCTCAATCAACTCTCTGGGCATGATTACCCAGGTAGTTAAATTATTATCATGATCACCTGAAGTCTCTCTCCTTCCTTCCCCATTGATGCCTTCATCCTGGCTCATGACAGGCTCATGAGTTGTTTCTGTTTTGTTACATTGCTTTTCTTTTACTGTACTGGTTATTGAGAGTTTCCAGGTCAACTGGGGTGAACTGGTAAATGTTTAACAACTAGTTCTCCAGAGGACAAGATACGCAGATTTGTAGCATTTGCTGTATAGAAGTACTTCCATTATGGTCTTCATGGTGCTATCTATATAGAGAGATCACAGAGCATAGAGCTGGGAAGAGATGCACAAAATCTGCTCTGAAAGCCATTATCAGCCAGCTCTAGCATGCCTCTATGTTAATCCAGATCTGAACTCAGATACTAAATGCAAAAATTCACTTTGATCTGTCTTCTTTCCCTCATTCCTTCCTGACTTCCCTTTGTTATTCTCTCTCCCTCTTACTCTTTCTTTTTTTCTTCCCCCTCAGTAGTTGATCTTCTACCCCTTTGGAAGTCACCTTGAACTTGCTCAGGCTACAGAAATGCGTCTTCTCATTGCACTGTATGGAGGCTGCATATGGCCACCACATGGCAAAGTACCTTTGTTTGCTCCTTAACACTCAGGTCTATATTTGCAAGTCAGCTCATTGGGAATATTATTGGCAATTGTCTTATTATAATAAATTAGTCAATTCACCAACAATTTAAAATTTTGGGTATGGAACTAGCCCTCATTACAGATTAATTAAATAAATAGAATCATATAAATTTTAGGGGGGGAAATGTTACATTCTAACAGCATATGGTTGGCAAAACTGCCCAGGGTATCGTTTCCACAGAGACAAATGCAAGACTCTTATTAGAAAATTCTGGAGAATAAAGTATTTGTTTTATTTTACTTTGTTTTTTGCCCCCACCCCTTTCTCTCTCTCTCTCTCTCTCTCTCTCTCTCAGAACAGATATTTTTCTGACAAAGTCGTATTTTCCTAGTGTAAAAAAAAAATTCTTCTGTTGTTTGATAGTAGAAGGGTTATTTTTGAAGTGAGACAAATTCCCTTTGTGAATTATATATCAAAAAGTTAAAATCTAAATGAATTTCTTTGAGGTACTAACTGAAAAAGATTTATCTTCACTACTATGGTGAAGATAAATCTGTCTTTGCTTGTCTTCATTTTCTCAGACCTTCATAAGTATTTGTTGATAGTCTTTAGATCTGTTGCCAACATAACAGATCAGTGAGGACACTTCTATTTTTAAAATTAGGTCTCACACTAGCCTACATTCACCAAAATTGGTCCTATCTATTTGACACCATTCTTGCAGAAAGAAAACTACAGCTCTGGTGAGTGGTGCTTCAAAGCACACGTTTATGTGAGGCATGCATCATATACCATTTGAAAGGTTTTCTAATTTTCAAATGATTTTAAAACTTTCTGCTTCGCCACAACATGAAGTAAAAAAAAATGGAGACTGGTCATTTTATAGTTATTACCACTGCTACGAGGGAAAAATCTTACTATAATTAATGTTAGTCTCCCAAGGGCAATGATTATAGTCTAATCATCTATCTGTCTAGTTACTCCTAGGGAAAGGCATCAATGTGTGAGAAAGTTGGGTAAAAATTGTAATACCTAACATTTGTCTGAAAATGTAGACTTTATATATACTAAGTCATTTTCCACTAAAAGCAATTACCTACGGTCAGTATTGGTAGCTTTGCCTTTTTGTACGTTTGCTTGTTAAGAGACTTTATCAATAGATGTGGAAGAGGTGAAATATTTTTTTAACCTATGATTCTCCAGTTAAGATGAATAATGAGTATTAATTAAACAAAGCCAGGACTAGGGTGGAAAAGAAAGAACAGCGCTAACTTTCAAGGCCCAGTACAGGGCCTGGTCTTGGCTCTGTAATTAAGGCCTATTAACAGAAAAACTCAAGTGATATTAGCTTCTACCTCAAACACCTGTGAATGCAGGCCACAGTCACGTCATGTGTCCCTCTGTGACTCCCAGGAAATGCATTATAAGTGACTGAGAATAAACTCACTGCTACAGGGATAGTCTCTCAAAATTTCACAGTCCTTTTTGCAATGTGCAAAACAAGGGTTTAATCATAGTGTTTCCAGCATTGCTACCCATGTTTCAAGTCTTACTGCGGTTTAATGAAACCACTTTTATAGTCACCATTCCCAGCTCCCTGATATCTTCCGGACGTGGACATGAATTCAGTGCAGTTAGTGGGACGGGAAATAGATATCAGGGATAAATCTCTGCTCATTAGAATGTTCCACCTTCTGATTCTCCAGAAATGGATTCCACAGTCATCTCTACTCTGCTCTATCATTCATGATAATTGCCCCCTCTCTCCTTTTTCCATCCACCCATCCATCCTTTCATTAACCTATTGACTCAACAAATATCTATGAAGAAACTTCTATAAGCCAGGTGCAAATCAGTGTTTGACAAGGATTTACAGCCTTCTTGCTGTTAGACTGCCAAAACCCATCCTGACAACCATCCAGTCATGCCTGAATCTTTATACTCAAGTTGGGACTACAATCTAGTTCTACAAAAGTTAAATAAAATGTCTCTATTAAAAAATATGTATTTTTAATTTCAAAAATGTCCAATCAGCTCAAAATGTCTTGGGGGAACAGATTTGAGGAAAACTTCCCTTTAAGTAAATATACTATATGGAAGAAATATTTATTTAGCAAACAGTATATTTAGTTGGTTAATTCTGCTCTAGATAAAAATACCAGGCTGCAATTTTTTTCTTAGAATACATCTGAACACATGCCTCAAGACAGACAAAAGGAAGCAACTAAACCCTGAGCAATGGAAAAGAAAAGAATTTATAATTGGGAGATCCTGAAGAAAAGTGAAACAATTAGGTTATACCAACTCTTAGAAACAGACAAAAACATCAAATTCAAGTTACTGAAACTTAAGCAGGAAGTACAATGACTATTGCTTAATCTCTGGTGTATATAACGCTTATTAAACATTATTACACTTGAAATGAAATCTAGTTTTGTAAGACTTAGTTTTTGCTCCTATTCACATGGTTCTAAATACTATCTACCAGGTGCCACTTGCAGGGATGTTCAGAAACTCATTGGAAAAAAATTAGCCTTTCCAAACTATCCCACTTCTTTTACTACATGCAGAGAAGCTTTTCTTCTTTATTGAAATGGTAAAGTTTATATGATCTAAACTCTCAATTAAAAAATAAACACCTCCCTAATTTTGATCTTGTTTCTTTTTTTTAATGTTTACTTATTTTTGAGAAAGAGAGAGAGCATGAGCAGGGAAGGAACAAAGAGAGTGGGGGAGAGGAACTGAGATGGGCTCTGTGTTGACAGCAGACAGACTGATGAGGGACTCAAACTCACGAACCATGAGATCATGACCTGAGCTGAAGTCAGAAGCTTAAAGACTGGGGGACCTAGCCACCCCCTTGATCCTGTTTCTGAGAAAGAAGTATCTCCCTTCCGGTCAAGGCTACACACCCCTCTCCAAATTTTCATACTTTCTCCCTACTTTCTCCAAGATTTTTTTCTGTTCATTTTCCTTTATGCTTTTATCCTCAGTCTTTTTCCCTATTAGGTCTTTCACACTTGCTGATATGAATTCCTCAGGCCACTAACTCAAAAGTTAAATATAAAATTTTTACTAATTCTTTTTTTATGTTTATTTATTTATTTTTGAGAGAGAGAGAGAAGAGAACACAGGGGAGGGGCAGAGAGAGAATCCCAAGCAGGCTCTGCACCAACAACACAGAGCCCTACTAGGAGCTCTATCCTAGGAACTGTGAGGTCATGAACTGAGCTGAAATCAAGAGTCAGACACTTAACTGACTGAACCACCCAGGTGTCCCTTTACTAAATCTCAATTTTCATATCAAGTTCACATTCTATGCTCCAAAAAATTAAATCTATTAGTTAGGAGGGGGTTGTCTGGTCACTGGCTAATGGCTTTTGCCTATTTGATCATAACTGAAATGTACAGTTTTTTCTGGTCCTAAACTATAGTTCCTTCCAGAGTTGTTCCACACAATTGTCTGCTGTGGTAGCCCCTTTTTACAAACTTTAGGCTTCTTCTGAAGCCAACATCTCTCTCTCTCTTTCCAGTCAGCCTTCTTGGAAAACATTGGTAAACTATTCAATTCGTCCATGCAACCCTGAAGGCACAGGAATCCAGGATTGCTGACGAGGCCATTTCTGTCTTTGATACATCAGCCAACCATCCCTCTTCTAACCTCTGATTCTCACAGGCCTAGGGAACTCTCAGGACTGCAGATAGGAAACAAGGCATAAGTTCCATTGAGTTCCAAGTCACTAAGTTATCAGAAGAGTTCTGTCGTCCACTGTACTCCCTCTCCACAATGGAGCCTGCCCAAGGAAGCCAGCCTCTCTTCAGAAACCCTTCTCCTTTCACTCTCTTCTCTGACTTAGATTATATCCTGAGAGAGGAAAAAGAAATGACATTTTCATATTGCATCCGGGATGCATCCGGAAATCTGCATCCGGGGGCTTTGAACTTAAAAGTTGAGAATGTTGGATATTTGTTCTCTGGTTCCTATTCCCTTAGAGCAATGATTCCTTTTTAAGGGTAAAAAGTCTGAATGAGGTATGACTATTCAGCAAAATAAGAATTATGGTTATAAATTAGCAGTAAATACTTGAAAATATTCCAAACCTGATATACAATCTCTATGTCCTTTCCCTCTTTGAAATTTATTTGATCAATATTTTTTCACGATTACCTTAATGTTTTTTCACAACCTCCTCTTATTAATCATAAACGTATTATTCCTCATTGCTAAACCTTTCAGGCTGTGATGATTAAACGAGAAAAAGATTCAATGAGAGGATTCATTTCAGTTGTTAATAACAGAAAATCCCAAATAATAACTTAATCAAAGTAGCATATTCCTTTCCCATGCAATTCAGTTATAGGCTATTTAGGACAGGAATGATGGTTCCATGGCTGTCAGTCTCCTTTTACCTTCTTCAGCACTGAGGTCATCTCAAGCTCAAAGATAACTGCTCCAATGACAAGTAGCCGCAGGAAAGGGGAACGTGAAGGAAGGACAAGATACCTGCTTTCACTATAGCTTATTTGAAGAAACTTAATCACCTAGTCACACAAAACCGCCAGCCATAATCTTTGGGTCTCAAGTTTCACAGGCGTGAATTAGAAAGCAATCCCAGATGCCTCGTTATATTTGAGGAAGAAGGTCAGTTATCCCCTCCCTTCCCTTCGGTGGGAGATGTGACTGCAACACAGAATTTTCCAAACTAGTTCTCACCAAATCCTGCTGAATCTCCGGCAACCTGACCATTTTAGATCCTTGTATATGACTCATCTGCAAGTTCACAGACACGTTCCTTGAAATTACAGCTTGTTAATCTGACTCACAGCACATTGTAACTTGGAGTTCAGTCAAAGCCTCCAACTTAACATCCTGTTACACTAGCATAAAAGGAAAACCTGATTTTTGTAGCCAGCCATCTTAATAAATTTTCTTTTTAGTTGAGTTTCCTGGTTTTCTTAGGTATTCATTAACATCATCTGAAAATGAAACTTTTTATACTACTCTTATTCCAGATAGTGCCTTAGTCCATTCCCTGGAATCACCAAAACAATATTGAGCAGTCACAGTGCCCAGGAGAAGTCTTGCCTTGTTCTTAATTTTAATGGGAATATCTTTAGAATTTTACAATATACACTTACATTTCTGAAATGTACTCTTAAGGGTGTTTAAGACTTTCACAGGCACTAATATAATCATGTTTTATCTCCTTTTTTTCCCATGAAATAAATTGTTTCCCAATGCTGACTGATCTTTATATAACTGGAATGTGGGAATATCCCTTAATAATAGTCTACAACCATTAGTCTCTTGCTCACAGCCATTCACACTATTCACCTCTCCAACACAACTCAAACTGCTCCTTCAGAGATTTCTGAAATTCTCTTTGTTTTCAAGCTCCTTTCTTAGTCTTCTTTCTCTTCCAGCCTATAGACTGTTTGTTTCATTTATGTGTCACTGGGTAGATCTGCTCTTTAAAACAAAATGATATGTGTTTGGCTATCATCAGAAATTATCAGGCTGGTCACAGAAGCTCTGGTGGCAGGAGCTGCAGTGACCAGGCAGCCCAGCTTTTCAAAGGCTCTGGGCACTTGAGGGCCCATTACCGTGATGTCCAGGAGGAAGGTGAGCTCCACCCAAGGGTGGCGAAAGGGGAGCACAAGAGAAAACCTGATGAGGTTGTTAGCCAAATCTGCTTTTGCAAAAGTGGAAATGAAGCCAAAAAAGGTGACAGGAAAGGATAAATCTTCAAACAAAAATGTAGAAACAAAGGGGAAAGGGGGAGCAAAGGGAAAACAGGCTGTATTGGCTAAACAAGAAAAAAAGAAGCCTTTTTAAAAATTGTTTGTTTGTTTAGAGTGTGTATGTATACATGAGCAGGGGAGGGGCAAAGAGAGAAGGAGAGAGAGAATACCAAGCAGGCTCCATGTTGTCAACCTGAGGTGGGACTCAATTTCAGAAACCTGAGCCCAAATCAAGAGTTGGTCCTTAACTGACTGAACCACTCAGGCACCCGGAAAAGACAGACTTATCTGCAGAAAACAGAGAAACTAAAAATGAGGAGAGTCCAGCCTCTGATGAAGCAGAAGAGAAAGAAGCCAAGTCTGATTTATATCATATCCCATGTCTTATCAGTGGTCCTTGTCTCCTTTCTTATACAACCTTAAGGAATATTTTTATCAAATATTTTGTAAATTCAATGTTTTAGGAGCTCTAGAAACATTTTTAAGGAGGGAATCCACCTCATCTCATTTTTTAAGTGTAAATTTTTTTAAGAGGTGAAATCATTTGATGGTTGTGTATTTTTTGTACAACCAGAAAATAGTGGGATATTGAATATGGGAAGCTTTAATTGTCTTGGATGTCAGCTTAAGATTCCATAGATGGGGTAGACTTTCTATCCTATAATGCGGAGCATACTAAATGGCAATTTGGAGTCAATTGTGCATTGACTATGTCTTGAACATTTTTAATTACTTCTATTCCCTATTGTTTTTGGTAGAATTGTTTCCCGAGGAAAGCACTCCTTGATCCTGGTTCTCCTTGTCAGAGTTCTGAGTATTGTGGAACTTCTTGGTCATGGTAATCCAGTTTTCCTAGTAACTTTCTTAATGTTCTGTGCAAGATTGAAAATTTGAGTAAATAGTCTCTATGATATTAAAATGTGAGGCGGCATCTGAGCAGTTCACTCAGGTGTCAGACTCTTGATTTCAGCTCAGGTCATCATCTCATGGATGAGACTGAGGCCCACAATGGGCTCTGCATTAGATATAGACCTTGCTTAAGATTCTCTCTCTCCCTCTGCCCTCCCCACCCCCGCACACACACATGCACACTCTTTGTCTCATAAACAAACAAACAAATAAATAAATAAATGTGAATTGATGGGCCTTAACAATGTAATCGCATGTTAATGTTTCAAGATATTGGTACTTGATATACTGTTAAAAAAAATTTGCCTCCAAATTTTAAGCCAGGAAGTCACTGGAATGACTTTTAGAAAAGAATCACAACTACATGATTTCTTAGACTTTTGGTATGTACATTAAGAATTGTGTGGCTCAGTCAGTTAAGCTTCCGACTTCGGCTCAGGTCATGATCTCACGGTTCGTGGGTTCTAGCCCCACGTCAGGCTCTATGCTGACAGCTAGCTCAGAGCCTGGAGCCTGCTTCTGGTTCTGTGTCTCCCTCTCTCTCTCTGACCTTCCCCTTCTCATGCTGTGTGTGTGTCTCTCTCTCATAAAAAAATAAAACATTTAAAAAATTTAAAAAAAAGAATTGTGTACAAATTGAAATGTCTATACTAATCCTCAGAACAACCAATAAAAACTCAATTAGGAAAGAAAACATTATCATAATACCTAGCATATAAGAGGTGTTCAGTAAATAGCACAGTGACTTATAAGACACTGCCTTCTGAACTTGATGATGCTAAATAAACAAAAAATACAGGCCAATATCCCTGATGAACATAGATGCAAAAATCCTCCAACAACATACAGTACTAACAAACTCAATTCAACTGCACATTGAAAGGATCATCTACAATGATAAACTGGGGCTTATCCCTGAGATGCAAGAGTAGTTCAACACTTACAAGTCAATAAATACAACACATATTAACAGAATAAAGGATATAAATCATATGATCATCACAGTAGATAGGGAAAAGCTTCTTACAAAATTCAATATCCTTTCATACTAAAAGCTCTCAACAAATTAAGTATAGAAGTAACTCATATGACAAATCCACAGTTAATATTTTACTCAATGGTGAAAAGTTCAAAGTTTTTCCTTTAAGATAAGGAAGAAAATAAGGATGTCCACTCTTACCCCTTCTATCGACATAATACTGGTAGTCCTAACCAGAATAATTAGGTGAAAGAAAGAAAGAAAGAAAGAAAGAAAAGAAAGGAAAGAAAGGAAAGAAAGAAAGAAAGAAAGAAAGAAAGAAAGAAAGAAAGAAAGAAAGAAAGAAAGAAAGAAAGAAGGGAAAGGAAAGGAAAGGAAAGGAAAGGAAAGGAAAAGGAAAAGGAAAAGGAAAAGGAAAAGGAAAAGGAAAAGGAAAAGGAAAAGGAAAAGGAAAAGGAAAAGGAAAGGAAAAGGAAAAGGAAAAGGAAAAGGAAAAGGAAAAGGAAAAGGAAAAGGAAAGGAAAGGAAAGGAAAGGAAAGGAAAGGAAAGGAAAGGAAAGGAAAGAAAAGAAAAGAAAAGAAAAGAAAAGAAAAGAAAAGTATCCAGGTTGGAAAGGAAGAAGAATTTAATTATATGTATTTCTGATAAAACTATTACTTTCCTCTTTGATTATATTTTTATAGGATAATTTTTATCAATTATTAATTTTCAAACTTTCTTTTGTAAGTCATTACCACTTGCCAAAGGCACATAGCTACTGATTTACTTTTAAATCAAATCTGATGGTCTTTGTCTTCCAATAGACTTATTTACCTCTATTCTGATTACTAATATATTTATAATTTATTCCTACATTTTTATCTAAGTTTTTTGGTTTGCTATTCTTTTCTTAGTATCTTGTGGGATTTTTTTTCTTTTTCTGCCTCTGTTGACTTGACAGAAATTTTTTTTCCTGGTTTAGATTAAATATTCTATTTATATTATTGTGGTAGTTTCACTTCCTTTAAACTTTTAACATACATATTAAGTTTATTTCTTCCTAATAAAGTCTAAACTTAATAATTACTATCCTCTTTCAAAAGATACAAAGATATGAGGGGCGCCTGGGTGGCTTAGTCGGTTAAGCGTACAACTTTCGCTTGGGTCATGATCTCGCGGTTCGTGGGTTCGAGCCCCGCATCAGGCTCTGTGCTGACTGCCAGCTCGGAGCCTGGAGCCTATTTCAGAGTCTGTGACTCCCTCTCTCTCTGACCCTCCCCTGCTCACGCTGTCTCTGTCTCTCTCTCCTAGAAATAAATAAAAAAATAAAAAAAAAAGATACAAAGATATGAAACAGGTTATATTTTCATCACGTGCTTAACTTGTTTTTAAACCCTCCCTAGGGATGCCTGGGTGGATCAGTCAGTTACACGTCCAACTCTTGATTTTGGCTCAGGTCATGATCTCATGGTTTGTGAGTTCAGGCCCTACGTTGGGCTCTGTGCTGATCTCTCTCTCTCTCTCTCTCTCTCTATCTCTGTCCCTCCCTGGCTTACTCTCTAGTTTTCTCTCAAAATAAATGAAAATAAACTTTAAAAAATAATACATTTTAACCCTCCCTAAATAGTTATTAGTGATGATCATAATTTTAGTATTTTTACATTTGTTAGGTCAATTGTTTTGTTCACTATTTTTTCCTCACTTTCCAAACTGTTCTTATTGATTCAATTTTCTTCCTGCTTAAGTATATGCCTCAGCATGTCTTTCAGTGAGGGTCTACAGGCAACATTTTATTTTTGCTCTTATGTTTATAAATAGGTCTTTAATCCTTACTTTTGCATAATAGTTTATTCAGGTATAGTTTTTTGTTGTTGTTTTGTTTTTTAAATTTCTTTTTTAATGTTTTATTTATTTCTAGGAGAGAGAGAAAGAGACAGCGTGAGCAGGGGAGGGTCAGAGAGAGAGGGAGTCACAGACTCTGAAACAGGCTCCAGGCTCTGAGCTGGCAGTCAGCACAGAGCCCGACGCGGGGCTCGAACCCACGAACCGCGAGATCATGACCTAAGCAAAAGTCGGACGCTTAAACGACTAAGCCACCCAGGTGCCCCTATTCAGGTATAGTTTTATTCCCCAGCAATTTGAAAATGTTATTTCAGTGCTCGCTTCGGGAGCACATATACTGAAAATTTTATTTCATTGTCTTTAAGCATCTTTTGTTCCTAATGTGAAATATGATATTCATCCAATTATGTCTCTTTATAGATAATCTGCCATTTCTCCCCTGTGTCACTTCACCTTTCTTATCTTTAACATCTCATAGTTTCAGAATACTGTGTCCAGTTATAGGGACTTGATATGTTTATTTCCAACTTCAAAATTCGTATCTCTCTTCAAATAGGAAACAGTTTTCTTCAATATTTCTTAGAATAGTATCTCCTCTCCATTCTCTTTTGGAGTCTGAATCTGATGAATGCTGGCTAACACAGTGTAATTCCTTTCTTCTGGGTGATTTCCTCAAATCTGTCATGCATTTTACTAGTGTTTTCTCCAGCGGTGTAGTGTTTAACCCACATGAAGTTTTTATTTCCCAGTGTGTAGGTACACACGATTTCTAGAATTTGCACACTTCTCTTTTTAGAGAATTCAAAGTTTTCAGGCCCGTGACGCTGACAATAATCAATGCTCACTGACATTTAAATACCAACCATCTTTTAAGAATAAATGTTTCTACTATCCCCATGAGCTGAAACAGTTTGTTTAGAACTCGCTTCTTTAGCGATAAGCATCCTCAATATTTCTGTGACTTGGTAATTTTAAGTTTTTTAATGTTCTAACATTTATTAGGCTTTTCTATGTGTTTTGTGGGTGAAGCAATGGAGACATATCTTGATATCTTTGTCAGCTATATTGAACAAAAATTTCCCCACATAGAATAAGAAAAATATTTGAAAACCTACTAGTCATCCATATTTTCTCATAAGGGCATATCATTTTTATCTGTCTATGTATAGCTATGGATATTTAGTCACATATAGCTACATGACTCCAGTTTTTCTAGCACACATAAAACAGATGAAATTTAATATCCTGAGCTTAAAGAAAAATTAACCTAATCAAGTCAATACAAAATTCTATGAGGGCAGTGTTCACTGATAATCAAAACTTTAAGATTAGTATGATTATTTTGTAATTCTCTTTATCTAGTGTCTTATTTAGCTGGGTCTCTTACTATACAAAATTGATGTGTACTTTATAGAAGTCTTAATTTTGTTATTGTCATTGTTTTGATGGACTAAGGAACAATATTACTATAGACCAAGTCAGATGGATTGTTTCATTAGGCAAACCATGAGGATGAGTTAATTATACAGTTAAAACAATATCAGCATTCTGAATTCAAGAATATGCTAATTTGTTTAGTTCAATTTAGGTAAAGAATTAAGTATAGTCACATCTGGTAAACTTTGAAGTTTAAGAAACAATTCTAAACATTTTTATTCAAATAATTGCTCAGCACCATGAATACATCTGTCAATTGCTTGTTAATTGACTGAAATAGGACTACATAACTATGCCATCTGTCACTCGCACTTTTTCCAAATACCAGTTGATCCCTTAGTGTTAAATGCAAATTGACCTTTTCACTCAACTAGTAAATTCTATGTGTTTGAGTCAATTATGCCACTTTGCCACTCTTTTATATTCACCACACATCTGGATTTATTTTTGCCAGGGCAATCGTTGTGTTAATAAACATCAAAATTTACATCACTCAACTACTATAGTCCTCTTCAATCTAAACATAGCTTTAAAACAGATCCATTTGACCTCTAGATTTTAGCTATATTGTTTTGTTTAGTAGTCAGTGTAATTCTTTATTATTTATAATTTTTAAATCCAGATTGATAGAAATATTTTTTAAATACCAATACCTGGTACTACCATCATTGAAAATCTATTAAGAATAAAATAAAAATATAAAAAATCTTCAATCATTTTGATAAAAGCACTGAAAACAAAACAACTTTGTATTCATTTAAATGATGACATAAACAAAAGGGTGTTCAAAGCTTCACATGCAGAGATGTTTTTATTCTTTTTCTAACTCGTGGGATTCTGTACAAATTATCCTCATTAAAGTTAATGATAATCTTGATTCTAACTTCCCTAGGGTCTCAGTGGGAAATTAGAGGCTGGCATTTCTAAAGTTATCTAAAGATAAAGACAACACCCAAATTATTCTATAGCATGGTTATCCACTATTTACAAGCCATAGTTTACTGGAACGGTTTTAATGCTCTTGTATATATAACATACAAGTAAATCATCATTTGCAACTGACATTACAAATGTTGAACCAAAAGTTAGGCGTCTCATTATAGCAGATGCAGTGTTGTGCTGCTCTTAAATCCTCAAGACTGAAAAACTCATTTCTTCCATTGCTGGGAATGTTGGGGGTTAACAGCTCTGTGATTAATCTCTTTCTAGGAATTAGCCTCAGCCAAAGAGAGAAGAAAAACTGGCCCAAGGTCAATCCCCTCCCCAAGGGTAGGCTCCAGGGTAACCGGTAGAGATAGAAAGTAAAATCCAGGTTCCTTCCCTCAAAAACATAAAAACCTTGAAGGCCCACGCCAGAGGGAAGGCTTTCTGTAGGATTATCTGAGCCCACAATTACAATGGCATCCTAGCCTTCCTTCTTAATCTGCTCAGTATTGCTCCCAAGAGCGATCCTCAATAACCCTCCTGCATGGAAATCTCAAAGTCTCAGGGTCTGTTCCTTGGAGAACCTGTCCTATGGCACTAGGTTGATTTATGTGATGTTTCAGTGAAAGTGATATAATATCTCATGTTCTAATTGAAAAAAGCTTCTATATAGGAGCAGCTAGGAAAAAAGAACTGAAAGACATGGGTACTATAACCTGGTAAACTGGGGACATTTTGAAACTTTTTTTTCCATTATCAGCAGAAATCTGTTTTAGAAGCATTACCAAAGCTTGTTTTCTCAAAACAGCAGGTGGAATTTCTACTAAAGGAATGTAGGAATACTCCGGATGAACTGGAAATAAAGATGGTACATTTTGTAGCATTTAATTAGCTATAGTTTTGCATTTCCCTTGAATATAAGTGATAATTTGTCAGAAAATGCTTCATAATTTTTTTAAAAAAGGAGGAAAGAAATACCATATGTAGTTTATTAATAAAAACATTTAGGGTAGGATAACTCTAACTTTGTTATATGAAAATGCACAAATACATAACACCTTGGGCTCTAGCCAATGAAGTAGGATAAAGATAAAGAAAGTTAAATTAAATCTAAATCTATTCCTTGACAATCTGATCTCCACCAGGGCTGCTGAAATGGTAGATCATTTTTGTTCTTGCTGATATGGCAAAGAAAAGTAGCAGATCTATTGGAAATTCCATTTAAAGACTCCTAGATTCTGGGTCACTTCAACACCTGCCTTTTATACAATTTGAGATTCTCTAAGGAAGTAGCTCATTTATACCACATAAGCATGGTTCAGTCACAAATTATACAATTATAATTTGTTATATAAACAAGGTTGATCAAGCCCAATATAAACATGCTTCCAGATGTTTCACTGATTTTAGTCATTGGGAAAGCAAAAGTTCCCCATTAATGAATTGGAAACTGATAAAGCAGCATTATTAGTGCTCAAAATTTGTCTCCTCAGATCACACACACACACACACACACACACACACACACACACACACACTGCATTTTTGCTCTTCTAAGGAGTAGAGAATAAACTTACCAGCCAGTATCTGTGATTAATCACCAACAGCTGTGCATTATACAACTCTACATATGGACCAGAAGACACCAACGCTAGGAGCCCAGTACCTTATTAATCATGCTTAAAGTTTGGGGGTATATTCACAAACGCATTTCTGTTGATGAACAAGTATAATCTATTGAATTAGCATTCTGCAGTTGAAGTTTGTCTTTCTTTCATCTTTATTGGTAGTGAAGACAAAAACATAGATCTATAAATAGCATTTGTCTATGAATTCGTTCTATAAAGATAAGCAGTTATATTTTTGTAATAGATCTATTCTATGTATGTAATACCAAGATCTTGGATCTACCAAAATTGAATATAAAGGCCCATAACTTATACTTGTCATTGACTTAATTTCTTATGTCAAATTAGAAGGAGCAATCAGAGGCTTATTCTGGAGTCAACAGACAGCTAAATTAATGTTGCTAGCCATAATGATAATCAGGCAAGGAAATTATGATAGAGGTTTATATGTCCCCAATTACTAAAAAAGGAATACAAAACCCAGACCACTGAAAATAAAGCATGAGCTTCAAACTTTGTGACCAGATAAAATTTAACTGTAAAAATGATAACAAATGTTGTGATAACTATCAGATCACATGATCTCACTTATACACCTGACTTTTAGACTTTATTGTTTTCTTTTAGAACATTGCCTTTGAAAGATTATGATCTGCAAATAATTCATTCAAGAGGAATGTGTTTGCATCCCCCAACTACATGTCATTATGTTGTCATGGGGGCACTAAGGTAATTAAGATGAAATCTTGCCTGCAAGGAACTTCCAGTCAGGAAGAAGAAATAAGGGCACTAAAATAAGGAGAAGTACTAATTAAGGCACAGATGATTATAAAAGCACAGAAAGTAGGGAATTAATTCTGCCATGGTCAAGACCAAGTGTGGATATGATTATGACATGTGAAAGGGAGAATAACAGAATTTTTCCAATCAAGATGTGCAAGAGAACTCCAGATAAAGAAGCACCAGGGTCTAAATCAGGGAGGCATGAAGTATATGGCAAATTCTAGAATGCACCAAAGAAAAGTGAGGGAAAGGTGAGGCTGGAAAAGTCTGTATTAAAGCTTAGTGATACCAGGGGCGCCTGGGTGGCTTAGTCAGTTAAGCGTCTGACTTTCGCTTAGGTCATGATCTCGCGGTTCGTGAGTTCGAGCCCCGCGTCGGGCTCTGTGCTGACTGCCAGCTCAGAGCCTGGAGCCTGTTTCAGTCTGTGACTCCCTCTCTCTCTGACCCTCCCCTGCTCACGCTGTCTGTCTCTCTCTCCTAGAAATAAATAAAACATTTAAAAATAAATAAATAAATAAATAAATAAATAAATAAATAAAGTTTAGTGATACCCACTCTCATACATTCCATGCAAGCTTTCCATTTTTCATGACCTTTATATTAAAAATATCATTTCAAACAATTAATTAGTAATGACAGCTCAAAATCAACCTGGTCACTAAATCCTTCCCCCCCAAAAACTTGTCAGTCAACTTCATAATTGCTTGATTTCTAAGCATCTCATTTACATGCAGTGTATCACAGAATTCTACTGAGTTGAGAATTAGGAGATTTGGGTCCCTTCTATAGTCTAGACAAATCATATCACTTCACTGAATGTCCATTTTTTACTCATCAGTAAAATGCTGGTTTGAGGTACAATTTTACCTTAAGATCTCTTGCAGCTCCAAGAGACTGATTACTATTGAACTGAGTTTCAACCCTAAAAGAAAATCCATTAAAAGGAAATTGTTTTCCTAACAAAGAAAAAGGCAAGTGAAGTGAAAATACAACAGGCAAGGATTCAGAGGTCAAATGGAGAACATACTGAATATGAGTTGGAAATGCCATACATCTTAAAAAGTTAATAATTTCTGTTGGATGGAAAATCCTGCTTTTTTGAAAGGCTGCATGTAGAAAATTCTTTGAAGGTAATTTTAAGTATATTCTTACATTTCTCTTTCATATAGATAAAATAGAGAAAGAAGGCTTAGGGGAGTGTCTAAACTCTCCAGGAGATTTTGATAAATCGGATTGCTAAAAGTCAGTAACGCATTCTTATAAAAGGCACGATGGGAAGAGAACACAGATGCACTGCCTTTCTCTCCTGGCTCCATGACTTCTCAGTTACATGATTTTGTACAAACACTACACCTTCTTTCTCGGCCTCAGTTCCCTGATACGCAACAATGGGATACAAATGCCGAACCTAGTCCCTGGAGTCATAGAGGGGAATACAAGAGATAGTCTATATGATACGTTAACACCTCTGGCGAAGGTGTGGGTGCTTAGTAAATACTAATTCATAGATTCATAATGATCGAAACATTCTAATTCATAACGATTCATGTGCTTCTTATGATGAAGCATAAAGAATCACATGTTTTCTATCGTGCTGTATTGGGCTTCATCTTATATCAGTAATTGCTCTCTTCTTTAGATGAGGCCTAATTTAGGCTCCTCAAAAATAATTTTAAAATTTGAAATTTCAAAAGAGTGGTAAGTTAGAGACATGTAAAACTATTTTTCTACTGCTCCGCCAATTTTTCATTCAAAACAATATCCAGATGTTTATTACTACACTGATTTTAAACTTCTGTCTGTGAGAGATGAATATATACCTTTGATATATATGTCTTTTCCAGATACAAACAGTATTTTTCTCAAACTGGGTATTTATTTCAAGTTAGGAATATATTCTAACATCTCTCTTTAAAAATAAAGTTAAGTACCAGAGCTTCAGGCATTAATAAGGCTCTAGCAGAGTGCCAGAAAAATTATAGACGAAGACAGAATTACTCATGGGTTTGATATTGCATAAAATTGTCTCCTGTAGAGTATTTAATTCACGAGCAATCAATCATGATTTGGGAGAGATTTCCCTTCTAGTTCCATATGTGGTAACAATTTAGTCAACTCCTAATTATCTGAACTATTATTAAAGGGAAACATGTATGTGTAATCCCAATCTTAAAAGGTAACTCTTCAAAAATAGCATCTCTTTTATGAAATGTCATTTCAGTCATTTCTAGGGCGTTCCAGATACCACGGGAGGAGCACAAAAGCTTACGATCCAGTCACTTTGCCTAAGAGCTTGTCATGCAGTAGGACACAAAAGACACTTACTAAAGGTAAGGGCAACACAAGACAGTATGATAGAAAGCCTGTAAGTGGAATTGGTAATAAATACTATGTGAGAGCAGAGGAAGATATCCTGTCAGGTTGTGCCATCCAAACAGTCTTTATGAATGTGATGGGGCTTGAACTTGGTCTGAAATGATGGGTAAGATATTGACAGGTGGTGAGGAGGACAAGTGGCAAGCAATACAGGTAAATAGGAGAGCGGAAGCTATTTCATGACTATGTGGAGGACTGTAAATTCTAAAAGAAACTCAGACCTAAAACCAAGGTAGCCGATTCATTAAGCCTTCTGGAATTCTCAACATAGAGAAGTTCTAAAGGAACTTGGAACAGTGCTGAGTACTGGTGAAGACTCAAACTTACTGATACGTGATATAAACTACA
The DNA here is from genome assembly GCA_017311185.1 of Proteles cristata cristata. Taxonomy (NCBI): domain Eukaryota; kingdom Metazoa; phylum Chordata; class Mammalia; order Carnivora; family Hyaenidae; genus Proteles; species Proteles cristata. The sequence continues at coordinate 354,989 of JAESUZ010000205.1, read as the reverse complement.
CATTTTACACACAGGAATCATAAGACTCAAAACACAATATTCCATCACATACTGAAACATCGGAACAGAGTATCTATTCACTGGCTTAGGGGAAAAGATGGTTTTCTGATTACGAAATAGAGCAAGACACATTGGATTATCTAAGGAATACATGCGATATAAAGGTGTTAAGTTCTTTCTACAAATTCCACATAGCCCTAAATAAGTGGATAAACAGGTACTTGGCACTTTGCCAAAAACTGCCTTTCCATTCCAAATGTGCATATTGTTCTGGAACTTTCTCATCTTTTCTCTTCCTTAAATTTTTCCTAACTGCCATTTTTTAAGGCAGGTCTTTCTGTGGAGTACCTTACCTCCACAGAAAGAATTTTCAGAGGACTGTGATTTCTTTCAGTCAACCTAAAAAAAAAAAAGTTTACTTGACAAATAAATATGCACTTCAAAGAAACTCTTTTAAAATCTTCTCTTAAATAACAGAATCTCTCTCTTTTTAACTTTATGTCAGGTTGACATCAAAAGCATAAGATGATTGAATTGTTTTTCCTGTTTGGAACGACTCAGCTGGCAGTCACTAATATAGTTTGTTTCAAAGACTTAGGAGACACAAGTAGAGAGCTTTATTTAGACTAATTTACTCCTCCAAGGACAATCTGAGAGTCTTTCCTGGGGACAATGGCCAGTGCCTACATAACACAATGTCCATCTAACTTGAGGGCAAGACAATGAGTGTGCCCATGCCAAAACCATCCATCTGTAACCTGCTGTTTTAATTACTGGGAACTGCAGTACAAATGACACAAATAACAATGGTATAACTTAAGAAGGGGAAAATTATCTTAATTGACCTTGGTAGAATTTCTCGGTCTTAAAATAGATGAAGTGCATGAATTTTTGCAGGGAGCATTAACTCTGCTCTAATTAGAGTGTTCTTCCTGAGATATTGATAAACAACAGCATAATAAGAAAATTTAAAAACAAGTTATTCGACAAATAGATGGTTATTTATAACACTTTCTATTTGTTCTGCTTTTTATTTTATTGCATCTGTCTTTTATCAATTTTTATCCTATAAAAGATCCCTCATATACTTTAAACTTTTTAAAATTCAATATACAATTAAAATGTGTATCTCCTTTTCAAACGTATGTATAAAGGTTTAATGTGTAACATATAATCTGTTACAGCATTATCCAAGAGCAAATGGTAAATCAAATGATAAATAACAACATTATATAAGCCAGTAAAATTGTACTAAGTAGCGTCAGGTATAGTCACAGATTGGTGAACTTTTTCTGGACAAAGCAAGATAATAAATATTTTGGATTTTGTGGGTCATACAGCCTCTGTTGCTACTATTCAATTTTGTTTCAGTACAAAAGCCACCACAGATAAATGGGAGTGGCTACTTTCTAATATAATTTATTGACAAAAATCAACTGGCAGGTTTGATTTAGTGGTGCCAGTAGTAGTGTACTGATCCCACACATAAATAATTCAAAATGATCTTGAGGGCACCTGGGTGGCTCAGTTGGTTAAGTGTCTGACTCTTGGTTTTGGCTCAGGTCATGATCTCACTGTTTGTGGGTCTGAGCCCTGCACTGGGCTCGGTGCTTGGGATTCTCTCTCCCCGCCCCTACCATCCCTACCCTGCTGATGTGCTCCTACTCTCTCTCTTTCAAAATAAATAAATAAACTTAAAAAAAAAACACCTAAAACTCATCTTGTAGATGTAAGGATCCCTTAAAATTAAATCATGCTATAAGCAGTAGGAAAGAAGTTTAAAAATAAAGATTTTTGGGGGTGCCTGGGTGGCTCACTCAGTTAAGCATCTGACTTCGGCTCAGGTCATGATCTCAGTTTGTGGGTCCGAGCCCCGCATCGGGCTCTGTGCTGACAGCCAGCTTAGGGCCTGGAGTCTGCTTCAGATTCTGTGTCTCTCTCTCTCTCTGACCTTCCCCTGCTCACGCTGTCTCTCTCTCTCATTCTCTCAGAAATAAATAAAACATTTACAATTTTTTAATAAAATAAAAATAAACATTTTTCTTCAATAACAAACTGAATGCAGTACTGACTCATTTTCTTACAGTGCTCTTTATATGCATTTTTTCTTATGAGTAGAAAAATCTGACCAAGCTGTAAATATTTCAACATCTTAAAGTGTATTCTTTTTTTTTAAATTGATTTATATGTGTTGAAAGAGAGAGAGTGAGCACGAGCATGGGAGGGGCAGAAAGAGAGGGAGAGAGAGAATCCCAAGCAAGCCCCACACTGTCAGTGCAAAGTCAGACATGCGACTCCAACTCACAAACCGTGAGATCATGACCTGAGCCAAATGCTTAACCTGAGCCACCCAGGTGCCCCAAAATGTATTCTTAACAAATGTCAGTTTAGGGGTCAAAGAAGAAGTAGAGGAGGCTGATACTATACCAACTTCCTGTTCAGCACAATAAAAAGGTTGTAACATCAACATTCATCAACATCCTAAAAGCACAGTGAACAAATGAGATTCTTCAGAAACACTGGGTAACAGGTAAAGTAATACTAAAATGAACGAAAGTCTATTTCAAAGCCCTGAAAGTGAAAGTAAATATCAGAGAGCTGTGCTTTAGCCTCTCTGCTGTGAATTTAGTCTGCATACTCACCCACTGCTGTACCCCAAGGAACAAAGTGGATAGCACTGGCACGGAGAGATGAGTTCAAACATGTTAAATCTGAATTTGTATTTTCATGGCTTGAACCATACTGGGAGAAACTGATATTTTCCTCTGCTTCTCGTCTCAGGCATTAACAAGACTCAAGGGCCTACTGGAGTTACCCATTACTCTCCTTTCAACAGGTGCTTCATTTAGTAATAAATAACAAAAAGTATCTCCCTTTGAAGAAGAGAGCTTTAAGTAAGAGTATGAAGATAAAAGCAATTGTCTTAAATTCTGGTGAATATTTTTTTCCAAACACCATTTGATTGACAACCCTGAAGGAATGCGTAATCTATTTTTGGTATCCTACAAATAAAACGTACAGGATAATAGTAAGCTAATATTGCACAGATTATTTATATTAAAACAGCTTGATTTGAAGTTAACCTGTCCTCCTTGAGTCTAAAAAAAATGAGCTAAATAGTCCCATCACTTATATAAATATTATGATTCAATTCATTGAGTCAACACAAATCTACTCAATACCTACTATGCGTGGGCACTGCCCCAGGTGCTGGGTGAAAACATAAATGTCTTGCATTCACAGTGTAGTCCAAAATTAGACGTCCAAAGAGAATGGCTATAAAAGAAATGAGTATTTTGTTGTACTGTAATTTCAAGTGTGCTAATTGTCTAATTGTATAGACAGACAGGGGAAGTGATGGGAGAAAGCAGGTGACCTCAGACTGAAGACCTGAGGTTTCCCTAAAATGTCAAGTCACGGAAAATGAGAGAAGTCTGGTACGATTGTGCCAGGAAAGAAAAGGGTTGGGGAAGTGGATGGAGAACCACTATGAGTGGCCTCCCAGACCCTGCATAGGAGTCAGACAGTGGAGTCAAGACTGGTCCAATCAGGAGGAAGAAAATTAAATGAGAGAGGGAGACTGGTTAGAAGTGTCCAGTCTGTTTTATTTCCTGTACAGATTTAAAAAGAGTCTCAAACTCAGTCCTACAAAGAGCAGGAAACCAAAGCTCAAACTCTTGAATCTTACTTTTTCTTTCTTTAACGTGTGTACACTATCAAGACCAAAGACCAGAGTAGCTGTGTTGCTGAAAGATTGGCAAATGTCTATGAACATAATGGTTGAATTGTGTTAAGTCTTTTGGGGCAGAACTGTTAGGACCCTAAAATACAATTAAAATGTACTGTTGTATTGTTTTTATTCTATTTCTAATGGTTTTGTAATATTTTCCTGTTTCCTGCCTTACAAAAGCACTGGCCACACAAACATTTCATTGCACACACCCAAATTAACCGGTATTTCTCCTCCTCCAACTAAGCCATGCCTCATTCTCTAAGACTGCCCCTTCTCACTAGATTCAACAACACAATCTGCCAACCTATAGCAAGAGGAGAGGGGAAACAAAGAGTTTGCGGGAAAATTTAAAACAGGGATAGATTATAAAAATAAAAATTTTAGGGCCACCTGGGTGGTTCAGTCTGTTGAGCGTCCGACTTCAGCTCAGGTTCATGGTTCAGCTCAGTTCATCTCATGGTTCATGGGTTCGAGCCCTGCATCGGGCTCTGTGCTGACTGCCAGCTCAGAGCCTGGAGCCTGTTTCAGATTCTGTATCTCTCTCTCTCTCTGACCCCCCTCTGCTCACACTGTCTGTCTCTGTCTCTCTCAGAAATAAATAAAACATTAAAAAATTAAAATAAAAATAAAAATTTTAAATTGTTTTTCAGATCATTGTGTGAGGTTTTTTTTTTTTTAATATATTTATTTCTAGGAGAGAGAGAGAGAGATAGCGTGAGCAGGGGAGGGTCAGAGAGAGAGGGAGACACAGACTCTTAAACAGGCTCCAGGCTCTGAGCTGGCAGTCAGCACAGAGCCCGACGTGGGGCTCGACCCACGAACCGCAAGATCATGACCTAAGCGAAAGTCAGACGCTTAACCCACTAAGCCACCCAGGCGCCCCTGTGTGAGGTTTTTGTTTGTTTGTTTGTCTGTTTTAATTTGGTTTGGACACTGATTAGGGTAACTCTAATATGGTTAAGTATTAATGTAACAAATAAGAATTAAGATTTCAACCTTAGCTCTTGCCTCACCCTCAATTAAAACAATCAAGGCTACATTTACTGACCTTGTTTCGTGTATAGTAAGCAAAATTCTTAGCTTGTGTTACAGATCAAGGTATGTTTCTCCACCCACTTCCCCTCTTTCCTGATAGGTTGTACCCTTTTCTGGTTCAGGGGTTTGCTTTGCTCTGTTCATGTTCCTTCTCCTCCTTGAAACATTGCCCACCCTCCCCACACCTTTCACTGCAGGACTGCCTTTTGGTCTGCCAACATCTAGTTTGTGTGTCTGATCTTTGGTTAATTTTCTCTGACGTTCCCTGAGTTAGTTGCCAACTCTAGGGTCTCCTTGCCTCTACTATTATCATCTTCATAATGTGGCATTTATAAGGTTGATTATAAGTTCTTTGCCTTATTTGCTTGCACTAAACTGAATTTCCTGAGCACAGTCATCATGTGTGATTGCAATTTTTATGTCTGCCATCTTTTGGTAAAATGGTAGGCATATGGGGCAACTGGGTGGCTCAGTCAGTTGAGCATCTGACTTTGGTTCAGGTCATGATCTCACTGATCGTGGGTTCAAGCCCCACATCAGGCTCTGTGCTGACAGCTAGCTCAGAGCCTGGAGGCTACTTCAGACTCTGTATCTCCCTCTCTCTGATCCTCCCCTGCTCATGCTGTCCCTCTCTCTCTCTGAAATGAATAAAAACATTAAAAATTTTTAAAAAAATGGTAGGCATATAATAGGCTTTAAATCAATATTGAATTAAATATGTCACATAAAGTACAAAGGACCTAGGAAATGAGATAACAGATATTCAAATTATGTAGAGTCGTTTTTCTAAATTGATACACAATCTTTGTCTAGTTCTGCTTTCCACTGATTCACAATAAGTCAAAGGAATTAGCCCACATGGTCTCTTAACCTTAAAATTTAAAGGCAAAATTAGGATTTTTACATATTTGTAATATATGCATAATACATTCATAAACATATGTGAATCATGTAAATGATAGTGGATTTCCTTTTTTAGGCAAAATTGATAAGAAGTTTTTAATCATTGCAATTAGCAATAGAAGTTCCCACATTAACTAAAATGATTAAGCAGTGAATCAAAATAAAATATAAAATGATAGAGTTTAACTATCCTGCATCTGGGGGTTTGGTTATTAGTTTTTTCATTAGGGTTTTTCCTTGCCTGAATTCTGTCTAGCGGAAATGGGTAGCCTTAAGGCTACAGAATGCTAATAATTACTTAAGTTCTTAAATCAATTACTTACTAAGAATTTCTGTCAACTTTGTTGTCAGAGACTTTTCCTCCTCAGTTGGAGGAGACACAGCTATTATAGGTCCTTTGAAGACCTCTGGTGGTAAAAAGGAAGCATTGTTCACCTTCCACATCACAATTCACGAAGCTAAATTTCTCTTGGTGCACTTTCTTTCTAATCCTTAGTTTCTATTTTGCATAGGAATAGTTCAAAAATGAATAAAGCTCCCAAGATAATTACTTCTGTTCTAATCCTTACTTGAATCTTAACCTTTCCAACTATAAACTGAACAAACAACAGAAAACAACATCAGCAAGAACAACAAAAATGTAAGCAATTAAAGCATAGTGAGGTCACTCTACTGATGGAAACGCTTCAAAGTTTGGAGATCTAGCATTTTTTTAAAAAAAGGCAAATTTATTCAGTATTGCTCCTGAGTATGAGTTGGACCAGAAAGAGAGAGAGTTTTCTAGTTCAACATAATAATGTTTTCCATCAAACACAGAAAGGAATACTTCCTAGGTTGAATTTTTAAGCTCTAGCTGAATAACCATTTGTCAAGCAAGCTACAGAACATGTACAAGCAAGTTGTACATGTAATAAAGTGACTCTGAGTATTCCATCTATAATTGAGCCATGCAGTATTATAAACTGTTTTACATGTACATTTTGGCAAGTTCCTTTCTCTGTCTGAGACTCTGTTGTCTCCTATGCCAATAGGTAGGGGTAGTGGTTGACTAAAATGTTGAGCATCAGGAGTTGGGTACAATGCCATATTCATTGGAACTTGAAACAGACATGCTTTTGAGTACCAGCTCCCATTCAATTTGTATGGCCTGCGGAAAGTTATTTTAATTCCCTGAGATTCAAACACATTGTCTACAGTATGGGAGACATCTCCTAACCCAAATACTTATTCATGCTTCAGTTCCTTCTACATTAATACCTGAAATATGGTAAATACTCTAAAAGATTGGTATAAAATTATTTTTAATATATTACTGAAATTTGTCTTCCTGCAGTTTTAACTCATTAGCATAGGTGACTCTTAAAAGACAGGTGTCTATTTCTTTTCTGTTTCACAACCATCAAGGGTTCAAGAAATCATTTATTCTAATTCCCAGTTAGCTAAAATTCCTTCTACTCTCCTCCTATGATATAGTTTCAAGGTTCATTGCAACTCTCACTCTCCTATGAGCTGCATCCTGTAGGCCGGATATAAATTTAAAATAGAGCAAACAGCCAGATGGAAGGTTGAGAGGGTTAGTAAAAGGCTGTGAACTTTCTTCTCTAACAGGCTTAAAATTTCACCTCCCTTGAATGTTCCAGCTGAAATGAGAAAAAAAAGAAATAGGATAGAATTTTTAAAATGTATTTTAGCCGCACATTCCAATTGCATGAATCTTCCCCATAGAGGCCCCACTACTACAATCTAAGTTTGAAAAAAAAAAAAAACAGTTTGGGTCATAAATGCAAAATAAACATATAGATTCATCTCACACATTGTCAGTGGCCTGGGAAATTTCTTGTGAAATCACTTTTAGAGAAAACTAAATTTCTCAAGGTTTTATTCATTTGATAGTTTCCAGCACATGAAATAGAAAAAGGTCATATTTCTAATACTTCTGCATAAAGAGGGTCTCCCTTGTGTTACAATATCTTGCTAGAGAAAATCTACACTTAGTTTGGATTTTTTGTTCCACTATTATTTACACATAAAATTTCTATCAAATTAAAAATTAGATGTTAATTTCATAATTCTGAATTGATAATACAGACAAAATGGATAATTACAGAACACAAGCTAAAACTAGATTATGAGATTCTAGAGAATATATGACATAATCAAGAAAGGACCATTGGTTACTTTAACAAGAAATATGTAGGCCTTCTGAGAAAGATTCACTTTCCATACAGTTTCCCAGTCATTTGGTACCCCATTAACAAAAAATATTAAATAAGTCTTCAAGAGGGCTAATTAAAACTCAATCAACAGGGCGCCTGGGTGGCTCAGTCATTTAAGCATCTGACTCTTGATCTCGGCTTGGGTCATGATCTCACAGTTCCTGAGATTGAGCCTACACTTAACAGCACAGAGCCTGCTCAGGATCCTCTCTCTCTCCCTCTTCTTCTACCCCGCCCCTGTTCCCACATGCTGCGTACAGGTTCATGCGTGCTCTCTCTCTCTCAAAATAAATTAAAAACCTCAATCAATGTCAACATTAAAAACCTTTATTCTGGAGTAAAACCCAGCTAGCCAACAGTATGGTTAGGACTTTGTCCTGAGCACTCATTCCACAAAAGACAGCAGATACGGAGTATAACTTGAACTGAAAATTCAGGGTGGGAAAAATAACCTTTTTGCACTTCAGCCAACACATTCGTGATAAATACCTTACCTTGAAGATTTTCTGTGAGGGTTAAAAGAGACAACATAAGTAATGTTCCCATATCATAGTAGTTATTATTCTTTGTTCCTTCCACCACCTCCCCCAAATAGAAAATTCTCCCGTGGAATTCTTTACCTTTTTCCTTTGGGTTATTTCAAAATCTAGACCAATACTGCCAACTGAGTCTGGCTTCCTCAGTCCAGAGAGAATATGTGTGCTCCGTCTGGCTTCCTGGGTAAAGCTGGCGTAGGTGTGTTGCTACCCAGGGCCTCGAGGATCCTTCTTTGACAGATGGCTCTGGCATTCCCAGTACTGTGGTTATTCTTCCACAGTTCTGGGCTCTGGGAGGGATTTTTGTGTATTGCAGGGGTTCCACCATCTGGTTTTTCAGCTGTTCGTACTTTGAGGCTGCTGGTCTAGCCATGGCTGGGCTGCCTCCAGGCCCCAGGTGCTACTCCTCTGAGAGTGGTAAGTGAGCCTCTTGGTTCCAGAGAGTTTTCAAATGAACTTCTCTGCCCTACTCTATGTGATCTACTGTTTGCACACAGCCTCTGGAGCCAGGTTTCCCAAACTTCATGGATTGTTAGGATCATCTGGGGATCCAAACAAAAGTGAAGAGTCCCAGGATCATCTCCTATATATTTGTCTGCAGTAGGTCAAGGGTAACCCCCGGGGTCTGATTTTATGAGCAAGCATCACCTGTGAGGCCCATGATTAGCAAGTTGAGGAATCATCCCTCTAGAAAATTATTTGTCAGAGTAGGGTCTGTGCAACAAATACAGAAATAGCAAACAGAGAGAATGTTAAAAATCTAAATGTCTAGACTCCATCCCATGCTTATAACTGTGGAAATCACTCTGGTCTTGCTAAGAGTTTTCATAGAAGTAGAAGAGAAAACATCCAAGTAAAAGGCTATCCTAACACTCAAGGCCAGAGTTAAATCGTGACCAATAGTGTGATGGTAAAATAGAAATGGGAAAAAGGAAACAGAATTTGCTATCATTTAAAAATATATACATAAATTGTTTTATTTGGGTTTAAACATCTGAAATATGGGTTTTTTCCTCTTTTATATTAACATCATGGTTAGATGCTATCTTTCCTTTTCACAATTGTAGGATATATTTTATAAGTAAAATTTTACTTTACTCTTTACTTTTCAAAATAAAGTTACACTCAGAATCATAAACAACAAAAAACACTGACAACAAAAAGAAACTCTTGTCACTACAATTGTGTAATATTTACAAGAACCAGTTGCTATAGACAAACGTTGTAAGAATTAGGATTTAGGTAAATGCCATAAAAATAAGACTACACATGACAAATCTTAGAATAATGCAGGTCTCAATTTCATCTATAAGAAATAAGCAATGTTTAATAATCATAAAATGGTAAGAGTAGACAGATTTAAATGGAATATATAGCATCATTCAAAAATTGCTGTCATCTAACCACTTACATAGCCTCACAACTGACATTGGGTATATGATTAGAGACTTTTATCTTGCAAGCAAATGTAATGATTCAGGAATAAATATAGGAATTTTGTTATTGTTATACAGATCACAATATTCAAAAGTCTATTATTTTAAAATGTAAAAGTCTTGGTAAAAATGTGTGTGTTAAGATGTTCTACCAAAACAACAAAGCAAAACAAAACCCTGACTCACCTGCACACATATAACAACTACTCTTTGGGTTATGGAGAGGGATGCACCTATTACAGTCAAATCTTATTTATGGCTTCAGCTCTCAACTTCATGGTTTGTCTGATTATGCCTAATAAAAATGAGCCACATTGTGTAAAGGGTGCTAACATTGCTGAAACACTGTAGATTTAAATTTATTATTAGACAAGTTTAGAAATATGTGTGCCTATGGGTTGCCTGGGTGGCTCAGTCAGTTAAACGTCTGAGTTCAGCTCAAGTAATGATCTCATGGCTCATAGGTTCAAGCCTCACATTGGGCTGCATGCTGACAGCTCAGAGCCTGAAGCCTGCTTCAGGTTCTGTGTCTCCCTCTGTATCTACCCCTCCCCTGCTCACACTCTCTCTCTCTCTCTCTCTCTTTCAAGAATAAATATTTAAAATTTTTTTAAAAAATAATAATTAGATATGGGGGCACCTGGCTGGCTCAGTCAGTAGAGCATCTGATTCTTGATCTTGGGGTTGTGAATTTAAGCCTCACATTGGATGTAGAGATTAATTTAAAAAAGAAGTTTAAAAAAGAAGTAGATATCCAAATAAAATTAGAATAAATATTATACTACCTGAGAAGACACAATGAACAGCAAAATTTAAAGAAATGTAAAAATTTAAAAAGAAAGGGTCACCTTTATCCTGGGTAATATATGATGGAGAAAAAGGTCACCTTTTAATTAATACTGAAATATGCCTTCATAAGACACATTACATGTTCAAAGATCACACAATATTGGCAAAATAACCACTATCCCAATTTTCAAACGAGAAAATGAGAGTTCAGAGAAATTGGATGTCCAGTCATAACTCACATTCTTAGTGAGGGGTAAGGCTAGAATTGTCACACATGTCTTCTGGCTCCAAAATTATGAGATTACACTTCAGGGGAAAAGTCATAGTAGGCAACAACAGATATGTTGCTGAAAAGAAAGCACAATGGACTCAGAATCCCATTATTGCATAGTCTACATGTGCCTTTTAACAATGTGGTGAACTTCAGACTTCCAACAATATCATAATAGATTTAAACATATGCAGCCTGTTTGAGAAACATATGCAGGTTCTCTTTTCAAATTAGCTTCATAGTATAAACCAGAGCTACTCAAGAGAACTGTCTACAATGATGGAAATATTCTACATCTACACTATCCATAAAGGTAGCTAAGAGCCTCATGGAACTTTTGAGAACTTGAAATGTGGGTAATATGACTGAGGAATTGACTTTTCAATTTTATTTAATTTTAACTGATTTCTATGTAAGTTGTCAAATGTGGTCAATGGTCACCATGTTGGACAGTGCTGCTATGGACAACATAGTGTTATAGCTCTGTTTCGAGACCCATTTCTTCTAAGGTGACACAATGGGAAAATCAAATGTAAAAAACAATTTTTAATTAAAGAAATAGCTGAAATCTGAAATAAGACAATCATCACTGCAGCATAAGAATGGAATCAAAACATAGCACCATAGCAGAACTACAACCACAGGTCACCAAGCTTGGAGTCTGTAAGAAGGCAGGTCATCTGGGAATTCCCAACTAAGGAAGTAAGAGAAACTAAAATGATCCCTTCCCACTTGGGCAATTATATAAATTTTATCATACTCAAGGTTTAGTCAGTTGTTCCAATCTGTGACCAAACTCTGCCTGAGTTAAAGCTTAGATTAAGTAAGAAAAACATAAGCAAGCAAACATAGCCTAGAGGTCAGGACATGGGCCACATTATCAATAGGCTCTGTCACTAGACTTTTTACTAGATTGTCAGTATCTCTGAGGAACAGGAGGCTTGAATTAGAAATACAAGGACTAGTTCTGATCTGGAAATTCTGAAGAGTTTGTAAAATGGACAATAGGAAGAGATAAAAGTGAATGAGACAGAACACCAAAAATTTCACTCAATATAAGCCAATAAATACTGAATAGGCAGATAACTTACAACATGAAGAAAAAACTGATTAATTCACTACTGATAAAATGAAAACAAAGCAATCTGAAAATATTTTAAATAAATATGCTTAGCATCCTTAAGAGCACAACGAAGAGATACCATTCATCAAAATAGAACAAGAATTTATGAAAAAAAACCCTAAAGATATGATGCAAGAATGGGAGAATTTGGACAACAAATTAGAAATCTTCAGAAATTATCAAATACATTCACTGAACTTGAAAACTTAAAAACGAGGCAAACTCCAATTCAAAGTATCATGAAGAGAAAATTAGTAAATTCAAAGAGGATACAGGAAAATTCATCCAAATATAGACTGAAGAGATAACAAAATAGAAACTTTAAAAATCAAGTCAAAGACAATAGCTTGGGAAGCTCTAGCATACACATAACAGTCACTCCAAAAAAGAAGGAATTAAGAAGAAAAATGATATATAAAAGGGTTTTAAAATCAGGAAACACAACAAATAATGGTGCCCATTCTAATAGATACACCTTCAAAATGATGTGTGATGTTGGACATGGAAGACTGGAAAATATTCTTTAAAAATATAATGATCAACAACTACCTTAATAAAAGTGGAATTATAGGCAAAGCTTATTCATAATGAGGGAATTCATACAATGAAATAATAAAAGTAGGAAAAAATAATCATTTACATGTACGCTCATTAAGTATTGCTTTAAAATATGTAAAGTAGTGATTGCAGAATTATAAGAAATTGATAAAATTCACAAATCTAATTGAAGATTTAAATGTATTTCTTTAATCAGGGAATACATTAAGAGTCAATTACTAACAAAGAGGATTTAAAGAACACAATTAATAAACTCAATTACACAGATCTACAATAAAGAATCTTACACAAAACTCATCTTTTCAAGCTTGCATTAAGTATTTTCAATACTTAGCTGCACTATCAAGAGATGATTCATATTATTATAAATTATCAAAAGAAAGACGCTAGAATAATCTTTTCCTTGCTCAGCCATGTTTAAACAAAAACTATTCTGTCAAATAATGCTGCTTAATTTGGTGGATACTGACAATTTTAGAGTTCATCTACTAGAAAATACTGACTTTTTAATGCTAACAGAAATTAGCTTCTATTTGGAAGATATGGAAAGGAAATATATCATGCCAGGGGAAATTTTTCATTACAAAGTAGGAGCTATTCTGGCAAAATTCCTAGTATGAAATATGAGTAATATTTCATTTCTATTCTCATTTCTATTCTGGAAACTAAAGGACATAGGTAAATTCAGATAGTACAAAATATCCAGCCCTTTCTTGCCATCCACACACTTATCCCAGTTTCCCTAAGGATGGTTTGATTTTTCCCTGTTGTCAGCATATTGCTGACTAAGAAGAGGAAGTATGTTGCCCAAGTAACCACGTTTTCAGCGCTACCTAAACTTATGTTAGCAATTACCAATGTCCATCTTCTTTAAGAAATGACTGGTTGGGATGAGCAGTGCAATAGCCCTGCTATGATGAGTTGGTACTTGGTTAGCTGGTTGGTTGGTTTGTACTTTTATCTTTTTACAAAGACAACAACTTATGCTGAGGACATAATTTGTTTACAACTACACATTAGACTGGTACTAAAATGCATTTTCACTACACCATTCCAGTATTGTACCTTTCACAATTCATTCTTGTATAATCAAAAGATACATAACCACACTTAGTCTAACCTCTCTCTGATGTTTATTTCCAGTAGCAGATATAATCATATTTTGAAATTAATTATGTAGTGACATAAAAAAATCTGTCTGTAGCTTGCTATGGTCCTCACTTACTTTTTTTCTTATTATTCTGGCACAGAGGGACACACATTTGTCCTAAACTAATTGTGCCTTGCTTATTACATTTATACTAGAATATTTGCCAAGTCAGTATGCACACATTTTTTCTAATTAGATTTTTATTTTAATCATATTGAAGTCCCAATCAATTCAGAATCTCCTGAAAATCCTAAATGGATGGTAGAACATTCTGAAATTATATTACAATTAGCATAACAATATTAGGCAATAAATCCATCCATAAATGTATTTTTAATGAAGGATTTTCTTCTAGATTTGTCTTGCCTTGTTCTTCACTCCATTTTTCTTTGTTTTTATTTTTTTAGTGTTTAAAGTTTATTTATTTTTAAGAGAGAGAAAGAGAATAAGCATGGGAGGGGCAGAGAGAGAGGGGACAGAGGATCTGAACCAGGCTGACAGCAGACAGCCTAATGTGGGGTTTGAACTCAGAAACTGTGAGAACACGACCTGAGGTCAGATGTTCAGCCAGCTGAGCCACCAGACACCCCTCTTCACCCCACTTTTCTGTGTGCTGGTGTCTTGTGGCTGCACCTCAGTCCTTGCGGGTTGCCTTTCTCTACTTGTTCTTAAATTCCCTCACTCTGTGCCTTGCTAACATGTCAACATGTATGGCCCATCATGTGTGAAGTCATTAGGCCATGGCAAGCACTCAGTCACTGTCGCCTGAATCACCTGCTGCACGTACTGAAGAGGCTAATCCTCCTCAATAATCTGCAAAGTTCACCCCTTCATTGGCTACTGCTAAATCCTATACTGGATCCTTCACCTGTCGTGGTAGTTCTGTATACTTGCCAGGCCTGCAACCCGCAAGGCCACCTAAAAATCAATACTGACAGAAGTCTATTCAAGCTACCAAGTGGACAAAGGAACAGCACGGGGGGATATTCTGCTTTGTTTGGTTTGGTTTTATTCATCTTTTATGAACAGGTGTTTATTTTTAGGATCCTCCCTATTCTCCCAAAGAAAATTGTGCTCAATAAGAAGAAGGAGGAGGAGGAAGAGACAGGAATGGAAGAGGAAGAGAAGGAATTGGAGAAGGAAAAATTAAAAGAGTTACATTAAAGGCTATTTGTCATTAGAGGTAAACTTACAGAATTTTCTCTAAAAACGATGTAACAAGTCAACTCTGGATTGAAACTTCCAGTTTGCATATTTAGTGAATGATCCTGCCCGCACTGAGGAGGCAGACATGGGAAATGAGATATCATAATTTTCCCCTAGCAGTTCAAGGAGCTTGCATTATTTACTTGTGATTTATTGACGAAAAGATCAATAGCACTTTCTCTGTTTCCAGCTATTAGTTCAACAAATAACAGTGTAACCTTGCTTGGCTTCAGTGCCCCAGACACAAAAGAAATTGCAATTCATCAGTCTGCTTTTCATTGACATCGTGTCCCAGACTGGTCTTTTTGTGGACAGATTGCAGAGTAGGTGAAGTACAGAATTGGTTCCCACTGTGTTTTGCTGGAATTTACTTTCTACCTCACATGAAAATATTCAACTTCAGGCATTTAGCAAAAATATAATTCCAATTAGGAAAACTATTTTCATATAAAATTTACCATCAAGTTAAGGTTATACTGCTTTATATAAAACTTTTCAGATAATACTTATGAAATTAGTCATTGATAAATATCTATTTTTATTTTTTATTTTTTAATATTTTTATTTATTTCTAGGAGAGAGAGAGAGAGAGAGACAGCGTAAGCAGGGGAGGGTCAGAGAGAGAGGGAGACACAGACTGAAACAGGCTCCAGGCTCTGAGCTGGCAGTCAGCACAGAGCCCGACGCGGGGCTCGAACCCACGAACCGCGAGATCATGACCCAAGCGAAAGTCGGACGCTTAACCGACTAAGCCACCCAGGCGCCCCGATAAATATCTATTTTTAAAGTACCAAATCAATTATATCTAACATTATTTTTCTAAATCATATAGGACTACACCCTCTAATAAGAGATTTCCATTACCATATCTGGATAACTCCACCTAGCTTCATTTAAGGAAAAATTTGTTTTCAAATTTATTAATAGGGTCTATTTTCCTAAAGATTCGAACTGTCTTGGATAACATATAGAGTCCACAGAGAAATGCAACAAATCAGTGTCAGAACTAAGAGAGTTGTACAGAAAATAATGAAAGATTAGGTGTTGTTTAACTATATAACCATAAAGGAATGATGGAATGAACTATGGGACATCAACTCAATGAAATATTTTGCAGTTACTTAAAACTATATCTGTGAGAAATTTATAACAGTAGGAGGAAAATGTAATGCGTACTAGTAACAAAACAAAAGTTTGATGCTCTTATACACAATTATGAAAATTTCTAGGGTAGGCATAGATAAGACACCAGAAGGAAATACATTGAATGTTAAAAGACATTGCCTTTGGGGCATCTGTGTGGCTCAGTGGGTTGAGCATCCGACTTCAGTTCAGGTCATGATCAAGCTTAGTGAGTTCGAACCCCGTATCGTGCTTTCTGCTCTCAGTCTGTCATTGCAGAGCCCTCTTTGGATCCTCTGTCTTCCTCTCTCTGTCACTCCCTGGCTTGCACTCTTTCAAAAATAAATATATATATATTTTTTTAATTTTAGGGGCACCAGGGTGGCTCAGTCGGTTAAGCGTCTGACTTAAGCTCAGGTCATGATCTCACGGTTCATGGGTTCGAGCCCCACATTGGGCTCTGTGCTGACAATTAGCTCAGGGTCTGGAGCCTGCTTTGGATTCTGTTATCTCCCTCTCTCTCTGACCCTCCCCTGCTCATGATGTTTCTCTCTCTCTCTCTCAGAAACAAATAAAACATTAAAAAAGAAAAATTTAATAAAGAACAAAGCATTGCCTTTGAATGGTAAAACTTAGAGTGTTTCTTCCTTTTATTTCTCCTTTTTTGTATATTCTATATTTTCTGCAAAAAAAATAGTAAAATATATCTTAAAAATGAGAAAATATACAGCTCCTCTCCTTCCTTTCAGTCAGCTTTCCTAGTATGACTTTAGTATTCTATGATAATGGCATTTTCTGATCTGGGAAATAACCTCAAAAGCAAGGAAGCAAATTCAAAATCTAAATGTTCACTTATTTTAAATTACCTTTGATTTTGGACTCTTCATTGGTGTACATAATCTAAAGCTAACATTTAAAAAAAGATAAAACTTGGAAGTCATGTGACTTTTTATTTAAATCCAACTGTAGAGTGCTCATAGGGTAGCATGAAAATTGCTACTTTGAAATCATTATTGTTGTCTTAAGGCACTAAACTACCAAGTGAAAACAAAGAAACGTCCCATGCAAATAGCCATTACTTGGCTACTTGGGAATACAGCAGATTTAGCTATGCAAAGACTAAACAAATGATTTATGTGTTTAATGAGTTTACACAGGGAACAAGTTATTTATAGAAGTGTAAGTCAGCTGAATTTGCTAAATTTTACTTGTATTAAAAAATTATCATAACCTAATTATCACTTTCATTTTTTAAATTTGGTATTCCTTTAATAATCACTGTTTGAGAAACTACCCTTCAAATAAGGCTTAGACAATCTACACATTCATTGCAATCCCAATAAATATTTCACCAGCATACTTCTCAAAACCAGAACAAACTATCCTAAAATTTGTATGGAACCACAAAAGACCCCGAATAGCCAAAGTAATATTGAAGAAGAAAACCAGAACGGAAGGCATCACCATCCCATACTTTAGCCTCTACTACAAAGCTGTCATCATCAAGACAGTATGGTATTGGCACAAAAACAGACACATAGACCAATGGAACAGAATTGAGAACTCAGAAGTGGACCCAAAAGTATACAGCCAACTAATCTTTGAGAAAGCAGGAAAGAACATCCAATGGAAAAAAGACAGCCTCTTTAACAGATGGTGCTGGGAGAACTGGACAACAACATGCAGAAGAATCAAACTAGATCATTTTCTCACACCATGCACAAAAATAAACTCAAAATGGATAAAGGATCTGAACGTGAGACAGGAAACTATCAACACCCTAGAGGAGAAAGCAGGAAATAACCTCCTTGACCTCCACCACAGCAACTTCTTACTTGACACATCCCCAAAAGCAAGGGAATCAAGAGCTAAAATAAATGATTGGGACCCCATCAAGATTAAAAGCTTCTGTACAGCAAAGGAAACAACCCACAAAACTAATAGGCAACCAACGGAATGGGAAAAGATAGTGGCAAATGACACATCATATAAAGGGTTAATATCCAAAATCTATAAGGAACTCACCAAACTCCACACCCAAAAAACAAACAATCCAGTGAAGAAATGGGCAGAAGATATGAACAGACACTTCTCCAAAGAGGACATCCAGATGGCCAACAGACACATGAAACGATGCTCAGCATCCCGTCTCATCAGGGAAATGCAGATCAAAACCACACTGAGATACCACCTCACACCAGTCAGAGTGGCTAAAATGAGCAAATCAGAGAACTCTAGATGCTGGTGAGGATGTGGAGAAACGGGCACCCTCCTACACAGTTGGTGGGAATGTAAACTGGTGCAGCACCTCTGGAAAACAGTGTGGAGGTTCCTCAAAAAATTAACACTAGAACTCCCCTACAACCCAGGAATAGCACTGCTAGGAATTTACCCAAGGGATATAGGAGTGCTGATGCATAGGGGCACATGTACCCCAATGTTCATAGCAGCACTCTCAACAATAGCCAAAACATGGAGAGAGCCTAAGTGTCCATCAATGGACGAATGGATCAAGAAGATGTGGTTCATCTATACCATGGAATACTACATGGCAATGAGAAAGAATGAAATCTGGCCATGTGTAGCAACATGGATGGAACTGGAGGGTGTTATGCTGAGTGAAATAAGTCAGGCAGAGAAGGACAGATACCATATGTTTGCACGTATAGGAGGATTAGGAGGAACTTAATGGAGAACTGTGGGGGAGAAGAAGGGGGAAATAGTGGGGGAGAGGGAGAGAGGCAAACCATGAGAGACTCTTGAACGCTGAGAACAAACTGAGGACTGATGGGTGTGGGGGGAAGGAGGGGTGATGGGCATGGAGGAGGGCACTTGTGGGGATGAGCACTGGGTGTTATATGGAAACCAACTTGACAATAAACTATTTATAAAAAAAATATGGCTTAGAGTTTTCTTCCATGGAAAATACATGACACCTAAAATAACGTGAGCTCTTAATTTGATCATGTGAGAAATAATATAGTTTAATTAATTAACTGCCATTTTCAATCTACCTTAGTCATTTCCAAATATTCATGATCATAACTTACAATTTAAAAAACAAGACTGAAAAACCATACATTAGTTCTTTAAAAAAAATTTTAATGTCTATTCATTTTTGAGACAGAGACAGACAGAGTGTAAGTGCAGGAAGGGCAGAGAGAGAGGGAGACACAGAATCCAAAGCACAGAGCCTGACACAGGCATCAAACCCAGAAACTGTAAGATCATGACCTAAGCCAAAGTGAGACGCTTAATCAATAGAGCCACCCAGATGCCCCTTCCATATATTAGTTCTTAATAGCATATAAAGGTTTTCTGGGATAACAAAGAATAAACTTTCCAAATAGTTTACACATTTGGTGGCCCGTTCCAAAGTACTAGACAAATTAAATGCAAAACATGTAATTTGATATAACAAAACTACTTTCAAAATAAAGCAAATCTTGGGGCGCCTGGGTGGCTTAGTCGGTTAAGCGTCTGACTTTCACTTAGGTCATGATCTCATGGTTCGTGGGTTCGAGACCCGCGTCGGGCTCTGTGCTGACTGCCAGCTCAGAGCCTGGAGCCTGTTTCAGTCTGTGACTCCCTCTCTCTCTGACCCTCCCCTGCTCACGCTGTCTCTCTCTCTCTCTCTCTCTCCTAGAAATAAATAAAACATTAAAAATAAATAAATAATAAAGCAAATCTCCAATGAACCAAATGTGGCACATATTGGTCTATTTCTATGGTAGAGACTGACATGAGGAGAAAATACATATCTCATTTTTATTCAAGGACCTAGAGTTTTTATTTATTTATGTATATATTTGTTTGATTTATTTAAAGTAATAGACCTAAGAGGTGTACTGTAAAATACATACTCTGTGGCCTAAGATAATTTGTCTCTTGATATCCTAGATAACAGGTGTTATCATAATCATGTTTGGGGAAACTACTAATTACTATGTACTTTAATTTTCTATTATGGCCATAAGTCTCAAATTCTAAACAAAGTTTCAATTATCCTCCATATTCTAGAACTTCTGTAGTCAAATGCAGTCTCAGAAATATATAGATACTTGATCAGAAAAACACTCCAAGGGAAAAAGTTTACTGTGAGTGTTGGGGTAGAGGTGGGGTGGTGAGGGTGACAGCAAAGTAGGAGAGAAAATTAAATATCTAGATATATTTAAACTACATGAAAATATGAATATAGAAATTAAGGACTGCAAGGAAATTTGAGAATCTCTTAGCAATATCTAGAATGGGAGTAATCAGCTCCCATTCTACTTGGGTAGGCTTGCTTTGATGGTTAAGATTCACAGTCTAGCAATCTGTATTTGGAACATGAATTCTCCCTTTTGGATACAGACATTGAAGGAGATTGAGCTCTTTGTTTTTGAGAGAGAGAGAGAGAGAGAGAGAGAGAATGCCTGAGAGGGAGAGAGTCAGAAAGAGGGAGAGAGAGGAACTGAAGCAGATTTTTTGCAGTGAGCACAGAGCCTGATATGGGGCTCAAACTTATGAACTGTGAGATCATGACCTGAGCCCAAATCAAGAGTTGGCCGCTTAACCAGTTGAGCCACCCAGGCACCCCAAAGATGCCTTTCAGAAGTTACTGTACCACATACACACATTTACACATTCTCTACATCCACTCATTTTCAGATGATTTGCCTCTTACCCTCAAAGAAGAATACAGAAAATAAAATCAGTTATTCAAATAGTTTCACTGAATTCATGTGATAACACATATGGAACTAGATCTATGTATCCTACTAATCAGCTTAGGAATTCCAAAATGTGAATTTTGTGTCCTTAAGGACAACTCAGATGCCTTTAGAATGAGCAATTAAGATACTGAATAAAGAAAACTTAGGAAGTAGTGAAGTAACAATAAATCCACTGATATGGTTGATTATGTCATAAAATTCAGTGTTTCCCCTAGAGAGGAGGCAGTCTCAACAGCAACTATGAAAGGAAAAATCAAAAGATTACCCAAGGTAATTTTTACCACCATGCAAGTTTGGCAAACTTGCATTAAAGGAAATTGGACCCCAAGCCAAAAGTTCAGAAGAAGTGTTCTTCCTAAAGATTAGAGGCAAGAATGAGAGATCTGTTTGGCTCCAATGCCCCTAATATTTTACTACACCAAACAGAATCCCATTACCACCCACCTCCAAACTCCTTCCAGTGCCATAATCAGCTAAAAAAATTCAATTAAGTATGCCACACAGCATGGTAGTTGTTAATTTACATTATTATGAAATGATGCTCTTGTCTGAGGAATTATAATTTGCAATCCTATCTCAATTTTCATTATAGTGACTTTTCTTGGTCTAAATGGAAACTGTCTCACCTCTGCATAAAAGAAGGAGTTAGAGATGCAGTTAATAAGCTGTCATATTTGAATTTAGGATGCCTTTGAAAACGTAGGCAAGCAACAGAGAGCATATTTAAATTTGATACTGCTTTTAAAATGCAAAAAAACAAGGTTTTTTGCTCTAGTGTGAAATTGGGCCCTTCAGCATGAATCACAACAAAGAAATAATTTCCTCTTTTTTTTAAGCTAAGTTGTTCTAAAGCCATGCTTCTGAGTCTCACACCTTAAGGCTTTTAAAAAGACTTAGAAAACATTATATGGATCCATTTTAAATAGCACAGGACTTTCCAGCTTATTCACCATCGGTACTCACAGGTTCCCAATCAATAGTCTAAAGGCCAATGGAGTTCACCAATCCCCCATAACAATTTTAAACAGATTGTAGATTTCAGTACTCAATGGAAATTTAAAGACATAGCTTGAAAAGATCAGGAAGCAGTTCTTTTTGTGTCTGTTATAAGACCAAGTCAAAGAACAGAGAAGCTCCCCACTTACTTCTTTGTACTAACTCAGGCAGGGAATGAAACTGTATGGACCACTTCCATCTTCTGGCTTTTTCTCAGCTGGACATTGCAATTTTCTTTAGCCTACCCTGCTCCAGGTATACTGTTCCTTTTTGTTTCTCAAGGCTGAATCATTTTCACCCTTAAGATCCCACCCCCAGTATTAAATCCATAGAGAGGCCTTCTCCAGTAACTATAAAATAGCCACTTTCAATTGCTTTCCATCATAATGCATGTTTTTCCCCCACAGGACAGAGAGTTTGTCTGTCTTGTTTACATCTGTGTACCCAGAACAGGTAACGGTCCCTGGGTCACTGAAAGTGCTGACAGAAGATTAATGAATGAATAAAAGAATGAATTAGTAAATCTATCCTACATCCAGCATTTGCCTAGATATTAGAGATGCAAAGGTCAATCAGACATGGTAAACTCATGGAACTTACTAGACCAAAAGAATGCTAGACAAATTTAAAATCCAAGGTTCATGGTTTAGAAAGATTACTGTGGATAGGAAAAGTTTAAAAATGGATTGTAAAAGAGCTGGACTGGATGTAGGCTGCATATTTTGGAGGCTATTCCATAAAGTAAGCAAAATGTTATGAGGCCTTGCAGTAAGGCAGTGATAAAGGGAAAGACAGAGGGACTGACCCCAAACATGTTAAAGAGGGTAAATTAATTGTCTGTAAGATATGAAGACGTTGGAGTTTTGATTTAGAGTACAGTCTTAGCTGCATAAATAAAAATAACATGCATTGAAATAAGTATATAGTAAAAGGGCCACATTGTGAAAACATAGAAAGAGGGAAGATATCATGTATGAAGATTCTAATATATTATGTTTGTGCTGTCCAATATGTGTGTTTTTTCCACACCAGGAAGTAATGAATTCAATTCCCCATGGACACTGACAATGCGTCCCACAAATTTAACTCCATTCTGACACTATGTATCTGGAGTTAGCCATCAAATCATACAGGTTAAGGACTCAGACCTACAACACTGCCCTCTCTTGCCCACTTCAGACACCAATTCCCAAGTTCAGATTGTCAACTGGTTTTCTGACCAACAAGCTATAGATTGGAGGTTCCAACTGTTGTCAGATGGACTGGGGAGACCTCAGGCCCTAAAGCCTCAACCCAGCCCTCTCAAAAAATATCACTGAAGGCTCCTGATCTTGTCATAAGGAAGAATTCAATGCCAGACAAAACACAGTGGATGAGCAGCACAAGCAAAAAAGTTTAGTAAAGGGAAAGTACACTCCTGAGATGTGAGAGCAGGTATGCTCCAGGGAGGACTACCCCCCACCTCTGGGTCTGGGTTTCCATCTTTTATTGACAGCTGTTAATAAGTGGGGGGAATATTCATTACTTCAGGAGGGAATTTCTTGGAAGCAGGTGGTCTGTTTAGGAATGGGGGTGACACACTTTGTTTTTCCTTATTTGGTCAGGGGTGTCCTGTCATAACACCCTTTGGGAGGAGATTTTAGTACAATAATATGGTACAATGAAGGAATAGCATGAACTTTGACCTACTTTGTCAGCCATCTTGGGCCTCTCTGGTTTGATCCAGTTCTGGTTTCTTGTGGTTTTGTCTTGGAGTGCTGCCAGGACAGGCCCCGGACTCCTCCAGTGTTGGCCATGACTTTCTCCTTGTTGGCCTCTAGGCATCCTGTTTTACAATCTAACTAACAATTTATTCTAACATAGCTACCCACTCCTGGGGCTTAATTTGCTAGAGCAACTCACGGAACTTAAGAGAAACATTTACTTTCTAGACCACCAGCTTATTATAAAAGGTACTGTAGGAGCACCTAGGTGGCTCAGTTGGTTGGGCATCCTGGAGACTGAAAGTTCCAACCCTCTAATCAGATGGCAGTTGGTTCCCCTGGCAACCAGCCCCCATTCTAGGGTTTGCCAACAGGCTTTCCTGAAGTCACCTCATTCACATAACAAAAGACACAGGCATTGGGAATCCATAAGGGTATAGTGGGAATGGGTACAGAGGAATGGGTATAGAGATCTGTGCCAGGAATGGAGACAGACAGATGTTTCTTTTTGTAAACCCCAATACCCCAACTGTCTTTTGGATACAGAAGTTGAGATATTCAGGGGGCACTTAAATATATGCGCCTGAGTACTCAGGACAGAGATATGGGTTAGAAATTTAAATCAGGTATCTTTGGTACACATAGAGGCAGTATCAGAAACCACAAGAAGAAAGGAAATAAGCCAAAGAGCATCAATACAAACAGAAAACAGGAAGGTCAAGGACAAAATCTGAAGGTGTACGTGCAAACTGTCACTTAAAGAAACACATGCAACGTTTGCGTGTGAGGATGGCTGTCTAGGCATTCATGAAAGGAGTAAAAAAAAATCCTACTGCACCTGGCTAAAGCAGTTGCACATAACAGCATAATTATAAAGTAGAACAGACCCCTTGGGAAAGGCATGCGCTGAATGGGAGAGTTGGAAAAAAGCCAGACACTATCTTCTGAGTAGAGTGGTTCCAGTAGCCGTTGGTAACTGTTGCCCTTTAAGAAAACGAAACGAAACAAACCTGACATTTAGCAAAAATGTAAAATTCTTTCCTTAGAAAAGTCAGATTGTCAATATAATTTGGTGGACTAGAAAAACAGAAAATAGGATTATACAAGCTTTCAGTCTCCTAGTATGTGTCTGATTCTCATCTTCCCAAAGGAGTCTCCTTATTCTAGAACTACTTGAACTACAAAATTATAAGGGTAACATATTTACTGAGTGTGTGCAAATTTCAAAGTCCCATGATTAAAGCATTATATTATTTTTTAAGTTTATTTATTTATTTTGCGATACAGAGAGAGAGTGAGTACTAGCAGGGTAGGAGCAGAGAGAGATGAGAGAGAATCTCAAGCAGGCTCTGAGCTGTCAGACCCTGAGGCAGGTTGATCTCACAAAACATGAGACCATTACCTGAGCCAAAATCAATAATTAGATGCTTAACTGAGTGAGCCACCCAGGCCCCCAAAGCATTATGGGTTTTAATAGCCAGTGAAGGCTTGGTTTCATCCCCACCACCCTGCTGTATCCTAAATCACCAAATAAGATACACAGATATTCATAATGATGGTTTGAAATGATACCTGGAATTATTTCTTAAATGCAGAATTGTAAATGAGAGCAAACGTTTTAAACTTTAATTAAAATATAAAAACAGCAGGCTGCTTTACTTTATATAGAGCTACATATTTAATGACATTTTATTTCAGTGAATATAGATTAACACAGATTTTTGAACTCTCATACAACTTCGCTTTACACACTTTCCCTTCATTCTTTTATCTCTGTTCTAATCAAATAACCGAGTCAGTTACTGAATGACTCACTAGCCCTGTGTTAGATGGTAGGATTACAGCAATGAACTAGACTGTGTGCCTGCTGATAGATAGCTCACTGTCAGATTTATACAGCCCAGCTCCTGCTGGATTTCTGTGCTGTTTCACTCCATTATGATTTATTTTGGCAGATCCTTGCTTAGGGCTTTCACCTATTCTACCTTCTAACAAAAGAGCCCTATCCTGACCCAGGATATCACCCCTAAGAGCAGGCAAACCCACAAATCCACTGGCTACTTCTTCAACACTGTGTTTTTCTTTATTAATTTTGGCTCCAGAGTAGAAAAAAAGTAATTTCAGAGGAAGTAACATTTGTGCTGGGACTTTAAAATAAAAAGATATTGAATTGAAAGGATAAAATAAAAGGACAAATAAAAGGAGATTTTATTGAAAAGAGCATAAGGAAAGGCACACAGGTGCCAGAATTTTTAGATACTAACAATGTCTGGGGCCCCAAAAGTAATGGGATACAACAGACATTATAAATAGAGTGAGAATATGTATTTTACTAGACTTTATTGCAATGGTAGATAACAACATCTTCTTGTTTTACTGAGCAATATTTGCTTAGAAGCATGTACTGTACTTATTAATCTATTACCTCATTTAATCCACACAGACCCAATGAAGTGAGTACTGCAGTTAGCACCATATGATAGAGGAAACTAATACTTAGAGAATTGGAATTTGAATCCAGCTCTTTCTTATCCCAGAGCACTTTCTTTTACATTAAATTTCCTGGACAGGCCATGACACTTTCTAGCACCTTAGGAATCTAAGTCCTATTTCTTGCATTGCTTCCGAAAGAAAATAGGTTATAACTTCCCAAACATTAACTTTCAAATGAACTTCTAGAACACAACCTATTTATTATAACTACATGGAATTATCTATGTAGTTTAAAATGCCTTCTCTCCTCATGCAAGATGATGTTTCCTACAGGAACAGCAAAATTGCTAGATAATGTGAAGTCTTAAAGGAGGTCATATGAACTCATAGAACATATTTTCTCATCCTAACCTGTCTGGAAAATGTAACTGAACATGATGAACTTACTGGGCATGTGTACTATGCTACTTGTTTACTTTTTCTTTTCCATTGACTCATATTTATCCAAGACATATCTTGCGGTACCAGTAGATGTCTATGAAATAAATTATCCAAATAGAAGGCATTAAGAGATAGTTACACTGCAAGAACTTAATTGTCCATATTTATCATTCACATCCAAATCTGGGTTCTGATTTTCTAATAGCCTTTTAATTCTAAGACTTTGCCATTTAACCCTTTGTTTTATAAACTTTTTCCACTTGATAATGCATGATTGTATTAGTCTCTCCCATCTGAAAATGACACCACCACCACCACCATCCCAGACAAAATCACATTTATATTTCCACTATCAGTCAGAGCTTACCCATCGAATAAATACTGAGATCCCCTATGTCCTACACACTGCTCAAGTCCAGTGCTCTGTGCAGGATGCTGGGTGGATGTAATCCACATGTGTTTCAATAGAATCACATGTTCTCTCTTTGTTAGGGAAATCCTCTGACTGAGACAATTGTCTCTTAAGGAACAGGCCTCACTTGGATGTAGATATGCTGCTTAAAAAGTAAGGGACTTCATGTTTCTTCTATTTACTATTAGTGCTTTACAGTTATTGACTTCAATACACACTCCAAAATAGTAAATGTTAGGAATGTAGCATTAATAATTGTGAACACCAACCACTTTTAAAAACAAATAATATTGCTAGAGATGTTGTCAAAAGAATTAGTTAAACATAGACCTTCAAATTTTAAAGGGAAAACATACAAATCTAATATTGTCCCTTAATTTATTATCAGTATAATATTTTATTTTTAATTATCTACTAGGGGCTTTAGTGAAATTTTAATCATAGTTCTTTTATGGTGGCTTTTTCTCTAGCACTAGGAATAAGTAATAAATTTTGAGATCAATATATTATATTAATAAAATCAAAGGGATTCTGGTTCTTCCATTCAAAACATTCATGATTTTGTGGAATTTTCCATCAGATCAAGATTTTGTGTTGCAACCATGAAGTAAAAAAGAGTAATTGATTTCTATACTGTTAAATAAGAAGGCTTTTGCTGTATCTGGAAATCCTGTTGAAAAACATGGCAGAAATGTTTACTACCCATGGAGGGAAAGAAGAGCAAGTTACTGAGAAGGATTATGCCCAAACTAAGAAATATTATGGCTAAGAACTGGGAAACGAGTACAAGACTACCAAAGGTCAAAACTGTCATTACCATTTACTAGCTCTGTGACCACAGGCCCTACCTTCAAAATGAGAATGATAAGATAAAAAGAGGGAATTCTTGTTAAACCACCTAGGCCAGTCTCTGGCAAAAATAAGTGCTCAATAGAAACAAACAACCCGTCACAAGATAAACTGACATATCCGGCAGCATGCCATGCCCTTTATGCAGTTTATCTCATTTAATTTTCTCAACAACACCAAAAAGTAGATTCTTTCTTACCCTCATCATCCATGTAGCCAGTATTATGCTAAAGAAAGAGACAGGAAAGACCAAAAAAGGAAAAGAAAAAAGAAAAAACTTGAGCTTCTTAAAATGAAATGGTAATAACAGAAAACGTGTGTTAGTTTGTGTTGAACAATTCTGGATGTTATAAAATATGTTCACTAATAAGCTAGATATTTAAAAGCAACTCTATTTAATTACAAATACTTCTCAAATTAATCGGTGCTTAATATGAAGTCTATTTATTATCCAGGAATTTCATTGCTTTTTCTCTTCTCCAGTCTTTCATGGAACATGCAGTTATTGTCGGGAAAATAAAGCCAAGTCAGACTTTCACTCTATAGCACATATTGAGTGAGTAGCTTATACATGCATGGCGCTGCACAGTTCCCTGTTAGAAAGGGGAGGGGAGAATTGAATCAAGAAGTAATATTGTTAAGGCTGTGGGAGAAACTGAGCCAACAAAATCTGATGGGGGCAATGAAAGTACACAGACCATCATTATGAACAATCAAGACAGACTTTCAAATACTTACTAATAGTTAAAGCTTCTAAGTAAATGAAAACGTCCATTTAAATAACCATTCACATATCAAATAAATTTTTTCTATTATCAGTCCTGCAGGTAGTTTTCCCCCTAGCACTCCTCTATCCTCCTTAAAATATATATAAATCTTTTGTTTCTCAAGATTGATCCTCAGGGAAATTTCCTGTGCTACATCTCCAAAGAAAAATAGAGGTGAAGAATATATTTCCTGGTAAAATAATAATTTTCCCATCACTATTAGTTAATCGCTGCTCACAGTGGCTGTGTTGAACATTGCTTTGGCTCATTTATGCATCTGAATGATTTATCAATATAAATGTAAACAAGAATTAGTACATTGTATGACTCTTTGCTGTTCGGATGGACCCCATTTAGGATATTTCCAAACCTGACAGCCATTTTTCAGTTCAGGACAAAGCTCTCATTTCAGAATTTCCCAAGATAAATTGTTCTAAAAAGTTATTGAAAGTTCTCTATTTTTTTTTTTTAGTATCCATTCCATTTTAGCAGCAAAATGTGTTGCATAATTTTAAGTGTCTAGGCATAGGGAGTTCATGAATCATGGTTTCATTTTATTTTGTGTAAACTGGAAAGTTTTAATTTACTTCTAGAATCCCACCTCTAAAAGAAAGGTATAATGGGCTGTCATAATTTCTTCTTGTGGGAGGGGGAAAATGTTAATGCATGAATGGTCACAGCCTCCTTCACTCCCCTACCATTGCTGAGTGTCTGAGCTCTTCATTATATGGGTCCTTATGTCAGTCAGGATTAGAGTCAGGTATTAAGTGACACAGTAAAAAACAAAAACAAAAAAAGAGATTACCTACATTGTGACAGCTAAAATCCATTCTTAGGAGAAAATAATGAATTTGGAAAAGAATGAGGAAAAGGAGAAAGAAACATAGAAGACCAAGGCTGGTTTGAATTTCAGAGACAGTTTTTGGAGAGAGAGAGAGAGACAATGAAAGAAGAATGCCAAGGGGCATCTGGGTGGCATGGTCAGTTAAGCCTCCAAATCTTGGTTTCGGCTCAGATCATGATTTCACAGTTTGTGGGACTGAGCTCTGTGTTGGGGCTCTGGGCTGATAGCACAGAGTCAGCTTGGGATTCTCTCTTCCCCACCCTGCTCCTCTCTCCCCTGCTCATGTTCTCTCACTCTCTCTCAAAATAAATAAATAAATGTAAAAAAGAAAGAAGAAAGTTGAAGGAGAAGCAAGTGAACCTAGAACTGGATGTGAAATGAGGTGAACGTTGAGGGCAGCAACCTTACTATGATGACTGACTTTGGGAGATACTTGGCTGTAGCAGATTTCTCGGATATTTTACAGTGGTTCATGTGTGTTTTGTAGTGGTTCACTCTTGGCATTTTTCAAGAATACATAAAAAATATTTAAACTGATTTTCAAATTTTAGATTGAGTTCCTCATGCATGCCATCCCCTGTGGGACATTATTCTGTTGAAATGGGCCATGTGGGGGGCACCTGGGTGGCTCATTTGGTTAAGCGTCTGATTCTTGATTTTGGCTCAGGTCATGATCTCACAGTTTGTGAGTTTAAGCCCTGCATTGGGCTCCATGCTGACAGTGTGGAGCCTGCTTGGGATTATCTCTCTCTTCCTCACTCTCTGACCCCATGCTCATGCTCTCCCCTACTAAGATAAATCAATAAATCTAAAACAAAAAAAAAAAAGAAGAAGAAGAAAAAGAAGAAGAAAGAAAGAAAAGAAATGGGCCATGAGGAAGTTCAGCCTTATTCAGGTTACTTACTGTGATACTTACCATTATTGTAATTGTGTCTTTAGTGGTCTGTCCTTCTTACTAGACTATAATCCCCATAAGGATAGGAATTCTATCTTAATCATTTTTGGAACCTTATCATTTGGACAGTATCTGGTAAGTACTAGATGCTCAATGATCATTACTTTAATTAATTAATTAATAAGATGCTAGAAGTCTCATGTCAACTGCAGTCACAACAACATGGAGGAATAATGTCTTAATATAGAAAAGTTCTTCAAAGTTTGGGATCAGTTATGTAACAATATTTTTCCCCCAAGGTAAGGACAGACATGGCCTACATTTTTCTGCAGCAGTGGTTTTACTTTTTGCATGGGCAAATCACACATCAGAGCAGCCACACGCAGTGTCTTGCAAAAAAGGACAAATATGATAAAGAAAGCATTTGATTGACTGTAAGGGGAAGAAGACATAAAGTTTGACAGTAGAGATAATAAATATGCTGATGTCTATAATTTACTGCACTTACGTAATAATCTACTACAGTTTTTAGCTATATTGTCCCATAAAGGTCAACATATTCAAATCAGATACATTTTTAAAATATACTGATTGATCATGAGTGAACCCAGCAGGAGATTCAATTTTTTGTAACTTCAAAGCTTATAAGACACATTTTATTGCATGGTAAATTATTATTTATTTAATTCTTTTCACTGTTTTATTTATTTCTGAGAGAGAGAGAGAGACAGTGTAAGCAGGGGAGGGTCAGAGAGAGAGGGAGACACAGGATCTGAAACAGGCTCCAGGCTCTGAGCTAGCTGTCAGCACAGACCCCGACATGGGGCTAGAACCCACGAACTGTGAGATCATGACCTGAGCTGAAGTTGGTCGCTTAACTGACTGAGACACCCAGGCACCCCTGATAAATTATATTTTAATTGCCTTTGTCAAGAATTTTAATTAAGGCAATTCATTCATTCATTAGCCAGATATTTATTGAGTATTATTATGTACCAGGCACTGTGCATTGTACTAGGGACTGAACAAAGAACAGACACAGTTTGTACTCTCAGGAACCTGGGAACTATAAAATACAGTATAATGACTATATAGTGGAATTGTACATGGGGCAAATGAAAAGAGACTCTCAGTCTGTGGAAAAGCCAGGGAAGGGTTCACAGAAAAAGGCAAATCTGAAGCTATACAATGGACCAATTCTCTATTCAAGTGAAACCAACCAAACAAACAAATATAAAGACAAGGAGCTCAGGGCCAGCTTGATGTACTTAGTGAAGGGCAACTTTCCAGTATTGTTAACACCAGGAAATGAAAAATGATGGGACTTGAGGCTATAAAGGAAACTAGAGGCCTTGTATGCCTTCCTAGGAAGCATGGATTTCATGCTGAGGGAGGGATTTGTGTCCTGTGGTTGCACTATGAGGTAGGTTAGAGAGTGTGAGACTGAAGGCAGGGGTCTTAGAGGACCCGTGGGACTGTCCAGGGGAAGAGCCATGAGGATCTGATACAGGGCTTAACTGATAAGGAAAGAAATGACGGGTGAGTAGGAAACACCTTTAGAAATTTGCAAGACTTGATATCTAATGGGATGCAGAAAGGAATAAATGTAAAAAAATGACACCCAGATTTCCCAATGGGAGGCTGGGTAAACAACAGTGCAAAGCCCCGGATCTGGGACTACTTAAAAGGACAGAAAGCTGATGAGTCCAGTTTAAGTCATGTTGAATATGAGTATATTTGGGACATCCAGGTGGTGATGTCTAGAGATGTACGCAGGAGCAAACTTCTGGCTCAATAGAGAGATTTGAGAGATTTGTGGGTTCAGAGGACTGTTGAAGACTTAAGAGAACACCACAAGTGGGTAGACTATCCTAACAAAGCAATTACCTTCAATGTTCTACATTCTCAATCTAGATTTTCACAGATGAAGATTTGTTGAAAACAGTGGTTCATAAACTTTTGTTTCCTACTGCAAATGTGAGAAATATGCAACACTCTTAAAAGGTACCAGAAGCTTAGTACCGCAGGATTTTTCCAAACAAAAGTTAAAGAAATTCATGACCACTAAACCAGCCCTACAAGAAATGGTAAAGGAGATTCTTTGAGTAGAAATGAAAGACCATAAGCAAGAGTAAAGAAAGTAGGAAGCAGAAAGCCAGAAAAAAAAATTATGCATATAAAAATCAGTCAAGAGACTCATAAAATAATAGAATATAAAGTATGACACCATACATCTAAAACACAGGGAAGAAAAAAGTAAAGAATGGGTTCAAACTTAAGCAACCATCAACTTAATATAGACTGCTATATACAGAAGATGTTACATGCAAACTGAACGGTAACCACAAATCAAAAACCAGTAATAAATATACAAAGAAAAAAGAGAGAAAGGATCCAAGTATAATACTAAAGAAAGTCAACTTATCATGAGAGAAGAGAGCAAGGAAAGAAAGAAACAGAAGAGAATTATAAAACAACTACAAAATTAACAGAGTGGTAATAAACCTATCAGTAATTACATTGATGTAAATGGACTAAACACTCCAATCAAAAGACAGGTTGACAGTGTGGGTTAAAAGACAAAATCCATCCATACATTGCCTACAGGAGACATATTTCAGACCTAAAGACACTTACAGGTTGAAAGCATTTATCATGCAAATTAATGCAAAACAAAGACTATAACAAGAGAAAAAGAAGGACAATATAATCATTCAGGGGACAATCCAGAAGATATAACAACTGTAAATACTTATGCACCAAACATGGAACACACAAATATTTAAAGCAGTTAATAACAAACATAAAAGAAATAATATGATACTAATATAATAATAGTAGGGGCCTTTAACACCCCACTTACATCAATGGACAGATCTTCCAAACAGAAAACCAACACAGAAACAGTAGTTTTGAATCACACATTGGAACAGATGGATTTGAAAGATATATTCAGAATGGTCTATCTTAAAACAGAAGAATACACATTCTTTTCAATGTGCCAAAAGAATACATATTCTTTCAAGTGCCAAAAGAATACATATTCTTTTCTATTTCAAAATAGAATACATATTAGGTCACAAAATAAGTGCTACAAATTAAAAAAGATCAAAGTCATTCCATGCATATTTTCTGACCAGAATGCTATAAAACTAGAGGTCAACCATAAGAAAAAACTCTAGAAAGAGCACAAATACCTTAAGGTTAAATAACATGCTAATAAACAATGAATGGGTCAACCAAGAAAGCAAAGAGAAGATCAAAAAATACATAAAGATAAATGAAAACAAAAATACAATGATGCAAAATCTTTGGAATACAGCAAAAATGGTTCTGAGAGGGGAGTTTATAGTAATACAAGTCTACCTCAAGAAGCAAGAAAAATTTCAAATAAACAACCTAATATTACACCTAAATGAGCTAGTAAAAAAAGCAAAGCCAGTAGAAGGAAGGAAATAATAAAGATTAGAGCCGAAAGAAACAAAATAGAAACTAAAAAAAAACAACAGAATACATCAGCGAAGCCAGGAGATGGTTCTTTGAAAAAACCAAAAAATTGATAAACCTTTAGCCAGACTCAAAAAAAAAAGGTGGAGGTGGTGGGGGGGGGGGTGGAAATAGGACACAAATAAACAAAATCAGAAATGAAAGAGGAAGAATAACAACTGACACCACAGAAATTCAAAGGATTGTAAGAGAATATTATTTAAAATTATATGCCAACAAACTGGACAACCTAGAAAAAAAAAGATTCTTAGAAACATAAAAGCTACCAAAATTTAATCAGGAAGAATAGAAAATTTGCACAGATTGATTACCAGCAATGAAATTGAATCAATAAATTTAAAAAATTCCAAGAAACAAACTTCCAGGACCAGATGGCTTCACAGGTGAATTCTACAAAACATTTAAAGATTTGTTAATACTTACTCTTCTCAAACTATTCCAAAAAGTAGAAGGAAAATTTCCAAATTCCTTCTCTGAGGGCTGCATTTCCTTGACACCAAAATGACACTACAACAAAAAAAGATAACTACAGGCCAATATCTCTGATGAACATAGATGCAAAAATCCTCAACAAACCATTAGCAAACCAAATCCAACAAGACATTAAAAAAAACCATTAACCATGATCAGGTGGGATTTATTTCAGGATGCAAAAATGGTTCAACATCTGCAAATCAGTCAATGTGATACAACAAATCATTACCAAAAAGGACAAAAACCATATATTTCAATGGATCCAGAAAAAGCATTTGACAAAATTAAAAATCCATTCATAATAAAAACCCTTAACAAATTAGGTTTGAGGGAAAGGAAGAGAAGGAATCTTAAGCAAGCTCCACACCCAGCACAGAGCCTGATGCAGGGCTCCATCTCACATACCTTAATAAAATAAAGGTCATATATGAAAAACCTACAGCTAATTTCATACTCAATGGTGGAAAACTGAATGCTTCCCCCTAAGATCAGGAAAAAAACAAGGATGTCCACTATCACCATTTTTAATTAATAGTACTGGAAGTCCAAGCCACAGCAAGAAAAAGGTATAAAAGTCATCCAAATAGTTATTGGTAATGAAGAATTAAACTTTCACTAGTGCAGGTGGTACTATATATAGAAAACCCTAAAGACGCTACCAAAATCTATTAGAACTGATAAGTGAATTCAGTAAACTCACAGGATACAATTTTCATGTACAGAAATCTGTTGCATGCCTATCCATTAATAATGAGGCAACAGAAAGAGAAATTAAGAAAGCAATTCTGGGGGCATCTGGGTGGCTCAGTTGGTTAAGCACCTGACTGTTGATTTTGGCTCAGGTCATGATTTCATGGTCATGAGATGCAGTCCAGCATCTGAATCTGTGCTGGGTGTGGAGCTTGCTTCATATTCTTTCTCTCCCTTTTTCCCTATGCCCCTCCCCTGCTCATTCTCTCTCTAAACAACAACAACAAAGAAAAAACAAAACAAAAAAACAAACAAAAAACCCAAGAAATGAAAAAAAGAAAGCAGTAATTCCATTCACAATTGCACCATAAATAATAAGACACCTAGGAATGAAATTAAGGATGGAAAAGACCTGTACTCCATAGACTATGACACACAGATGAAAGCAATTGAAGATGACACTAACAAGTGGAAAGATATTTCATGCTCATGAATTGGGAGAACAAATTTTGTTAAAATGTCCATACAACCCAAAGCAATCTACAGATTTAATACAACTCTTATCAAAACACCAACAGCATTTTTCACAGAACTAAAACAAATAACCCTGAAGTTAATATGAAACCACAAAAGACTCCAAATAGCCAAAGCAATCTTGAAAAAGAAAAACAAAGCTGGAAGTAACAATTCCAGATTTCAAGTTATGTTACAAAGTTATAACGATCAAAACAGTATGGCGATGGCACAAAAATAGGCATATAGAAGAACAGGACAGAAAGCCTGGAAACAATCCCACAATTCTGCAGCCAATTAATTTTTGACAAAAGAGACAAGATTATACAATGAGGAAAATACAGTGTCTTCAATAAATGGTGTCAGGAAAACTGGATAGTTACATGCAAAAAAAAAAAAAAGCTGGACCAATTTCTTATGTCATACATAATAATAAACTCAAAATGGATTAAAGACCTATATGTTAGACACAAAACCATAAAAATCCTAAAAGAGACAGGCAGTGATTTCTTTTAAACAGCGGTAGCAATATTTTTCTAGATATGCCTCCTGAGGCAAGGGAAATAAAAGCAAAAATAAACAATTGGGAATACATCAAAATAAAAAGTTTCTGCACAGTTAAGAAAGCAGTCAACAAAACTAAGACAACTTATTGAATGGGAGAATAACATTTGCAAGTGACATATCCAATAAAGGGTTAATATCCAAAATATATAAAGAACTTATATAACTCAACCTCATAAAAATAAAAAAATCCAATTTAAAAAAGGGCAGAAGACATAAACAGATATTTCTCCAAAGAAGACACACAGATAGCCAACAAACACATGAAAAGATGCTCAACATCACTCATCATCAGAGAAATGCAAATCAACAATGAGACATCAGCTTACACCTGTCAGAATGGCTAAAATGAAAACACAAGAAACAACAGGTGTTGGCAAGGATGTGGAGAAAAAGGAACACTTGTGTGCTGCTGTGGCAATGCACGCTGGTGCAGCTAGTGTGGAAAACAGTATGTAGGTCCTCAAAAAATTAAAAATAGAACTACCCTACAATCCAGCAGTTACATTACTGGATATTTACCAAAAGAATACAAAAACACTAATTTAAAAGGATATATGGACCCCTATGTTTTATTGCAGTATTATTTACAATAGTCAAATTATGGAAGCATCCCAAGTATCCATTGATAGATGAATAAAGATACATTATATCAATATAAAATATTGATATAAAAGTATGTAACACATTTATAAATTATCTGAATATAGGTAGTATATATTATATGCTATATGTAATATAGTATATGTATTACAGCATATATTATTATGTAATAATGTAATTATATTGTATAAGTATAATATATTTAGTATATATATAGTGTATTTTTATACTATATCTTTATCCATTCATCTCTCTATATACAATGGAATATTATTCAGCCATAAAAAGAATGAAATATTGCCATCTGCAACAACCTAGATGGACCTAAAGAGTATAATGCTAAGCAAAATAAGTCAATCAGAGAAAGACAAATACCATACAATTTCACTCATATGTAGAATTTAGAAACAAAACGAACAAAGAAAAAAGAAAAAGAGAGAAACCAAGAAACATACTCTTAGTTACAGGGAATAATCTGATGGTTGCTGGTTAGGGGGTAAGTGGGGAGGAATGTGTGAGATAGGTGAAGGGGATTAAGAGTACATTTCTCATGATGAGCACTGAGTAGTCTATAGAATTGTTGAGTCACTATATTGTATGCCTGAAAGTAATATAACACCGTATATTAACTATACTGTAATTAAAACAAAAAACTTAAATTTAGTCCTTCTTGATCACAAAAGTGATATAGTTTACTAAAAGCATTTTTTGTATGTTATTTCTAATACTGGAAGAATTTCGTGGCCTTGATTCTATTATATGAATTCTCATTTTACACAGAAACACACACATATCTGCACACATATAGTTTGCATTAATAAAACATTTCCCTCTTTTTTCTACATTCTAATTCATGTGTTATATCAAATGCTGGAGGTATCAATTACAGCTCCCTGGCTATAATTTGTTTTAAATTACCTTGCTGGACGGATAATTATTTAGATGTCATTGTTATTAAGACATTTGTGCCTACTAAATGTGTTATGGCAAAAATAATAGTACCATTTTATGATTAAATTTTAATTTGCTTCATATAAATGATGAAAGTAGATCTCAGAAATAAAGAGGGATTGATCTGAGATTCTCAAAATCTATACCCATCTAAAAATACTTTACTCCTTTACTACTTTTTATTAGGAAAAAGTAAACTCAAATATCAAGAATATGAACACATCCTCTGAAAGCCCATTATGTCTGAGCTGTTTCCAAACAGGCCCACCACTTTTACCAAATTCCATCTTTGTAGAGTGAAGACTAATCAAAAGAACTCTACATCTTCCCTTACTGTCATCCTTTTCATTTCCACTTTCCCTTCCCCTTTCTTGCCACCCACATCCAAGTCTGAAGACATCGGAGTATAATGAAGAGAGAGAAGGTCATACACAGAGTTCCCAGTATCTGAAGAAGCGAAATGGTGAAGAGGCGAGGTACCCAAGCGAACAATTAGCATAGGGCAAGTGGCTAAAGAGTCAAGGGATGGTGGTGGCAGCCAGCATGGATGAGGAGAAAAGGTAGAGGAGGCAGCTGTAGTGGTTGGAGAAATAGTTGGTTTCCTTGAGTACACAAGGTAATTTACAGAAAAAGTAAGTACATACATGAAGAGCCATGTTTCTCACCACTCAGAAAGGATTTACGAAGAAGAAGGGAAGACTAGTGTGGAAGAAAGCTGTGAGTGACTTTGAAATGGAACAGAAATACCAATGAATGTCTTTGGAGGAAAACTAGCACTAAGTATACCCTCCTGGGATATCTGTTTCTAAGGGGTCTCTGTGCCTTTCATTGTCTTTGAGCTACTTTGCAGCTCTATAAGCTGTAGATACCATATATCAATGCAATTTTTCTCATTTAAAACATGTAAATGAATTTTGTCAAATGGAAACATAATTGATCTCCATCCCTCCTCCAACCACTACCCTTGGAATAAGGGTATTTTTTTCTTTTTTTTTTTTTTAATTTTTTTTAATGTTTCATCCATTTCTAGGAGAGAGAGAGAGAGAGACAGCGTGAGCAGGGGAGGGTCAGAGGGAGAGGGAGTCACAGACTGAAACAGGCTCCAGGCTCTGAGCTGGCAGTCAGCACAGAGCCCGATGCGGGGCTCGAACCCACGAACCTCGAGACCATGACCCAAGCGAAAGTTGGACGCCTAACTAAGCCACCCAGGAGCCCCAAGGGTATTTTTTTTTCTTAAATAGTTTATTGTCAAGTAGGTTTCCATATAACACCCAGTGCTCATCTCAACAAGTGACTTCCTCCATGACCCTCACCCCCCTACCCCTCTCCCCCACCCCCATCAGCCCTCAGTCAGCTTATATCTAGTTTTAAATTTGTTTAAGCATTCCTTATCTGTCTTTATATGTGTGGTTCTTCGACTTCTCCTTTTAGCCAGTTGCAATTATCTTGCTATTCATTCATTAACTTGAGTTAAATAAAATATTTGAGTAGTGTCCATTTTATATCTGTATAAGACTTCTAATTTCACTGTTAAAATTTATCTTTTAACACTATTAAGCAATCCTGAGGGGCTGAATTACAATTAAAAGTATCTTTATGTTCTCACTGAGTTTTTAAAATATTGACATAGGCGCCTGGGTGGCTTAGTCGTTAAGCGTCCGACTTTCGCTTAGGTCATGATCTCGCGGTTCGTGGGTTCGGTGCTGACTGCCAGCTCAGAGCCTGGAGCCTGTTTCAGAGTCTGTGACTCCCTCTCTGGCACTCCCCGCCTCACGCTGTCTCTCTCTCTCCTAGAAATAAATAAAACATTAAAAAAAAATTGGGACGCCTGGGTGGCTTAGTCGGTTAAGCATCCGACTTTCGCTTGGGTCATGATCTCGCGGTTCGTGGGTTCGAGCCCCGCGTCGGGCTCTGTGCTGACTGCCAGCTCAGAGCCTGGAGCCTGTTTCGGTCGGTGACTCCCTCTCTCTCTGACCCTCCCCTGCTCGTGCTGTCTCTCTCTCTCTCTCCTAGAAATAAAGCATTAAAAAAAAAAAATTAAAATATTGACATAGATTTAGAAGTAGTCATGACAGTATACATACTAACACCTCTCTCTTTCCCATTCTCTACTGAAAGGAACCTGGGCTTCCTGGGAACATGGCTGAACACAAGGTAGAAACAGGGAAAGAAAATAAACTTGGTACATTTTTTATGCAAATAAAAATATTCTGAAATGAGTCAGCTTGACAGGTCTCTTATAGGTAAAAATTTATATAATTTGAACATCGAAATAAATAATGACAGTACAAAATTACAGCCTACTAAATAAAATAGGAACCTATTATACTATACTGATATAAACAAACAATAAAACATTCTTTCTCATTGCTAATAAATAAAAATAATACGAATGAATAATCAGTATTTGGGCAACTCTATAGTGCTAATTGATAAAGATGGAAGCTATCAATAAATCCTGAAACTGATAATATTTTATGAAGACAGCTTGTTGGGGTAGTGTCAGAATAACTTGACACAAAATATGAATCAAATTCCAAAGGAAAATGATGCCTTTACATTGACAAAATTTGGCAAGCACCAAATTGACCAGGTGACCGGTGGTGGAAATTAGCTAAAATTGTGGGTGCTCTGATGTAGTACATGGAGAATGAGAACAGCATTTTTTCCCCCTTGCTCTTTTAAGTATTCTTGCCAAGAAGGCAGGAACACATTCTTAGATTGAGAGTTTGGTCATGAGAAAACATCAGTCACACCCAGCTGGAGGACTATTCTACATAATGAAATGTCTGTACTCTTTAAAAAACTGTCAAGAGAAGGGAAGACATGAAAAGTGAGCAACTATTCCCCACTGCAGGAGACTGAGGACACCTAGAAACTAAACGCAATGTGTGTTTCTGGACTGAATCCTGACCCAGGAAGGAAAAAGATGATGTGAGGTTTGGTAAAATTTGAATGGGACTTATAGATTGTTTGATAGGGTTATATTTCTGTTGATTTGCTAATTTGAAAGGTTATAATGTATGATGATAATGTAGGAGAGGTCTTTTTTTCCTTTTAATTTTTTTAGAGAGAGAGTATGAATGGGGGAGAGGAGCTGGGGGAGAGAGAGAATGAGAATTCTTAGTAGGCTCTACACTTAGCACCAAGCCCTATGCAGGGCTTGATACCATGACTCTAGGATCATGACTTGAGCCAAAATCCAGAGTTGGATGCTCAATGGACTGAGCCACCCAAGCACTCTATGTAGGATAGTTTTGGTCAATGTATTGTATTTGAGCAATACATCTTAGAATTTAAATATAAACTACACACCAAAGAAAAGCCTCACATAAATGTGTAAAAATAACCAAAAGGCCATGTCAACTGGTGAGCATTCTAAGCATGAAGTGATCAGGGTCTAGGTAGAAAGAGATGCACATTTGAATTGGGTAATTTAGAATAGTTTAATAAAGGGACTATTTTTAAGAATACGGGCATAATGTGGAGAAACCGCAAATAAGAGTGTGATACTCTCAGACGAGGAATGGCAGGATACTTTCTGGAAAGGTTCATTAGTGATTCCAGTGACATGAAGGGAATCAATACCTTTTCTCATATTATTGGGCTCCAGTGATTTCAGTTATATCACACATTTCCCTGGTGCCAAAAAACTCCAAAATCTTCACCACAGCATTCACTCTCGAGCCATAGTGACAATGCCAGTATGCTCTCTTTACAACCTGAATCCTTGCTCTGTTTTGGTTGGCCACGAGACCGGATAACGAGATATTTTACTTCTTCCCTCTTCCTCAAGGCCAAGTATGCTAACCTTGACTAACCACTCAGCTTAGCCTGCCCAAATTGAACTGGTCACTAACACTGTTTCTGGCACCAAACAACTTGGTTGACAAAAGATTATTTGAGTGATCAAGCAGAATCTTAAGGCATTCCAACCGTTGGCATCATTAACTGGTAACGCAGAAGCCAACATCAGCTCTGATAATCTGCATACAATTGCTGCTGAACTTTTCTGGAAGTGCTTAGTGACTGTGCAACCCAATTCCACCCAATGTTATTGCTACAACAATCAACAGATACACTACAATTTTTACCTTTGGGTTCATGGATAACAATTTCAATTATGTCTTTTCAGGAACATAACTTGAACAGACTGGGTTATCAACACAATTGTTACAAATAGCTATTGTCCCAACAGTCCTCCTCACAAGAGTTGTTTCTAACACATCAGCCTTCCTCTATTTGCCTCACATATCACTCTCTGTTACTTGTTAGGACTTTCCTCCAGTCCTGACTAATGCCAAAATTCAGAAGTGGAGGACATGGCAAAGACACACTTTGCTATAGTTTTCAACACATTGTACCCAATCTCAAGTACTTGAATGAACATATACTTCACAGCAGGCTTTAGAAGCTCATTATAATATAAATAACTACATGTCTTGCATTTTGTTTCACTGTGCCAATATTGCCTCATTTTTATTTATGCTTGCAAACACATGTGATGTGGTGGTGATGGGGGGGACATGTGTGTAATAAGATTGGGGAAGAAAAATAAAGGGGTGAGGAAGGGAGGAAAGGAGAGGAGAGGGGAAAAAAAACAATGTTTAGGTATATAGTATAGATAGGTAGGTCCCAACAACACTGAGAAGAATTTGGTAGTCATCAAAAAAATTAAAAGCAGTGAAAAAGTTCACATCTTTACCGGCTATTCCCCACTATATTAGTTTCCTGTGGCTTCTGTAACAAATTACCACAAACTTTGTGGCTTACGATATGAAAACTAATTCTCTGATCATTATGGAGGCCAAAAGTCCAAAATCACTTTTGCTGGGCCCAAATCAAGGTGTCATCAAGGACTCCTTTTTTCCCCAAGTAATATAACATTCACAGGTTCCCAGGGATGTGGGTATCTATCAGGGGCTATTTTTCAGCCTACCATGCCTACCAACGCACTATTACACTCACTCCTCTTCCACTGTTACCAGTTGTTAAAACTTGTTAAATGGTTTTTGGACACCAAAGAACTAGATCAGTCTGAAAAAAAGGCTGAGTCTGAAATGATGAGACAACTCTATTATTTGTGGCAAATGAGCCATATGTGGAAATACAGTCTTCCTTTTCCCTCTAGTCTGAGAGCTCATGAAAGTGGAGTCTGTCTTGTTATCCTGGGATCTTCTGTGATCAGCTCAATATCTCCCACACGGTAATAGGGAATAAGTGTCCATGCAACAAACAAACAAATTTGTAAATTACGGTCATGTATCATCTCATAGTTCCCATGCTTCCTTCTACATTGACAAGATCAGTGATGGAGGCTCCATTACAGTGAAATTAACCGATGGGTTCTTTAGTCCGGGGGCTTTGCACCTCTGATCCTGAGGGCCTCCTTTGTTCCTCCTCC
The DNA here is from genome assembly GCA_017311185.1 of Proteles cristata cristata. Classification (NCBI taxonomy): domain Eukaryota; kingdom Metazoa; phylum Chordata; class Mammalia; order Carnivora; family Hyaenidae; genus Proteles; species Proteles cristata. The sequence continues at coordinate 312,150 of JAESUZ010000205.1, read as the reverse complement.
CAGCACAGTGTCATCCAGCTCTTTCTTCTTTCTGTGTTTTCCTCCCTCTACCAAGTACAGTAGCCAGCAACTGGCTCTTTTCCCAGTACTGTTGCCCCCAGCAATGTAGCTCTTGAGCAGAGACCCAGCGTGAGGCAGTCCTTCAAGAGTAGACCATGAAGGACCCTGCAGAGAGACACTGCCATCGGCCAAGACACACGGTCAAAGCCTATGTTCAGCCTTCGTCTGTGTCCTGATTTGTTTCTGTTACACCCTTTTCTAAAACTAGGAGAAAGTCTTCTATAAATCAGCAAGTCTCACTGAGTATATTTGGTCAGGGAGCTTTTTCACTTTCTTTGGTCTGCTTTGAATGCTGTATTAAGAGAATTCCACTGATTTCTGCCACCATTCCACCCACTGACCATGATCCCCACACTCATCATGACCGCCACACTGACCTCCACACTCAGCCACATCATTCTTTTTATTCCTTTAAGAGCTTCATCTTCAGGCTTTGTTTTTTTATTTCTCATCTCTATTCACCCAAAACAAAAGTATATACTCAACTATGGGGTTTGGGGAAAGATAACCAAAGTAAAATCATGTCATGTTTGGTCATACATGTTGATCAAAAGGAAAGTTTCTCTGAGGCTTCCTTCCCAGAGCACCATTGCACTAAAGATGTTTATGAATTTACTGCAGGATTTGGGGGGGCTAGTTGAGCAGCTGCAATCTTTATATTTAAGTTCAGATTTCAACCCACAAAACTGTTACGAATAGCTGACATGTTTCCTTATACAACAGCTCCAAAAAATATTTTCTTTTAGAAATTCCAAGACAGACAAAATAGAAATCACTTAACTCCTCACTTAGAATATATAGGCATTTCGTAGGCAAGAAGAGACCATCTCTTTTCTTTTCTTTCTTCTTCTTTTTTTTTTTTTCTTGAGAGACAGAGAGAGAATATGTGTGAGACAGGGACAGAGAGAGGATCCACACCCAGCATGGAGCCCAACAAGGGGCTTTATCTCACAACTGTGAGCTCACGACCTGAGCTAAAATCAAGAGTTGAATGCTTAACCAACCGAGCCACCCAAGTGCCCCAGAAGAGATTACCTCTTAAAGATAATTTGTTTCACTGACATAAAAAGGATGCCAAGGTCAGTATTATTAATGAAAAAAAAAAAAGAAAAACCACTTTTCTAGGGAAAGTATGGCACAAGAATAAGCATAGAAATGGAGAAAGAACAGTGAGGCCAAAGGAAGCACAACAAAGGCAACTGATTTGCCCAAGATCATAGGACAAGTGGTTGTAAAGACAGGATAGGAATTCAAATTTTCAGAGCCATAATGCAGTTATTTCCTCTACCCAGAGTTTCCCTGTCAGGGTGTGGAGAATGAGCTATAAGTACAGGAAATAATGATTCCTTTTGTACAGCAGATGGAGCCCAGGATGGGAGGACTCCATAAGCAAGTTGCCGCTACCAAAAATAGCCCTGTTCTATTTACAACAGTGTGCTAATGTAAACATAAATTTACTTATGTTTTCTGATATAAAAAATCCTGGGAAGCACTGTGGAGTCTTGACGAGACTTGTGAGGCTTTGAGAGACCTAGAGGGAAAGTTTTTGACTGGGATGGTAGGTAGGCGTCTTTGTAAAAATGCCTTGTCTCATGAACCTGAAAGGACATACAGTCTAGGTCTGGGTACCCCCAAGATGCTGCGGTAGGTGTAATGACAGGGAGGACTCCTGGAGGACACGATTATATTGAGAAGACCTACGTTAAGGAAGACGACTTGAACTGGCACTGAAAAACAGGCTTGACATGTGAAAAATCTTTTCAGACATCTGTAATGGAGTCATCTAACATAGAATACTTTATGCAGCCTGACTTGATGGCCAGCTCCTAAGCTTCCGGGAAGCTCCCATTTTTGGCTACTCCCTTCTAGCAGGTAACAGAGACCATTTAGTGTGGCTGATCTGAGGGGTTCTTATGGTCCTTGCTAATGTAATGTTAGTGAGGAGGACTCCCTGAAACAACAAGGGTGAGAAATCTCTAAAGCAACATACGGATAGCCAGCAGTAATCGCAGCTTAATTAGAGCCATGCCTTCAATAGCAGCCTGATCCGGGCACAGAGTGCAAAGTTTCCTTTTGTAGTCCTCTATTCTGCTTTCCGTGGCTTTTAATTCACAAAGCCTATGTCAGTTTCAAAACATGAATCCAAATTCTTTGCTTTTTGTCATCAAGAAGTGGGGTCAATGTCCCCTTCTCTTGAATCTTGGTGGACTTATTACTGCCTTGACCAGTTGATTACAGTGAAAAAATGCTGTGGGACCCGAAACTAGGTGGGAAAAGGCCATGCAGCCCCCACTCGTTCTTTTTAGGAACTCCCTTATGGAGCCTTGAACCATCATGTAAGAAGTCCAACTACACTAAAACCTCCATGCTCTGAGGAGGCCCAAGCCACAAAGAGAGGCCAAGTGTATATGTTCTGGTCAACCGCCCCAGCTGTGATCCCAGCCAATAGCCAGCATCAATTGCCAGGCATGGAAGTGAAGCTAGCTTCAGAAGATTCCAACACATAGCTGTTAAGTCACTTTTAGTATTTGAATTTTACAAGGAGAAAACCAGACACCCAAACCATTCCTGCCATAACCTTTTTAACGTCCGAAGTATATCATGTAATCTATTGCACTGCTCCACTGTGTAAGGTCAATACTGAATCCAACTCCCACTGAAGCCAGACCCAATTTAAATGTTTTGTTACTTTCCTTCACGTCCAATGCCCCTTTGTTGCAGATCACTTACCATTTCAAACGGTCAAACCTTAATACCGAAGACTTGTAATGACTATATTTAAATAAGTATTTAATAATAACTTTTCATGCTGTATCTCTGGATTATTTAGCATTAAAATCCTTCTTTTATTTCTGGCAAAGAAGTGACCTCCCTGTGACAAATAACTGATACAAGTAGAATTAACAGAATAGCAAGAATCTAGCTCCTAATAGCCAGCTCTGTGTCCTATGCCCAGGAAACGCTTCGTGATTACAAATATAGGACAAAGAGGACAGATGCAATAAATGGCATCCATTTCTTGTCACTTGTTTTAATGTTTCTATGTTCAGTACTTTTCCCAGAGGAAAAAATTCCTTTACTAAAAGTACAACCCCTTCTCCAAAGAATCTATGTGGTTCTATGAAGTATTTGACAACACTGAAGATATTCCATTGCTAGTCACAAGTCCATTTATCTAGGTTGTCAAAGAAATATAAGCCGGTCTGGATTCTAACACACTGCACACTTGCTTCACACTGCACACTTGCTTTTTTTTTTTTTTAATACAAACTATAGTTTGAATGTAACAAGATATCAATCTTTTAATCCAAAAGATCCGGTAGTTAACATACAGACCACCCAAACTCTGAGACAACTTACCTTTTGGTAAGTGACATGACTCACAAGTACTCCACTATGCTTGCTTCTGTTGAAGAACAGAAATAGCTCAATAAGTAATTGATTTTGCATTGAGAAAATTACCAAAAGGTAATTATCACTTGAGCCTTAAGCTGCATACTAACTGGAAAATTCTTACATGGAAGTAAATGGTATCATCTGAGATTTACTTTGGGCACCGGAGTATTAATGCCACATCAAACATATATGTGACCTTGGGCAAACCTCTTAACCCCTCTGGCTTCTATTATTTTAAACCTAGAAAATTGGCGCGCCTGGGTGGCTCAGTAAACTGACCTACTAGGACTCAGGTCATGAACTCGCAGTTCCTGAGTTTGAGCCCCGTAGGGCTCTGTGCTGACAGCTCAGAGCCTGGAGGCTGCTTTCAGAAGCGGTGTCTCGCTCGCTCTCCCTCTCTCTCTCCGCCGCTTACACTCTCTCCCTCCCTCCCTCCCACTCTCTCAGAAATAAATACAGATTTTTTAAAAAAATTTAACTGGAAAATTGTACTACATCATCATGTGGGAATGTGGATTCTCAAGTAAGTTTGTACCTTTTGCCCAACTTCTTATTCCTAGGATCACTCCATATTTACTCTACCTGGAAGTTTGTCCGGCCCGCATTTGCTGTTTTTTTTGCGCGTGCGCGTACACGCACACACAGACACACACGCACGCACGCACGCATGCGCACACATATATATACGCACAGCTTTTGCTATATACAACACGCTATTGATTTAATTATATTTGTATAATTGTAGTATAAGCGCTAATTGCTTTTTTATGTTTTTCAGTATGAGTGCCTGACTTAAGCTTTGATTTCCGAGACATCCACTTCAAAAAGGCAGCCACTTAAAAGACAGCTGTCTCTGTCTTTTGTCAAACACCTTGCCAATTGCACTAGATCAAAAGCCAAGCTGCTTCCCCCCTCCTGAGTCTCCTTTGTTTTAGCGATCTTTTTTTATTTTCTGTAACTGACCATTTGAGCCCCTTGTTTTGTTTTTTTTGGTTTTGTTTTTTTTTTTTTTTTCCTCTTCGAACTCTCAATTCCTGCTCTTAGAGTTTTGGGGTTTTTTTAAGTTTATTTATTTATTAAGTTTATTTGAAAGAGAGAGAAAGTGTGGAAATAGGGTAAGAGAGAGGAGAGAGAGTGAAAGAGAAAGAATCCCAAGCAGGCTCCATGCTGTCAGCACACAGCTAGACGCAGGGCTCAATCTCACAAACTACGGGATCATGACCTGAGCTGAAATCAAGAGTCTAACACTTAACCGACTGACCCACCCAGAAACTTCTCATGCCCTACTGTATTTTTTTTAATTTTTAAAAATATTTATTTTTGAGATTGAGAGAGAGAGAGAGAGAGATTGAGCAGGGGAGGGGCAGAGAGAGAGGGAGACACAGAATGCAAAGCAGGCTCCAGACTCTGAGCTGTCAGCACAGAGCTCAGCACAGGGCTCAAACTCCTGAGCCTGAAGATCATGGCCTGAACCAAAGTTGGTTGCCTAACCCACTGAGCTACCCACGTGACCGTGCTCTTATGTTTTAAATTTACCAATAAAGAGCGAACATCTAGCTGGCTCAGTCACTAGAGCAAGGGACTCTTGATCTCAGGGTTGTGAGTTAAAGCCATATGTTGGACATGGAACCTACTTTAAAAAAAAGTGAGCCTGTGAAACCCTAGGCCCCTACTTGCTACCCCAATAAAAGCAGAACCCCAGGCCCACACACCCCCTCAAGTTCTCTGTGTAGCACCAGGTATACCAAGTAATTTCTACAACTTGTAGGTAATAAACCTTTTTGTTTTCAAAGTATCCTGATGGCTATTGCTACAGGCATCTTCCAATCATAATAAGAACCACATGTGCTAGTCTAGTCATAGCAGTGGTTATCAACAGACTGAAACCAGCAGAAAACACTATATTTACATAAAGCTTATATTTCACACATTCAGAAAAACAGAAAATATTGAATGAAAACCAACATGCCCATCATCCAAGCTTACCAAATTCTATTATTTTAGCATAAATATTCTGGACCCTCCCTCTTTTTATTTTATTTTTTTTAAGTTTATTTATTTATTTTGAAAGAGAGAGAGCATGCATGCTCATGAGAGTGGGGGAAGGCAGAGAGAGAGAGAGAGAAAGAGAGAATCCCAAGCAGGCCCCATGCTTAGTGCAGAGCCCAATACAGGGCTTGATCTCATGATCATGAGAAACCAAGAGTCAGATGCTTAACCAACTGAGCCATCCAAGCACCCTGATCCTCCCTTGGTTTTTTTAATTTTTTTAATGTTTATTAATTTTGAGAGACAGAGAATGGGCCAGGGAGGGGCAGAGAGAGAGGGATACAGAATCTGAAGCAGGCTCCAGGCTCTGAAATGTCGGCACAGAGCCCAAAAAGAGACTCAAACTCATGGACCACGAGATCATGACCTGAACCGAAGTCGGACGCTTAACCGACTGAGGCACTCAGGTGCCCCAGATCCTTCCTCTTTTTAAAAATAAGCATAATTTGCAAACATAACTAACCAAACATAACCATGGAACATATCCACCAGCCACTCTAATGCTATTCCACTTCCTGCCTTATCATTCTATAATATCCTGAAGGGTGTATAGATCTTTCAATTCATACTTTTAGATTTTACCGCACAGGTGGAATTCCATCACTAATATAATATAATATAATATAATATAATATAATATAATATATAATACAATATATATCACATAATAAATATTCTCTTTTAAAAATTACATAAATGGGATGATACTGACCATATTTTTCAACAACTTGCCTTTTTCTGGATTCATTCATGTTAATACATTTATAAAGTTCTTTCACTTAAACACTAGTTAGTATGTTTAAATGAACATATTACAATTTACGTGTGTATTCCTTTATTGTTAAAGATTTAGATGGGGCTGCTGGGTGGCTCAGTCAGTTAAACATCTGGCTTCGGCTCAGGTCATCATCTCACAGATTGTGGGTTTGAGCCCCGCGTCGGGCTCTCTGCTGATGGCTACCTCAGAGCCGGGAGCCTGCTTCAGATCCTGTGTCTCCCTCTCTCTCTAAACCTCCCCTGCTCATGCTGTCTCTCTCTCAGAAATAAAACATTAAAAAAATTTTTAAAGATTTAGAGATTTTACATCTTGCCCCTTAACAAGCAGTGTCACCAGGAATATCCTCTTACATATCTTCTTGTGCAACTGAGCAGAGTGCATTTAGAGTGGTGATCTAGGAATGCAATCACTGTGTCACAAGGTATGTTTATCTTCAACTGCAGTGGATACTACAAGCAGCAAGCCAAAGTGGCTGCATCAATTTCAGTGCCCTCCTGGAGTGTGCACGAGCTTCCATCTCCCCACATGCAAAATGATACATACAATTTTTTTCCAGTTCAATGGGAATGATATAGCAATTCATTATTTCTATTTGTTTCTTATTTTTTAATTTTTAAAAAACGTTTATTTATATTTGAAAGAGAGAGACAGAGCAGGAGCAGGAGAGGAGCAGAGAGAGAGAGAGGGAGACACAGAATCTGAAGCAGGCTCCAGGCTCTGAGCTGTCAGCACAGAGACCAATGAAGGGCTCAAAGTCACTAACTATGAGATCATGACCTGAGCCTGAGCCAAAGTTGGATGTTTAACCAACTGAGCCCCCCAATGGGTTAAGTCCCCCTTTTTGTTTTTTTAATGTTCGTTTATATTTGAGAGAGAGAGACACAGCTCACAAACGGGGGTGGGGGGGGAGTCTATTTGCATTTCTAACACTGATACAGAGCCTAAGAATCTGTATTGTTTTTGTTTCTTGGCCACATGGCTTCATTTTCTGTAAACTCCCTTTCTTCTAGTCCCTTTCATGGACAGGAGACACTTGGAGGAGAAAGATTAAGGGTGAGGGCTGTTTTCCAATCTCTGAGCTCAAGTCCTTAGCTTTGTCCATGCCTCCTTTCCCCAAGTGAGTGTTAAAATGCTAACTCCACAGTCCATTTCCAGGGATGCTATCACCCAGGCTGCAGAACAACCATGCAGTGCTTACTGGCTTTGAATATCCTGATTGATTCCCACTTATAGATCTTTCCTCCCTCCCTCCCTCTCTTCCTTCCTACCTGCCTCCTTCCTTCCCTCTCTTCCTCCCTCCCTCTCTTCCTTCCTTCCTTCCTTCCTCAAGTACCTCAAGGATCAAGGAAACAGACAGTGCATATGATAAAAGGGGTCATCGTGACTTCAAAAAACCTGTTAATGCTGGATGCTTTTAGAATTCAGATATCCTGTTCCCTCCCTAACTTAGAGGTTTTTGATTTTTTAAACAAAGTACCACACACTGGACAGCTTAAAACAATAGAAATGTATTATCTCACAGTTTCAGAGGCTGGAAGTCCAAAACTGAGGTGTAGGCAGGGCTGAGTTCCTCAGAAAATTGCAGGGGAGAATCCTTCCCTGTTTCTTCCTCATCTTGTGGTTTATTGGCAATCTTGGGCATTCTCTGGCTTATAGCGATCTTCAATCTCTGCCTTATGGTCATGTGATGTTCTCCCTCCTGTTTCCATGTCTCTTTTTATTGCAAGAACACCAGTCATATTAGATTAAGAGCCCACCCTACCCCTGGTATGACCTCATCTTAGCGTATTAATACCTGAAGTGAGTCTGCTGCCAAATAAGGTCATATATTGAGATAGTAAGAATTAGGACTTCAACATATCTTTTTTGGGACACAATTCAACATATACCACTACACAATTTTGGTCATTTGTAAGAAAGAGCTTAGTGGTGATAGACCCCTTAAAATAGGATTTTCCCAAACTATCAATGAGAGCTAGTGTCTATTCCTACAACCCATTATATGACCAACTGAATATTTATGTATTTCATCATTTTAAGTAGTTTTATATAAATATTCACCATGGGTTGAATAGTATCACTGCAAAATTCATGTCTACCTGGAATATGACCTTATTTGGAAATAGGGTCTTTGCAGATGTAAATAATTAAGGACCTTGAGATGCAATCATCCCATATTTAGTATTGGCCTTAAATCCAATTGCTGGCGAACTTATAAGAACAAGAACACAAAGACACAGCTAAGGAGGCCATGCATACACAAAGCAAAACTTGGACTTATGCTGTCACAAACCAAGGAGTGCCAGGAGCCACCAGGAGCTTGAAGAGATAAGAGAAGATTCTTCCCTAGACCCTTCAGAAGGAGTGGGACTCTGCCAGAACTTCTATTTTAAACTTCTGGCCTCCAGAAGTGTGCAAGAATAAATTTCTGTCATCTGAAGCCACCAAGTATGTGGTAATTTGTTATGGAAGCTCTAGAAGACTAATGCAGTATTCCTTTTATATAGATTGAGAAAAATTTAGTTCGTCAAGCCCTTACTGGTGAACAATCAGGCTGTCTCCAATTAGAAAACAACAATTAGGTTTTTGGATTTATTTTTGGTGGGTTTGTATTTTTGCTATTACGGACAACAATGAAGTAAATACTATACATACTTTGTGCAGTTATCTAGTAGTTTCATTTTAGGATTTATTTCTATACATGGAATTGCTGTTTGAAGGATTTTTAGACTCATGCATTTAGCAAAGGGCTCTCCATGCAAGGCTACAGCAACACATACTTCTAGAAAATTCAAGAGTATCTTTTTTGTCATTCTCTTCACGATACTGGATGTTACTATTTTTCATCCTTGCAAGGGGTGAAAATCCCTTAATCATTGTTTTAACTACTATATATATAATATATATTATATATATTTTTAAAGAGTTTACTTAATTATTTTGAGAGAGACAGCACAAGCAGAGGAGGTGCAGCGAGGGAGGGAGAGAATCTCAAGCAGGCTCCGTGCCATCATTACAGAGCCTAATGCAGGGTTTGAACTCACAAATGTTGAGATCATGACCTGAGCCAAAATCAAGAGTCAGATGCTTAAATGACTTAGCCAACCAGCTGCTCCTGAAATGTCTTTTTTAACTTGTAGTTTTATATTATGTTGAAAGAATGGATCAAAGAGGAGAAATTCAGAAAACAGGAGGAACAGTTGGGAGTATTTTGCAATGGTTTTTATGATGAAGGCCTAAATTAGGGAAGTAGTCATAGGACAGAAAAAAAGGGTAGATTTTAGAAATATTTATGGAGTATAATCAGCAAGGCATCTTGTTTAATTGGATGCATGGGAGGTGAATAAAGAAAGGGAAACATCTAAGATGAACATGAAGTTTTTCACTTTGTTTTGATTTGCCTTTTTTACAGAACTTTGAATAAATGGTAATGTTATTAACTATTAAAATGAGTTTTGGAGAAGAAGATTTCTTGTGAATATAATTATCTAAAAGTGCCTATAAGGAAAAACATCCACTAAGCATCAAAGTGTATGATGTGACTTTCAAGGTTAAGTTCACTGGCAATCAAAACTCAAGGGTCTTCATTAAGAATGTGATTATTAAAATCATGACAATGGACATCATTTTCTCAGGAAAAGACATAAATCAGGAGTTCTCAAACTTCATTGCTTGTAATCATCATCTGGAGATCTAGGTAAAAGTACAGGTTTCACTCACAGAGGTTCTCATTCACTGAGTCAAGGATGAGGGCCAAAGAGTCTTCATTTTCATCACATGATGCAGGAGATACTGATAGGGGGTCATGGTTCTTTTTGAGAAACTTTTATAGAGTAAGATTAGCTATGAGCCAGAATGAAATACAAAAGAGCTAACAACACTTAACATAGTCCAGGAAAAAGAATCGAGGAGGGAGTGTGTGAGGAATAATCAAAAAGGTAGTAATGTAATGATCAAGAGAGGACAAAATGGAGCATAGCCTTTCAGGAACAAGGAGTGAGACCCAGCAGTAGTAAATGCAGCAAATGGGCCAAATAATTTAAAGAAAAGGAAAGTGATCAAGAAGCTTTTCATGACTTGAAGGGGAAAAGGCTTAGTCAGAAGGAAATTACTGTGATTTATGGTATTTCATTCTCAACAAGAGTGATAGAATGCATGTTCCATGTGGACCTAAAGCTGGCAAGCAGGAGGGACCCAGCCAAGGGGGTCCCTGTCTGCAGATGGAAATCAAACGCAAGCCAGCAGGAGGTGAAAGCAGAGTTTGTTGAAGATAGAGAGCAGATACAGACGATACAGGAGGAGTGTCTGGGAGACTCAGGAAGGAAAAGAGGGCCTCTCCCTTTTTTGGGGGTCTGAGGGTTTTTATTGAGGACAGTGCCCTGGTGTATGTGTCCTTTCAGGCATCCAGAAACTGGTCAAAACAAACATGAGGGCCCAGGTGTTATTCCTCACCAGTGGTCTGGAACACACCTATGAGAGAGTGGTCCGGTCAGTCTCACCTGGCCCTTCCTCAGGTGTTCTCTATGCTAGAGAAATCATTAACTCCTTGTCCTTTACAAGGGGGACATATGCCATTTGTATTATAAGGCATGTGCAAAGTGGTTAGGGATACAGATCCTAGCAAGGAATAAAAGCAAGAAAAGGAGTAAAAAGATTTTTATGGAGTCCTTCAGTGTCCTTGTTTCAGACAATGTATTGTTTGGGCTTATACTCCATACTTTTTTTAATCTTTAGAAAACATAGTGACCTCTTTGACATGTGAAACACTTAGTTTAAAGAAATCTTTGTTTATCAAACATGTGTTCAGTAATTTTCAAGTTACTATATCAAATGTAGAATAAAAGCCATTCAGTTTTCTTTCCACATGAGTTTGACACAATTGTGTGTAAAGCCAAGCAGTATAAATTTGGTTGGAAACCAAGCTTCAAGAATAATAATTAAGACATTTCTTCCATCTGGATCATTTAAAACTTTATGCCAATCCCCCTACTCTCCAGAGAAGGGGAAAAAACTATTTTGTAAATAACAAATGAATTTTCATATGTAGAATAAAATAGATGCATTCATACAAATGACTAATTCATGATGTTATAGCAAAAAAAGAAGAAATGGCATGATTTTCTTCAACAACTTATAAAATAAGTCAATAAAAACATTCACCGTATTTCTTGGAAAACATTTTTACCTTCATTCTACTTGTCTTGTCGATATACGTACCAAGTATCTATGTATCTATCTTTCTATCTATCATCTATCTATCATCTATCTGTCTGTCTATCTATCTATCTATCTATCTATCTATCTATCATTTAATGTTTATTTAATTTTGAGAGAGAGAGAAACAGAGTCTGAGTGGAGCAAAGGCAGAGAGGGAAGGAGACACAGAATGCGAAGCAGGCTCCAGGCTCTGAGCTGTCAGCACAGAGACTGATGTGGGGCTCAAACTCTCAAACTGTGAGATCATGAACTGAGGGGAAGTTTGATGCTTAACTGAATGAGTCACCCAGGTGCCCCCCCATCACCGCCAAGTATTTATTTATTATCATTTAAGATTTGGTATTAATTCCATGAACTCTACATTTGGGAAGCAAAAAACAGGGACAGTGACATTTCCTTTGAAGAGTTGTTTTGAAGAGTAAATGACATCACTGCACGTGATTAAGTACTTTGCATATAGTAGTTACTCAGTGAATGTTAGTGGCTCTCCTCTTCTTTTTCACAAGGTAGAGGAAATAAGGAAACAGGTACACAAAGGCCTCATTCTAATTAGTAAGAAGGAAATAGCTGCTATAATAAAATAGACCAATTCCTTGGTAAAAAATAACCACATAATCTGAAAGTTTATTGGAAAGCTGGCCAAGTTGGGGAAAGTAGACACTGTAATATTTTAGACTTTAAGAATTCAATAGCCAAAATTTCAGAGAAAATATTGGATCAAACCCTCAATGGAGGGAGGAGGGGGAGAACATAGCAAGAAGCTAAAAACTGTACTTGAACCTGCTTAAAAGAATGAAGGAGATACCTACATTACCATAAAACTTAGAGCCAAGATGAATGGGAAGGAAGTATGAGAAAACAATTTCAAATAAAAATAAATATTGTTTACTAATAAACACATTTCAAACTGGAAAAATGGAAGCCTTGGAGAGACAATACATCTTTATCCTTTAGGCAGAGAGCGGGGTGAGTATTCGATGTGAAATATTCAGAGGATATACAGGTATTGAATAGTAAGTTGAACTTGACTGTTAAATTTCCTTTTATTCTAAAAGTTTGAGTCTAGCCTCCAGAGATAGTGCTGTGGGGATGAAAAGCAGGAAACAGAAATATCACAATGAAGGAAATTCATTGAAACAACAAGCCAAACCCCACACATCTCTCTAGCACTTAAGAACATTACCAATTTGTCATTTAGAAACAGGAGGCTTAAAAATTTTTTTTAAAAATATCGTTAATGGCAAATTACATCTGCCATGACAGGCTTACAAGAACTGATTCATCAAACATGAGCATCGCGCTAGGGGGTTAGTTTGCAGACCTTCTTGTCCAATCCCCTCAATGTATGAGATGCAGAAACTAAATTCAAGAAAGAGAGGCCCCAAGTCACTTAGCTAGACAGACAGCTGGGCTGAGGGCCAGTTCCACCCACCGGAGCACCCACAGGAGTGGTGCAACCACAACAGGAGGGTGCATGGCGCTATTGGGTGCCACAGAGCACCTTGTACGTAAGGCCAGAAGATGTAGCAGACATGATGCATAGCAACAAACACAGTCAGACAACATGAGGAGGCAGAGGAACGTGATCCAAAAGAAAGAGAGAGACAAAACCCCGAATAAGAAGTGAAACAAAATGGAGATGACCTATCTACTTGATAAAGAGTTCAAAGTAATGGTCACAAAGATGCTCACTGGATGAGAGACTCTTGAAAATACATGAACTCAGTTAGCACATCAACAAAGAGAAAGTACAAAAAGAGAACCAGTCTGAGCTGATGAATACAATGACTTAATGAAAAACATACTAGAGAGAATCAACAGCAGGTTAGAGAATGCAAAAGAACAGATGAGCAAGCTGGAAGACAAGGCAATGGAAAGCACTCAAGCTGAAGAGTAAAAATTTTTTAAAAATGAGGAGAGGTTAAGGGATCTCTTGGACATCAAGTATACTAATGTTTGCATTATAAGCATCCCAGAAGATGAGAAAAGGGTAGAAAACTTACAAGAAAGAATAGCTGAAAACCTCCTTAACCTGAGAAAGGAAACAGACATCTAGGTTCCAGGAAGCAAAGAGAGCCCTAAACAAGATGAACCCAAGGAGATCAGAATTGAAGGAAAAAGAGTTTCCCCGCACAAAGTTAGAGGAGTTGATCACAAAAACAAACAAACAAAAAGGCTTCAAGACTTTCAGATCCAACTACCAAATTGATTTTACATTTTCTTTACCTTTCAGGTAACAGGGTTACAACTGAAAGAACTTTTCTGGCATTGTTCTTTCTTCTTCTTTTTAAATTTAGTTTTAGGTTGTGTGTTTTTTTTTTTTAATTTAGTTTGAGAAAGAAAGAGAGAAAGAAAGTGTGCAAGTGGGGAAAGGGCAGAGAGAGGTAGAGACAGACTCTCAAGCAGGCTCTGCACTATCAGCACAGAGCCCAACACAGGGCTTAAACTCAACAAACCATGAGATCATGACCTCAGCCAAGATCAAGAGTCAGATGCTTAACCAACCAAGCCAACCAGGCACCCCTGGCATTGTTCTTTCAACTGACACTTAAAACTCTAGTTTCTAAAGGTTGTAACAAATTACCCTCTACCAAAGGATGACTGTATAGATATTTTCATTTCTTTTGTGGCTTTCCAAATACACAGAATCTTTATTTTTTCAATTATGAATCATACCAGGTGGTGAGATACGGAAATCTTAAAAATATGTTGAAAGTCAGAATTTAATCATCTGCGTGCTTGTGAACTATTCCAACATTAAATATATTTACACCCACATTAGTTAATCTTATATAATCATCATGCTGAAGTTTTTATAATAAAAAAATGTGTGATTGTTTTTCCCCTTGTAAATGAATATGAACTGAATATTATGGAAATGTCATGTTTATGTATTTCTCTTTTAATGTGTATTACTGCTATTATTCAACCATTTTCAAAATACCACAAAAGACTATATAACATAGAAATGTATAGTAATTTGGGAAAGGGATTATGAAATAAAAATATAAAAACATATATGATCTCAAAAACATAAAATATCAATAAAAATGCATGGATATAGGGCAATAGATCAAAATGTTAGTAGCATGAAATGATCACCCCACTTCTCTTGTGTTTTTCATAATTTCTATAATGATCATGTATTTCACAGAAATAACCAAAGTAATATATCCTACAGATTGAAATGAACCTAAGAAACAAATAAATATCTATCTGTATGTCCCTTTGAGCAGTTGATGATAAATAACTGAACAATCTCATAAAGTTTTAAATGCATATGAATGTTGAATGTGGAATGCTTTAATGTTAATATAGTACCTGGCATTATAAAATTTGCTCACCATATGCTTTCTTTCCCCCCCATAGCTTCCTGTGCATCTATTCAGATTATGAAGAAAGTTCCTGGATCTTATTCAGCAAGAATCCAGCTGGAGATCATTTTCAAATTAATATGCAATTGATATGAACATTAAATTTATAAATTATTTAAAAAGAGAATCATAATGACTTTGTTTAGAGGTATTGTTTATCAATTGTTATAAGTAAGTTGGTTTTCCATATCACTATTTCCTGTCCAATCTTGCCTGTTGAAATTGGCCTTTCAGATGTAGTGATAGTTTATTCTAAAGAAATCCCATCAATATTAAAGAGATTTTCCATTACAATTAAACTGAACAAATAAAAAACACCTATGAGAGAAACTAACACTCATTCTTGACCTGCAGTTGTGTCCATTTTTTGACACCTAAAGAATTGACTGAAATTATGCTAACTTAAAATATATTTACAAAAATTATCCTTCCATGAGGATACTGTGTTTAAGAAAACTACATGCTTCTCAGAAATAAATATGATGTGTGCACCTTGAAAATCATGTGCAAAAAAATAGGGAAAGTGAAATATTGTGCAATAGCTCGTAGTCTGTATACACATATTTCCACTGATTATGTGTGGCATATTATTTACCAATATAAAAATACCAACTCAGCTGCAAATTAGACAGAACTCATTATAAAGAGTACTACAGATTGGGTATCCATTGGCATCCAGAACAAGAACAAATGGAATTCCTAAATGCCTATTTTGAGCTTTCATTTCTTTCTCTAATGGTCCTCTTACTTCTACATTCAACTAACATATACCCTTATTCATCCTCTCTCCACACAACTGCTGCCATTTTTCTGGCCATGGTTAAATACCAACCCCTCCTTACTGGTGATGGTAGAGTAACAAAAGTTTATGAAGACAACTTTTATTATGAACATTTTATTCCAACTTTCCAATTCAGTAGTTCTCTCTAGTTGTGTTTATAATCTTTTGGTGGGCAGATCCTAAGATCAGCCCCAGTGATTCACATCTCCTTCTATTCATGCCCTTGTGCAATCCCCTCTCCTTGTTCCTGGACTGGCCTTAGTGGCTTCTGACCAATAGTCTTGTTAGCAGACTCTCCCTATAGGCTCTTTCCATCAAGCTGCCTTGTTGTAAGCTGCTCTAATGGAGAGAGGTCCATATAGCACAGAACTGAAGGATGCCTCCTTCCAGTGGCCTTGAAAGAACTGAGGCCCTAAGTGGATCAAGCCGCTAGCAACTACAATCATTTGAAGCATATCTTTCCCTAGCTGAGCCTTCAGATGAGACCCTCCTCATCAATCAATCAATCAGTCAATCAATCAATACCTTGACTGCAGTCTTCTGAGAGGCTCTGAAGCAGACCCAGTTAAGCCACGCCTGGAGTCCTCATCCATAGAACTGTGAAACAATAAACGTGTGTAGTTTTAAGAAGTTAAGTCTGCAGCTAATTATGCAGATTGGATAACTAATATAATGTTTTGAGTTTTTTCTTTTCTTTTCTTTTTTTTAGTTCTAAAATATTTGACTCTTTTGCAAGTCTTCAGTAATTTTTTTTACAATTTCCAGTTCTATGCTGAAATCTTAATATTTTAGCTTCTTGAACATAGTAGCCATATGAATTTTAAAGTCTGTCTCACAATCCAAATATTCGGTGCCACTTTGGGTCTGCCTTCGCTGCTAGTTTTCATTCCTGTGTCCAGTTATTATATGGGAAAAGTGCATTTGAAAAATTATTTGTAGAAACAATAAGGCCTAGGAAAATGTTTTCTCCAAATTTGCACCTTTCATATTGCTAGGGACATTAGAAATCACATTTCACAACAATCCACTTTGAAAATTTCCAATTTTTCTGAGCTGTCTAGATGACTTAATTGTAAACAATCTAGTGTATGTGAATGCTTTACTTCTGGCTCACCTTTACCACTGGGATGTGGACCTTTAGGTCTCACACTAAAGAATTCAAATTTAGAGGTCCTACACTCTAAATTTTGTCCTTCTGCTCTCAGAAAGCGATTAAAATGTTAATCCTCCTCTCAGCTTCCTATTCTTGGTTAACAAATCTCCCCTTCCAGAGCAAAAGCAGTCTCAATACCAGACTCCTCTTTCTGGATTTCCATTTTCTTCCAGATATCAGCCTGACAATCAATTATTCACTACCTTGTTAGTTCTCTAACGCCTCAAGAAGGTGTTCCATTTAGTCGAATATTATAGCAGAAAGATCAGAATAATCTAGTCCATCATTTCCAGAAGCAGAAGCTGAAGTTCTGGGGTTTTTTATTTTAATTTTTTTTAATGTTTATTTATTTTTTAGAGAGACAGAGTGTGAGTGGGTAGGGGCAGAGAGAAAAGGACACACTGAATCCAAAGCAGTCTCCAGGGTCTGAGTTGTCAGCACAGAGCCAGATGCAGGACTTGAACTCACGAACTGCAAGCTCATGACCTGAGCCAATTCAGATGCCTAACCGACTGAGCCACCCAGGCACCTCTTTGGGTTTTTGGTTGTTTTTGTTTTTAATGGGTTGCCTCACATTCTTCTAGCAATCTGTGTTTGAGCCACCATTTGGGCACCTTCTCTAGTCTGAGAAGTGCTTGACTCTGTAAGAGCACCTATTTTACAACAGAGGAGGTCAATGCTAGAGACAACCCAATTTAAGCAAGAAAAGGAAACCAAATATTTGTTGTAGTGTCTAAATATTCTTTGGTTGCCAATTTTGGTTCTATGAAAATGGACAAAATTTCTCCCAACCTTGTCATAACTGTCAAAACAAAACCAATCTGCATTCACTTTGCCACTCATTTAGCAGAACAGAAAGAATAAAGAAGTTTACATAGACCAATGGAATAGAATTGAGAACTCAGAATTGGACCCAAAAGTATACAGCCAACTAATCTTTGACAAAGCAGTAAAGAGTATCCAATGGAAAAAAGACAGCCTCTTTAACAGATGGTGTTGGGAGAACTGGACAGCAACATGCAGAAAATGAAACTAGATCATTTTCTCACACCATACACAAAAATAAACTCAAAATGGATAAAGGACCTGAACGTGAGACAGGAAACCATCAAAACCCTAGAGGAGAAAGCAAGAAACAACATCCTTGACCTCCACCACAGCAATTTCTTACTTGACACATCTCCAAAAGCAAGGGAATCAAGAGCTAAAATAATGATTGGGACCTCATCAAGATTAAAAGTTTCTGCACGGCAAAGGAAACAATCCATAAAACTAATAGGCAACTGACAGAATGGGAAAAGATATTTGCAAATGATATATCAGATAAAGGGCTAGTATCCAAAATATATAAGGAACTCAGCAAACTCCACACCCGAAAAACAAACAATCCAGTGAAGAAATGGGCAGAAGATATGAACAGACACTTCTCCAAAGAGGACATCCAGATGGCCAACAGACACATGAAACGATGCTCAGCATCCCTCCTCATCAGGGAAATACAAATCAAAACCACACTGAGATACCACCTCACGCCAGTCAGAGTGGCTAAAATGAGCAACTCAGAGAACTCTAGATGCTGGCGGGGATGTGGAGAAACGGGCACCCTCCTACACTGTTGGTGGGAATGTAAACTGGTGCAGCCCCTCTGGAAAACAGTGTGGAGGTTCCTCAGGAAACTAACAACGGAACTCCCCTATGACCCAGCAATAGCACTGCTAGGAATTTACCCAAGGGACACAGAAATGCTGAGGCACAGGAGCACATGTACCCCAATGTTCATAGCAGCACTCTCAACAATAGCCAAAACATGGAAAGAGCCTAAGTGTCCATCAACAGACGAATGGATCAAGAAGATGTGGTTCATCTATACCATGGAATACTACATGGCAATGAGAAAGAATGAAATCTGGCCATGTGTAGCAACATGGATGGACCTTGAGGGTGTTATGCTGAGTGAAATAAGTCAGGCAGAGAAGGACAGATACCATATGTTTGCACGTATAGGAGGATTAGGAGGAACTTAACAGAGGACCATGGGGGAGAAGAAGGGGGGAAATAGTGGGGAAGAGGGAGAGAGGCAAACCATGAGAGACTCTTGAACGCTGAGAACAAACTGAGGACTGATGGGAGTTGGGGGAAGGGGAGATGATGGGCATGGAGGATGGCACTTGTGGTGTTATATGGAAACCAACTTGACAATAAACTATTTGTAAAAAATAAATAAGAAATAAATAAAAAAGAAAAAAATAAAAAAGAAATAAGGAGTAGGGGAACTGTGCCACATTGGAGAGAGTATGTCCTCTCTAAAGGGGTCTAGAGCAGATCATTTCAAGCTCCTATCTTTAGTTAACATGCAGAATGTATGTAGACCCAGAGTAGAATATAAACCTGGAGTCACCAGAATTTAAAATCTTTCAAAAGAATATGAAACCTGGATGTTTTATAACCCCTTTCTCTTGTATTGTTGACAAAACAAAAAACCCACACTGTGTAGGGTAAAGATAAATTGCATAAACAAGGCTCAGTTGCTAAACTAAATTATCCCTGATGCCATTTAAGCTTTAAATCCTATCCACTTTCTTTATTAGTACTATTTAATGATTGAGAGAAAACTCTTCTTGAAAAACTTCACAAGATCCTAATAAAGTGCCTATTACATAAATATTGTTACTTTGCAAGGAAAAGTAAAGTTTTACATGGATTGAAGATCCAAAAAAAAAAAAAATACTTCCCAAGTGGCTAAATATCATGCAAGTTTTCATTTTCCTAAGATCAGGACAGTTTTGGGGAGCCTGGGTGGCTCAGTTGGTTAGGTGTCCGACTTTGGCTCAGGTCATGATCTCACGGTTCATGGGTTCAAGCCCTGCTTCAGGATCTGTGCTGACAGCTAGCTAAGAGCCTGGAGCCTGTTTCAGATTCTGTGTCTCCCTCTCTCTCTGACCCTCCCCTGTTCATGCTGTCTCTCTCTCTCTCTGTCTCTCAGAAATAAATTTGAAAAAAAAAAAAAAAGAAAGAAAAGATCAGGACAGTTTTTAGTAATTCTAACCTAGAATTAAAATAATAATTAAAAAGTACAGCTAGTTCATTTATAAAGCTATTTGGGGTACATATTGCTGCATAATGAAATATCTTTGCAATATGAAAAAAACCATAAGTCCATAGCAAAAATGAATATGATGATTCTCATTTTGTATATATGTATCACACCCAAAAGATGCTACATTTATGAATATCTTTATATCACACACAATTATCATAAAAATATTCTAACAGCATATATTGAATTAAAATATTAAAGCATCAAGTTTATAATAATTTATACAGTTATCTAAATAAAAAATAAAGGATTGTTAGTTTCTCTTCAGTTTTTCTAAACTGATTGATGTATTGGTTCTTGCTGATTAAGTATATATGTCCCTAAGCCAACACTAATGTAAAACTTCATTTATTTTGTCTCAAAACTAAAAAGATTTAAAAAAAAAAAACCCCAATGAGATCCAATTTGCATTTACAACTTGGAATTCCCATTAATTTAGTACATTTCTAGAGAATATTGCATTTTAAATCCAATGGCAGTTCTTTTACACAGTTTTAGAAATAAATCAAATGACAATAACCATAACCTTCTTTTTAAAAATGAAGAAAGCCAGGGGCACCTACGTGGCTCAGTTGGTTGTTGAGTGTCTGAATTTGATTTGGGTCATGATCTCACGAACCCTGAGTTGGAGCCCCACATTGGGCTTGCTGCTGTCAGCGTGGGGCCCACTTTGGATCCTCTGTCCCCCATTCACTGCCCCTCCCCTGTTTGTGTTCTCTTAAAAATATATAAAATATTAAAAAAAAATTAACGCAGGGGCGCCTGGGTGGCTCAGTTGGTTAAGAATCTGACTTTGGCTCAGGTCATGATCTCACGGTCTGTGGGTTCGAGCCCTGCGTTGGGCTCTGTGCTGGCTCGGAGCCTGGAGCCTGTTTTGGATTCTCTCTCTCTCTCTCTCTCTCAGAAATAAAACATTTTAAAAAAATTTAATGCAGAAAACCAGAATTATAACCTATACATTAAACCTCAGTCTTACATACAAACTATTATGCAAGTTTCAGAAGCCAATTTGAAGTGTCAAATGCTATTTATAATTTTACAAAGTGTCATGCAGAATTCTGTAAGATGACAAAGAACACAAAATGCAATCAAGATCTGGGCCAGAATTCAGTATTTTTTACACAGAGGAAAATAACAAACAAAAACATGATTGAGAAATGGAGATTAATTTATATTAAAAAGAATGACGTACAGAAGCATTGTTTAAAGCAGGCTAATTATGAGAATACTCAAAGTTATCTAGTCCTATAAGCTAAATTTAATGCAGAAGTAGGCTTATTTAGGTAGTGCCTATGACCAAATATTAATCTACAATGCACTTATTAGTCCAAGACAGTAATCATGTCTATATATTTGGAATATAATTACCATACATTCTCATTCTTTGTGGAATTACTTATTCTCCCCTGGTTTGGGTTTTTTAAGTTGCTATTGTTGGTTTTATAAAGTTTCCATACTAAAGTCTGGACAACTAAGAAGACCTTTCTATGACAAATTCAACCTACTTCAATTAAATATTAATCAGTATCAATATTGTACATTTGCAGATCTGTTTTTTTTCTTTTGTCAATATTCATCAGCAATTTTTTGCCCATCTATTTTACTCTTCATACTTTCTCCTGCCTTTATCCAAAGACATTTTCCCAATTTCTGTAATAGTAAATGAGTAAATTTTAAAAATTATTGTGACTAACATTTTATATGAATTAACCTTCTCATATTTAATTTAAATATTATCCAAAATGGGCTAGAATTTGATATAAAATGCAAATGCATAGTAATTAACTTGTCTATTAAAATATCTCATGAAAAAAATCTAAGGTCTAGTATCTAAGTTTTCAGTGTCCAGGGGCCAACAATCTAAAATAAATTAAAATACTCGTGTGAAGAAATTTATGTGAATAAACATTTTCTTATATAACTAATATAATCAAGAAATGCTTTTTCGAAAACAATTTCACAATCAAGTTGTTTATGATGGAGTAGAATTTGACACAGAACAGTTGTTCCATATTAGAGTCCATTTGAGAAAGATACCTAGTTCCGGGGCACCTGGGGGGCTCGGTCTGTTCAGCATCTGACTTCCGCTCAGGTCATGATCTCACAGTTCGTGGGTTCGAGCCCTGCATCGGGCTCTGTGCTGACAGCTAGCTCAGGGCCTGTTTTCAGATTCTGTGTCTCCCTCTCTCTCTGACCCTCACCTGTTCACACTGTCTCTCTCTCTCTCTCTCTCTCAAAATCAAAAATAAAAAATATTTAAAAAGATAACTATTTCAGTTAAAATGAAGTTATTTTTTTCTGATTCTGATATTCTTGGAATTTAGAAAATTTACAACTGAGGAAAAAATTACCAACACTCTTAATTACTCACACTTCTTCAGTTACCATGGTGATGCACACAGTTCAGATATGAAATATAAAATTGAAATCAAACTGCAATTTTGGAAGTGTTTATAAATATATTTAAATCCATGAGACTTGATAAGGCTATTCAGGGAAAGAGTATGCATAAAGAAAAGATGAAGCCTAGACAGAACCTGGAGGTATACCAATATTTGAATAAAGATTCGAGGAAGAACAGCAAAGGGGAATTTGAACGGTTAATGAGAAAGAAGGAAAACCAAGAGCATTTCTCACTGAAGCCAATAGGATCCACTATAACACTACACGAAGAATGAAGGGGGATCAACCATGCCATGAGTCAGATATACTGAGTAAAATAGGTCATAGAATTGTCCAGTGGATTTTGCTATAAGGAGATTAATAACTGTCCATGCTAATAAGCAGTTTTAGAGGAACCCAAATCAGATTGGACCTATATACCTCATGAGAATCAACTAAAAAATGCTTCATTTAATGAGCCAGTTAAATGGACTTTTACAAAATATGTATCCATCATAGCTACTTAAAGCCATTTTTAAAAGTTGTAAATCGACTTAGATTTCTTTCTACAACTTAGAAAGAAAAAAAATTTACTTACAATTACACAAAAATCTAGGCATAACGAAGAAATCTTCATAAAGAAAATGCTAAATTTTGCTGAGATATAAAAAGTACAAACAAATAAGGAGATCCAGCAAATCTCAAACTAGAAATACTACTTTAAGCTCATTAATTTATATCCATTCTACAAAATTTCGGTGAGTGCTTACTTCCAGGCTTCCAGCACCTGAACTAACACATAAAGTTCAAAGCTTGAAGTTTACCTGACTTCAGTGGGAATAGTACTTATATTTCACCATAAAACCTAAGTTGGATGTTGATTAACTTAAGGTTCTCATTAAAGTGTCTACCTAGGTTTCTTTCCTTTTTTAAATAATAAGAGTTTTATCAAAAGCCTTATGTCCCTCTTTTGAACTACTGATGTCCTCTATTAATGTATTTCCTAACATCATAACAACAGCCCATTACTGTATTTCCAGGATTAAATCTACCTTATTAGGATGGATTCTTTTAATTGTTGAATTTGGTATGTTAGCATTTTATTTGGGATTTCTGCATTTATACTGAAATGTACATTTAACTTATAAATTTCTTGCTGATTTCTTTAAAAATTGGGAAAATGAGCATTTAATAAAATGAATTGAGCAGCATTCCAAATTTTAGGTTGTTTCATGGAAGTTTTTAAGAATCTACATTTGGGGCACCTGGGTGGCT
This sequence comes from Proteles cristata cristata, assembly GCA_017311185.1. Taxonomy (NCBI): domain Eukaryota; kingdom Metazoa; phylum Chordata; class Mammalia; order Carnivora; family Hyaenidae; genus Proteles; species Proteles cristata. Next base: position 288,588 of record JAESUZ010000205.1, on the reverse strand, counting down.
CAGTCGGTTGAGCATCCCACTTTGGCTTAGGTCATGATCTCAGTTTGTGAGCTCAAGTCCCGCATAGGGCTCTGTGCTGACAGCTCAGAGCCTGGAGCCTGCTTCTGATTCTGTGTCTCATTCTCTCTCTGCCCCTCCCCCACTTGTGTTCTGTCTCTGTTTCTCAAAAATAAATAAATGTAAAAAATTTTTTTAAAAAAGGAAGAATCCACAGTTAAACTGTATCATTCTGGACCCTTGCAGGAAGTTTTTCAGACACATTTTTAGTTTCTTCCACCATCAATTTATCTTTCTTTATTTGATGTATTATTTATAATTCCTAAATAATTTTTTAAAAAATTTAAAAATATATATAGTATTTTCTTATCCAGAGCCTTTCCCATGTGCATTACATCACCTTTTCTAATTTTAATTGCTTTCCTTTTCCCCTTTATTAGATTTGCCAGACTGTTATTTTGCTGACATAGGAGAGACTAGAATAGAACCAGTTACTGCATTTATGTGTCAATTCTGTTTTTTTCCACATCATCTTCTACATTTAAATTTCTTGTTCTAATTTTCCTTAGTTTTTTTTTTTTTAACTCTCCAGCAAACGCTGGCTTTATTTAAAAAAATTTTTTTTAATGTTTCTTTATTTTTGACAGAGAGGAAGGGGCAGACAGAGAGGGAAACACAGAATGCGAAGCAAGCTCCAGGCTCTGAGCTGTTACCACAGAGCCTGATGTAGGGCTTGAATCCATGAACCGTGAGATCCTGACCTGAGCCTAAGTCTGGCGCTTAACTGACCCAGCCACCCAGGTGCCCCTATTTTCTTATTTTATATAAACAGCATCATAAATTTGCCATTAAATAAATTGGCAAACAGATCTCAAATCTAAGACTGTAAAGAGGAAAGGATTTGGAGCTCTTCCAGAGTTCTGAAGAATAGTGAAAATTTCTTTGAATTTCATGTTTTATCTCTTAAAATCTATGTGGCTTTTTACATTCGACTCCATGTGTTTTAATATAAATGTAATTTTTCTCAGGTACTAAAGCAAAATGAGCTGACGACTGCAGAGGGAAATGGGTTATGTTTAGTTAGTGGCTTCCTGCTGCAGCACTGTCGCGTGTCCTGAGGGGCAAACGTGTTCACAGTAACTTCAGCTTTATCCTGCTAGTGTCACAGCACTTTTATTACATTGCAGTCTAGTTAAAGTTTCATTTTTACATTAATATAACGTTTTCTTGGTCAAATTAATTTGTTAAGCACAGGAAATGTACAAATACCTAGATTATATAACACATCTGACTGAAAATGGAAAGGCAAGTAAGACAGCTCTCATTTTTAGATTCTGACATAGCTCTGGGGGTGCTTGACTATATATTGAATATTTTGTTCAGACAAATTAATAGCAACTCTATAGTTATTTGGAAATACACTTACTTTCCAATGATTACATGTTCCTGGTTAAAAACTGTACTAATAATTTTTAGATATATTGTGGTGTGGATAGAGTTCATGACCTATATCACTGGCTTTTAAATTTCTCAAGACTTTCTATAGCCTAATCAATGATTTTGTATACAAGTTCTATCACATTTTTAAAAATCTGTTATTTTTCCTAAGGTACCAAATTTTATTAATCAGCTTTACTAACTATTCCTTATTTTTGGTTACTCCAACTTAAGAGTTACATTAACATTTCATGCACTGATTACAATTTGCAATATATAATGACCTTTCAATACTGGAATTTGTTTTGGCCTTGAATTGTTTGAAATTAATATTGCTAATTCTGCTTTATGCTTAATTTTACCTGATATGACCTTGTATACTCATATTCATTTCGATTCTCCTTCATTGATTCCTATTATCATTTGCTAATCAATCGCAGTACATTTTTATAAACTTGTTTTATAAGTGACATGGGTGTTCTGACATTTTTTTTCAATTGCTTTACATTATCTAGATCTAGGCAGGTCCTAGATTTCCTCTGCTGTGACTTTTCTTCTAGAAGTCTGTAATTGCTGCATTGTTTCCTAGTGTTCAGTGTTACGCAGAAGTCTGAGACAAGATTTTTTTTTTTTTGGTCAATAATTTTTGTTTTCCCCAACTGCTTTTAGGCCACATCCAACTTGCATAAATCAAGTCACTACCTATTTCCCAAGTACGTCCTGAAGCTTTCCATCTTCACTCACAGCTCCATCCACTTAGTGTCCTTCTGTCTTTGGAAAATGCCATCTATCAAGAACCAATTCAAATGCCAGTTGCTCTGACACACATTTCTAGGATTCCTATTAGTCAGAATTAACCTATCATTTACCTAAATTTATGCCACTGTTATGACTGCAGCATTGACATCTACAGTGTATTACTGAAGAATACATACCAGAGTAGTAATAATCGTAATAATAAGTAGGTTCTAGAATCTGAGTACCAGGTCTCAGATTTCAACCCTGCCACATTCTAGTTGTACGATCTAAGTTATTAGGCTCCCTGTACCCTCTTAACTCATCTGCAAAATGGGAACAGTACCTAGCTCATGGAATGTTTGTGACGATTAAACAAACTAACATGTAAATTATCTAGACCGCACTCTTTAATATAGTTAAGTGCTATGTGTGCTATGTAAAGTCCTGACATGTATGTATAGGTATGCATGTATGTATGTAGTATGTGCTACTTGTAATGAGAAATATTATTACAAGAGAATGACACAGGTGCTACCACAGAGGGAGAAGTATTCAAAGGACAGGATAATTAAACATGAATTAAATATAATCAGTTTAAGGAATGCAATGGCATTTCTACTGAATCCAAAATATCTTAATTACACAGAATTTTAAAAGCACTGTAGTATGCACTAGCTCATTTAGTCCTTACAATTTGGAAGATAATTTTGTTATGTGGAAATAAAGGATGGCAATTCAAACTGCCCAAGGTACAAAGAGTTAGAAAGTGAAAGCTAACATTAAGAGAGGTGTCCTTTTACTTGGAGCTTGGTAAAGCAGCTTCTCTCTACACATCTGCATTTTTCCATCAAGGATGAATGGAATGCAATAGGTTAAACAGACAGGACCCAGGGAAGAGAACGGTATTCCAAGCTTTGGAAACTGGTTAAATAATCAAATGGTGGTGTGTAATTACATGGCTTTCTGAGTAAACTGAAAGTAATGTGCTAAGACGGAACATAGCACACTGCCTCGCAAAGCAAGCCCTGGGCTGAATTGAATGCCACTGTTCAAATGTTATTCCTTTAGTTTAGCAATCATTTGTGGCAAATAATCCCCAGGCTTCTGGCTGAGGAATCAATAGAACCGTGGCCTCCGTCATGAAAGAAAGATAATAAGAAAGGGAGGGTGGGAGGGAGGAAACGAGGAAGGAAGGAAAGAAGGAAGGAAGGAAAAGAGGGAACAGAGGTTGTCATATGACTACACTACATAACAAGGTGTTTTAAATATTTACAACAGAAGGTTATATAAAATAAAAAGAATAAGCATGACTATACAAAGGTAATTCTTTGCCCTCACTAAAATGTTTCGAGTGACTCTTAATTCTCAACAAGATTAACAATTTTACCAACTGACAACTGATTCTGAAACATAGCAAACCTAGTTTCCTAATCTTTGGGATAGAGCAAATTATATAAACAGAAATAAGTTAACATGGCTTCTGAGTGCTAAGAACCTAAATTCCATATAATTCATCAACTATATTATTAATCATCTGTGAAATTGTGGAAAATTCACTTAACTCCTCTGGGCCTCAATTTCCTATCTTTGCAAAATATCGTTCATGTTTTAAAGCAGTTTGAGTAGGACTCTGAAACTCTCTATCATGTTATTAATGAAAAAAATAAAAACAAAAAAGAAAAATATAACACATCTACATACTCAAGCTTTTGAATTCCTGTCCTTACTATACTTTCAAAATAGCATGTAATTAATACCAGATATTGAAGATAGCTCAATGAATCTCATCAGTTAGTCATATATGAATAAAATTAGCTTAAAATCAACATACTATATTTCAAATGAGATCTTTCAGTGTATGAGGAGAATGAGAGGTCTAATCAATCACAGGTTAACATGAAATATTCGTCTCAAAATAATGGCCTTGACAGTTACAGGTCTTGTCATTAAAATTCCTTTTATTTTTCCTTCAGTGAAATTTAAGCATTCCCAAAGTCTTGAGTCAATGATTTCTTCTTAGTTTTCCAACTGCTGTGATTTGTCTTCTTTTGGTCTGTTCAGTAGAAAGTGAACTATCTGAAGTAGGACATCATCATTAAAACCTTTCACATCATTATCTTCGATGGTTTCATAAAGAGGCTTACTTTGTGTCCCCCAACATATATTTTTACGAGGATTATTTTGATCAGCTTGTGTCGTCAGTGCCAAAGTATTTAATTGGTAGCAGAAAAAGGAAAAGTATTTTCCATCTGTGATCACGCCCTGAGAGACAAAAGGTCGAGTAACATCTGCTTCACTCCAGAATCCTACAGAAAAAAGTTAAACCGAAATTGACACATAGAATTTATTTCACCAAAACAAAACATACGCATCAGAGGGTATCAAATACCACCTGAAACCTAGATATTTTACCTACCAAATTGCTGAAGGTCTTGAAGTCTTCCTCATCTTCTCCACTCTAATCCTACATTTTATTTCTGCATCAAAAATTATTTCCTCCCTTCTAATATCCCCAAACTCATGACACATTCTCAACAACTTGGGCCGTCAACAGCTTTCAACCTTAACCTACTTTACCTAAAAAAAGCAGCAACCTCCATCTATGTTGATGTCCCTGTAACTGAGCATCATTACTCACTGACTTCAAATACGTTCCCACGTTCCCAGCATCAGTAGCACCTGCCACCTGGGAACCATTACAGCCATTTACTTCCCCCAATCTACAAAACCATACCTTCAGACTTTCTAAGCACTTCAATCATGTCCTTAGACAAATTCTATGTCTTCCCTTACATATTTCAAACTTGGTTTTATGAGCTGCCGTCATTTTGTCATATCTTGTGTCATTAGGTTCCAGGAGGCCTTTAAAACCTTTACTACTCAAATTTGCTGGCTGCTTCTTGTTCTAGACTGACTGGTTAAGAACTTTTAAATCCTGGGGAGCCTGGGTGGCTTAGTCGGTTAAGCGTCCGACTTTCGCTTAGGTCATGATCTCGCGGTTCGTGGGTTCGAGCCCCGCATCGGGCTCTGTGCTGACTGCCAGCTCAGAGCCTGGAGCCTGTTTCAGAGTCTGTGACTCCCTCTCTCTCTGGCCCTTCCCTGCTCACGCTGTCTCTCTATCTCCTAGAAATGAATAAAAACATTAAAAAAAAAAAAAAGAACTTTTAAATCTTACTGCCAGAGACAAGCAGCAGTATTATTTCTTCATACATATTTTCTATCAGCCTTACTGAAGATACCTGATAGATAATATTGTCAGCTTTTGTAATTAATTATAGGAAAAAAGCAGCACTTTATGTTTCATGCATAATCAGTGCCACTCTAATATCTTTTTTTCTTCAGTTTTTTTAATGTTTAATTTTGAGAGAAAGAGAGATACAGAACATGAGTGGGGGAGGGTCAGAGAGAGAGGAAGACACAGAATCCGAAGCAGGCTCCAGGCTCTGAGCTGTCAGCACAGAGCCCAACAAGGGGCTCGAGCTCATAAACCGTGAGATCATGACCTCAGCTGAAGTTGGCCGCTTAACCTATTGAGCCACCCAGGCGCTTCCACTCTAACATATTTGAGGAAGATTCCTCCGTCTCTGCTTCTGTCTAATCCTATTCCTATTCTCTCCATTTAAGTCAACAACTGTGAGTAAAAAATTACAATAAATTATACGTATATTTACATATATATATGAGAAAAAAAGGTGAGCTTGAAAATAATTAAATAAGTATTAAAATCCCTCCTGGGAACTCACATAGGATTAATCTGGTTACATAGTACAGTTTATCACTTCAGGTTCTGTAATACAGTCCAAATGCTTCCTAATGGGCTCTCAGAGTCCTAAGTGATAAGGTTGCCGGCTTCCTTTGTCTCATCCTCCACCATCCTCTCCCTCCCTTTCTTCTTTGTTCTTTAAATACTTCAAGTCTTTTCCTACTTCAGAGACTTTTAGTTGTATTCTCTTTGCCTGGAAGTGTCTTTCCCCCAGGTTTATGCTTAGGAAGCTCCTCAATAGTCAGGTCTTTGTTCAAATGTCATTTTTGGAGACCTCTCCTAAATTACTCCATTTAGACAGATTCTGCTTCATAGTCCATCTGAACCCCATAAAACATTCTGTCCCTTATATATTACTTTTCCTCCATAGTATTACCACTAGCTAAAAGTATTACATGTTTATTATTCTTTACTCTTCTCACTACAGGCTCCAGGACAGCAAGAGCTACCTGCCTCATTCGACACTGTATCTTCAAGGCCAATGGTATTGGGTTCATAAAAACCATGCAATCACTATTTACTGAATGAATAAACAGCCTCTTAATCCACCACATCCTGGAGATAACCATCAAAGATATTACATAGGATAGTTGTAATTTAATCTAAAATTTAATCCACCAAAGCACGTCCTTTTCCGGCTTCTGAAAGCTCCTATCATCTACAAAGTTGACTCAGTTGGCTATAGTGTTTTTATATGCTTGAGAACAGAATAAAATTCATTCACGCAAAACTGGTTAAAGTGAAAAGATCAAAATAACTATCTAAATGCCACTTGCCAGCTGCAAAATGTAAAATATTTAATTATGAATTTTAAAATAATTGTATTTTGTGTCATTGCGAAAGTTTTCAAAATGATGATTCAACCTCCACTTTAACCCAAAGAAAACAATTTGAACTGTTAATTCTTAAAATGTCTGTTCTTCCAAGAACAGTAATGGCATAAGATTAGTTTTACCTTGATACATAGCTTGTGCTCCGGTCCAAGCAAAAAGGCTTGCGATAGCATTTGCTCTAAAAACAACTTCTATCTGATCAGCACAGTTTTGTTTCAAAAGCCTTTCCCTTTTTAATTTGTCAGGTAACAGATGAAACTGGGTATGACCATAACAGTACGGATCTGCTGTCTTTGAGCCTGAAAAGCAAAATAAAAACATTTCAGATGAAATGTACACATGAACAGCTGGAGCACCTCGTTTGTCTTTACTTCTAACCCACCCTTCTCTGGGATAGTTTACTTATTTCATTGATTATAATAAAGTTAAACTTCACATGAAAATACCATCTGCTAGCTATCATCAAGCCCACTATGGCACAGGATAAGTCAAAAGAATGTATGTAAAATTGATTTAAAAGTTTCCTTTATCATTTTAATGTGATAATTACATACATAATTTAAAAATAAATTCTTATTTTTAAAAAATGACTTTTATACTATACTTCCAAATAAGGAGAATAGTCAGCATTTCATGAAATGCTGATATTCTTGAGCTTAGTAGTAGTCTTTTCAAGCAACAGTTCCCATAATTCACTCTAAGACCAGAATGACCCAGAGGCAGCTGATAAAATAGGTCTAGGGAAGTAGTATAAAGCTGGTTTCTTAAAACCATCAAGTCAACTATGAATAGACAAAAAGACAGCAAAAGTACAAGCTGCACAAGGACAGCTATCAGGCCTTATTAATTTTTATATTCCTAATGGTTATCACTGTGTTGTACTAACAGAAGGCTTTTATTAAAAAAAAGAAAAAAAAATCACTGCCTCAAGTCTGATTCTATATGGGTTTCCTTTTGAAAAAACACAAATTACTTTTTTTACACAATAAATCAACAAAGCCTAATACATGTACTATTTTTTAAAGTGCTGCTAATTAAATAGAAACAAGTAAAATTTTAAATGGTGAGCTGAAAGAATACTTTCTTCTCAACTTTCATGCATACTGCAACAACCTGAGATTATTGTTCTGCTTGGTAACTACCTGAAACCTCTTGGTCTTCAAGAATTATGTAAATGTGCATGGGATCCTTTGGACACACTGATGGCACAATATTTCAAAAGGGAAACTTACCAATAAATATGGTATTTTCATACTGTCGTTTGAATAATGGAAGTTTGTCTGGCTTACAATTCATCACAGGGATTTCGATAGGTACAGAATAATCCAGCGGCACAAACTTCAAGGAAAGTCATAAATTAATTCATAGCAACACTAGTATGTACATACTTTACTCACATTGTTAATAGATTTAAAATCTTAAAATGAGATTTTTTTTTACAAAATGATTTGATAACATCACCAAATGGGCCAAATCCAGCCAGCCACCTGATTGACAAATAAAGTTTTATTGCAACACAGCCATGCACCTTCATTTACATATGATACGTGGCTGCTTTGACACATAAGAACTAAGATGAATAGTTGTAACACAGACTTATGGCCCCAAAGCCTAAAATATGTACTGTCTGGACCTTTGTAAAAAAACAAACGTGCCAACTTCTGATACAGACACAAAGACAATGCTCAAAATATACTTATTTTCTCCAAAAGAACTAAAATATGTAAAATGACCAGCTTATAATTATGAATATGCCTTGGTTTATGATTAGGTAGTGGAATCTATTATGCATTACAATCATAAACTATTTTCAATTGTTTATATTTTTATAGTTAAGAAAAAGATTTGTAGGGTCTTGAAAACTGATGCTTTAATCTTAAAAATGATTACACGACCTTTAAGGACTACACGTACCATAACAGGTCAAAAAGCTAAAAATGAATTTCAGATGAGATGTATTTGAAAGAAACTAAAAGGGATCCATCCAAAACTTTTAGTCCTACCAAGCCCATTACCTAGGCTGCCTATGACATTTCCTCACCAGATGTCAGTAGATACATATGCAATAAATCCTTACCTCTGGGAGTTGTTTGGACATTCGAATCTGGGTGTGTGGTTTATCATTTATTTGGTATCGCAAAGCATCAACTCGACCTTTCCGATGACCACTAGGAATAATTTCTTCACCACGCAACCAGTAAAAGTGAACTGGACGTTTATAATCTGTCAAAAGATATTCAAAATTTTCTTATCCCATCATTTAGATAAATTTGGTTATTATTAAAATACCAGCAACACAGAACTCAAGAATACTTGTGCATATTAAAAACATACCAAAAATTACTCTGGTGTAAGACAGAGTCTGGCTTATAGGATATTTTAACTTCAATGATCAGGACTTAAATATAATGCTCAAACACTTATTGTCTATTTGCGCGATCCATAATACACAAACACCGTAATGAAAGAGGTTTCTCAGTTAAGAATAAACAAAGGAAGACCAACAGGAATATCATTCATGAAAAATAGTAAGTATTTTTAGTAGTCAGAGCTGTCTTAAGAATTACTAGTTCAAGGGGTGCCTGGGTGGCTGTCGGTTAAGCATCTGACTTGGGCTCAGGTTATGATCTCACAGCTCAGTTGGGTTCCAGCCTCCCTGTTGGGCTCTGTGCTGACAGCTCAGAGCCTGGAACCTGCTTTGGATTCTGTGTCTCCCTCTCTCTAAGATAAATAAATGTTTAAAATTTTTTTTAATAAACATAAAATTAAAAACATGAATTACTAATTCAATCTTCACAATAACTCTCAAAGGTAGGTATTGTTGTCATCACCTCCATTTATAGAAGAGGAATTTGGGTCTTGACAAAGTCAAGGAAGTTTTCCTAGGCCAACAATCAGGAGTCAAAATCAGTGAGGCTTCTCTCAAGGCCACTTCTTTCCCAACTGAGACGGAAGTAAAGAAGCATGCACACTACAAAGCTCAGTTGAACACACATCTACGGTTATAATAACAACACTAATTCAATAGGTATTTATTAAGACACCTACTAGGCGGTAGATATAAAGAACACGTCAGAAACACTGGTTTTTAAAACTATCCATTACTTTTTTCAAGTCTGCACTGAGCAGTTTATAAAAGTTGTTGTTTCCTGGAAACCCAGAATGGCTAGGTTTGAATCCTGAACTCAAATCTACCAGCTAGAGGCTCTCGACTAGATTCATTTTACCTTTCTGTACCTCAGGCTATTTTTACTCCATTTATAAAACTTACTACAAACAGTTATTGGGAGGATCAAATTGATGGCGCATATATAATGTAGAACTGGGCCTGGCACAGAGTAAGTACTGAGTAAATGTTAGGTGTTTTAATCCCAATCACCTTTAATGTTCACAATTCTACGATGAAGTGAACTGACATAGAGTCACGGAACTTTTTGGTGGAAGGGCCAAAAGCCGACTCCAGGTCTGTCGCACCTTCTCAGAGCCCCTTCTCCCAACCAGCACTGCTTTTCCGTTTGGCTGGACCTTCACAAAGCAGAGCCAGGGACTGGAGTCGTGCAAAGTTGTACAGCTAGTAGGTGGCAGCCCCTGCCCCAGAACCCAGTGTCCAGATTCCTAGGGCAGTGACTATTATACCTGGCGGCGCCCGGCAAGGCGCGAAAGGGCTGGGGGAGGGGGGTGGGGCCGAAATGACAACGCAGAGAGAAAGACAAGAACAGTCCCCACCACTCCCGCCCGACGTGGCGGCCCCAAGGCTCACCGAGGGCGGCGGTGGCCAGAGCGGGGTTGTGTGCACTGAGCAGGCCCACGACGGCGGCCACCAGCTGATCCAGGAAGGGCGAGGCGACGGCCTCGCGGTCCTGATAGAGGGGCGCGCGCCGCTTGCGCCGCAGGTAGAAGTGCTCCTGCAGGAGGCAGTCACACGCGGCGGCGCGCAGGGCCTCCAAGTCCAGGGCGGCCGCTGGCTCCGCGGGCGGCGCCGGCAGGCCCGACACGAACACAGTCTTGGTGAAGCCCTGATACCAGCGGTCAGCGTTTAGGGCGAAGGTCTGCGGGTAAACGACGTACTTCATGAACTGCATCTTGGTGAGGATCCGCAGCTTCTCGTCCACAGACTCGGCCGCGTGCACCGTCGCCTGCCACCGCTCCACTCGCCGCTGCCGTGCCGCCTTGCTTTTGGCAGTCAGAGAGGCCACGACGGGCGGGTAGCGCGAGACGGGCACCGCCGCGACTTGTGGGCCGGTCACTTCTGGAGCTGCGACAGCGGCCTCGGCCGCAGTGTGCAGTGACAGCCGCGGCCCGCGGAGCGCTAGCCTGCAACACCTGGCCGCCGCCATCTTGGCTTGGGGTCTGGGACCCGGAGGTTAATTTCAGCAAACGTCCCTGCCCTCTTTGCGGTAAGGACCAATCGAAAGCGGAAATTGAGGAGGAGGCCGATTCTCAGAGGGCCTGAGATACGTTGCGTCATTCATTTCTTAGCCAATCAGGTCGCTCCTCTAACTTAGTTTCCAGGGTCCCGCAGTGTTTGTAGAGCGAGGGCAAAACTTGTGTGCGAGTAGGTTTTCCACCGGCCTGGTTGGGAAGAGTGAAACTTCTGAGAAGGAATTGCCGTCACCTGAATTGCACTTCCCACCACGACACAAATCTCATGGGAACCATTTAGGAACGTTCTTCATCGAAACCTCTAGCCCTTGGTTAAATTTACTGCTCTCAGTTATGTGTGGCACACCCCACCTCTGTTGAGTATTAGTTCTTAAGGTTGAAATTTAGTAAAAATATTGTTCTAAAATGTTTAATTTATAATACGTGCTTATTTTCTTAAGTGATACAAACATCACTTATAAATGACCAAATGACCATTGCTAATCTTTGAGAAAAATAATTCCATGTTTCTGTATGCTAATTGATATATAATTTGCTTTATTTGTTTTAATTCCCCTAATTTTTCAAAACGGGGAATATACTTTTCGTGGGATTTCACTGAAAAAAAAAGAAGGAAATAACAATAAAAAGCCACTAAGGAATTATGTTTAAATTTTGCTTTGTGTTAAAACACATTATTTCAACATGAGTCAATTCCTACTAATCTGTGAGCTCCTTGAAGAAAGGAACTTTTATTCTTTAATCCTCAGCAATCAATCAATACCTGTGCATAGTAGGTAATCAATAAATACCAGCTAAAAATGTCCCCTAAATCACTAAAAATTTGAGCTTATTTCAGATAATCTAGTTTATTGATTCATGCTCATATTACAACTAGGAACTGGAGTGATATTTATTTGGATTTATTGAAGTAATTCTTGAAGATATTGAAAACCAAACATTCTGTTGCTAAAAGGAAGTTATAACTTATGTATACCTTTGGGTGAGAAGTGATGGCACAATTTAACTCTGAAGTTGCAGGTCTATTAAACTGAAATTTAGAAATACATCAAATTTGTTACAATAATATCTTTCGTGAAACGTTGGTAGCAGAGTCTCAAATATCTTGACATTAATATAACAAAAGGAGGACATAAAAGAGTGAAAAATCTTTAAACTTTATTCAGTATTTAAAAAGTAAAAGTGAAGTGCTCAATATTACCCAAAGTGATCATTCTTTGTGTGAAGAAATAATAAATAAGTTTTTAAAGAATATATCATAGAAATCCTAGCTCAACAATTATAGGTATTTTCATCCTATTCCAACATAGATTTTAGGATTAGAAATCAGAACTAGAGACCAATTAACACTGTAAAACAGAACAGTATTTTCAGAAATTGCTTTTATATTTTTTGGTCTGTGAATCAAAATAATTTCAATTATCTAATATTTGCTGATTATCAACATTATGAACCAAGGAGGGAGGGAGGCTCTGGGAAAGGAAAGAGCATGCTTAGTGAAGGATGGGGCAGGACCACAGAAGTATAAACAAAACCCCATACCAGTGAGAAAGAGTGAAGTCAGGACCATGGAAAGAAGTAGGCTTTCTTTCCAGTATGACCCAAAGCTTTCATATTACACACAAAGAAAGAGCTGTAAGTCCAAGTCATACAGCATGGTAGGAGCAGTACAGGGCCTGAAATCCAGGTTATCGGCCTCTCTATCAGTTTTATTTAACGAATAATTACTTAACACATTTTATGTGGTAAGCAGCGTAAGAAGTGAACCAAACAGACAAATGCTTATACTCTAACTGAAAGAAACACACAATAAAATATAAAAAATAAGTAAATGATATGGTTTGTTGAAAGGAAGCAAATGTTATGGGAAAAGACAGCAGGAGAAGTGGGGCTCATCAATGCAGTCCGCAGGGAGAAGGTTTGCAATTTAATGTGTGTAGTCAAGAGTAGTGCTAAAGGAAAAGATGACACTAGCGTGAAGGCTTGAAGGAAGTGAGGGAGTGACTCATGCCAATACCTAGGGAAAGAAGATTCCAGCAGGACCCTGAGATAAGCACATACCTGGTGGGTTCAGGAAGGAGGCCAGTGAGACTGAAGGAAATGACATGTGGAGAGTAGAAGGAAATGGGATTAGAAATGGAGCCAGAATTTAAAGGTTCCCAGAGGCAATTGCTAGGATTAAGACTGTTCATAGTCGGGGAGGAGTGGGAAGCCATTGGAAGGTTCTACTCAGAGGAAGGTCCTAGTGTATCTTAGGTTTTAAAAGAATTACTCCATGTGTGCCATTAGGCAGCTTGTGTGATTAAACAACAGAGATGTATTTTCTCCTAGTTCTAAAGGCTGGAAGTCTGAGATCAGGGTTACAGTATGGTTGGGCTCCGGTGACAGCTTTCTTCATGGCTTGAGGACAGCTGCCTCTTGCAATGTCCTCACATGGCAAAGAGAGACTAAGCTTGTTGGTATCCTTTATTATAAGGAGAAAGGCCTGTCAGATTACTGTCTTAACCGTATAACCTTGTGTAACCTTAATTACTTCCCTAAAGGTTCTGCCTTCGAATACAGTCATATTGGGGGTTACATCTTAAACATATGAATTCTAGAAGGCCACAACTCAGTCCAGAACACTATGAGTGATTGGGAAATAAAGATTGTGGGGGTCAAATTTGGAAGCAGGGAAACCATTAGAAGACACTTTGGCATATTTCAGGCAAGAGTTGATTCTGGGTAGAAGAAACAATAGCAGTAAAGACAATGAGAGTGGTTACAAATTCTGAACTGAATGTAGGTATGAGAAAATCTCCAAAATTTTAGACCTGAACAGTCAGATAAGAGAAGCATTTTTCCTGTAGTCTCTCATTTTTCTGGGGTGGGTATTGGAAAGTGTGTTGATTTGGGGAAGGAAAGAGGAGAATGTGTGAAACATGAATTTGTCTATTTATATGTGTTTATTTCATTGACAGTCTACTGGGGCGCCTGGGAGACTCAGTCAGTTGGGCATCCAACTTCAGCTCAGGTCATGATCTCGTGGTTCATGGGTTCAGATCCTCTGTTGGGCTCTGTGCTGACAGTTCAGAGCCTGGAGCCTGCTTTGAATTTTGTATCTCCTTCTCTCTCTGTCCCTCCCCCATTCGTTCTTTCTCTCTCTCTCTCTCTCTCAAAAATAAATAAACATTAAAAACAATTTAATTGACATTCTCCTAAAAAAATAGATATTAAAAGCTCTTTCCTAGTAAGGTTGCCACTGGTCTTCAATTTAAATATTGTAGTCAAAAGCTATGACATGCACCAAGGATTTTTGAGCCCTCTCTACTTGATTCATTCAATAAATATTTATCAAGTGACTGTTATATGCCAGCATATATGTGTTCTAGGCACACAGGATATGGCAGTGAAATAACGGCTTTCATGGAGCTTACATCCTAGTGGATAAACTCATCTCATCAAATATGTCAAATATACGTGTTCCATGTTGATGGTGATAGGAGGCAAAAGGAAAAATACAGCAAGGAAGACCAAATAGTATTTGCTCGAGTGGAGTGATTTCAATAGACAGGGCAGAGAAACCTCCCCCTCCCAGAAGGATAGGGCCATGTGGACATCCAGAGGACAAATTTGAGAAAGGACAAAAGCCACAGTATACCTGGAAAGTGGGAAGAATAGCATGGAGGCCAGTGGACTACAGTGGAGTGGGATGTTGCCAGTATCTTACTCAGAAACTGGCTGTGATGAGTTGGGTGGTATTTATAATCACAGTTCCCCCCACCCACCCACCAATTGTGGTTGGGCATCAGAACAGTTCTGCTGAAGCTTGGATGAGACAAAAGCTGCCTGGTTGAATGTAATCCTTAGCCGAGCTTCTTAGATCTAAAACTGAGGATGTAGGAAGGAAATGTCAACAGGATATTTTCTATGTACAGATATAGATGGGAGTGACAGCTGGTCCTTTTGAGCTGTTTCCTTCACATATATTTTTTACCAAAGGCATATTTCTTACCTGTTTGCATATATAACACATTTACATAAAACTGAAAACATAAAGTATTACTAGGGGAGGTGTGTGTGTGTGTGTGTGTGTGTGTGTGTGTGTGTGTGAGTGAACAATTTTTGATGGTTTAGAATCCATAGGAAGGAAGCTAAGTGTCTACATCTTATGCCAGGTACTATATTAAATATTTCATATGTGTCATCTCCCATAATCTCACAATCACACTCCGAAGGGAATATTACTTTTCTTCTGGTTTATTTGCAAAATCACAGAACTCTTGCTCACAAAAGACAAAGAATAGCTAAAACAATTTTGAAAAAGAGGAATAAAGTGGGAGGGTCAGGCTACTTGATTTTAAGGTTTTCAAGACCATAATCAGTGGAAGAAACATAGCCTTTTCAACAAATGGTATTGGAGCAACTGGATATCAACAGGTCAAAACCAAAACAAAGTAAAAAAAAAACAAAAAACAAAAAAACCTTTGACCTATCTCGTACATCTTTTGGAAAAATTAAAGTTGGATCAAAACTTATACATGAAATTATCAGGAAAAAAAAAAAAACCAGACCCTGCAAAATACCCTCCTAAGAACTTGAAAAGTGTAAGTTTGTGTTTATCATTCTTGGTGGTGGTGCTGGTGGTGTTAGGGGTAATTAAGCAGCACACATGTAAACAGGAGTATAACTCATGTTTTGACAAAGTATATATGTTGGCTATTTTCGTAGTTGAAAATTTTAAATATGAAAATAACTACACATGAGAACATGTCTGTGATTTTTCACTACTCAAGATAAGTTTGATTAACAAGTAGATAACATTTCAGATTTATAAGAAACTGCTGATTCAGGATTTTCCAACTTCTTGGTTAGCTCTTTTATTGGTTTTTATTGGTTCTATTGATCAGAACTTGCTACTTTTCAGCATGTTTATATAATTTATAATCGATGTTTTACAAAGGTAAATCAGAGGCACTGGAGGGATATAGTGTCCCCCTTAAAATTAATTTTTCTTTAATAATAAATGGCCAAGCTAACTAACCAATTCAGAGTCCAAAGGAAGGGCAGTAAAATTCTATCTTCCTTCCTCATTCCCAGTCCCTCCTTTTCCTCCTCCAGAGGCAATTACTGTCAGCAATGTCCTGTACATTCTTCTAAAGAATTACATTCTTGCATAAGAATATCTACGTACATAAACACACAGGCTCAAAAGACCTGTGAGATGCTATTTATTCTTGTCTCTGCCTATTCAAATCTGCTCTGAAAAGCTATTTCTTTCCTGCATCTTGGAGAAAATTTAGGGCAAGTTCTATTATTTGTCTAGTTGATCTTAGATAAGTCCTCTAGCTGCTTCTAGGCACAAAAATATCTTAGTCCTATAATTACATGCTCAGTTCAGTGCAATAAGAAACAGAAAAGAAAAATGCTGCCAACTTTATTTAAAGCTCTATCTTCTCTCTGCCCTTATCCAGTCTGCTTAGGCCGTCTGCTTGCTATTGGAGGAGGCCGGGCTTGCTACAGGCTTCCTCTGTTTCCCCCAGCAGCTTCTCGCCCAACTCACTAGGCTGCCAAGTTGTGACTTAGGCTCCAGCCCACTATCTTCCCAAACTCTAGAAGGCACCAGTCCTTTATCTTCCCAAACTCTAGAAGACCAGTACTAAGCTCCTCCAAAAGGTCCCATTAGAAGGTAATTTTCTAGCTAAGCTGGAGATAAGGGAAAATCACCTTTCTTGCCCTCTCAATGATGACGTTAGGGAGAGTGACTCTCCGTATACCCTCTCGGTCTCTCCTGTCTTTTAGGTTGGGGGGAGGGGTCAAAAATACAAAATCATGTTCTATAAACTTCTTTGCAATTCCTGCATGGGTAGACTGGAAATTTACCTAATATAGAACTAGCTGGTACCTTATGTTTTGGGGCCTTGCCAGAAAATAAGACAGAAATACTATATATACAAATATATAATATTACTATATATACATATATGTGCAATATTATATATTATTATATATACATATGTATATTATATATATGCATATTATATATACTGCAGTTTATATTATAGTATATATGTATAATGTTATGTATGTATGTGTACATATAGAGAGAAATTGAGAGAGAGATGGGGTGAGGAGAAGAGAGGGAATGAGAGAAAGATATACCCTCTCTTTTGAAATGATTTTACATACAGGTGAGAGGAAGAGGGAGAATGAGAGAAAGATATACT
This sequence comes from Proteles cristata cristata, assembly GCA_017311185.1. Classification (NCBI taxonomy): domain Eukaryota; kingdom Metazoa; phylum Chordata; class Mammalia; order Carnivora; family Hyaenidae; genus Proteles; species Proteles cristata. Next base: position 271,231 of record JAESUZ010000205.1, on the reverse strand, counting down.
CTCTTTTTTGAAATGATTTTACATATATCATTAAGGACTCAAATATTCTCATTATAATTGTTGAGTTTTATTGCATTCTAATACAACCATTGGTCACCCACTGGAATGTATGGTCACGTTATAAGAATAAAAACATTTTATTAATCAAATCACCTATTTCTCCATCTTTTGCCTTACTAAGAAATTACCTGGGGAAAGCAATCTTTCCAGAACATAAAGGCAAGCTTCACAGGGAGAGACTCATTGCTCCTCACTCTTTTTTTCTGCTTCCTGGAATGAAGATGCAGGAAGATATAAAGCATCAGGATAAAAGCCCCATTGTAAGAGTGGATATGCAGGAGAAAGATAGGGACATTAATATCATCTCTAAGTCATACGCTAGCCCAGATGCATGCCTCCAGACTTATTATGTGAGGGGGGAAAATGAACAATAAACATAGGTTTATTGCTATGCTATTGATATGTTTATCTGCAATCTGTTTTCTCTTTTGGCATCAGCGCAGCAGACCTGATCACTGCCTCCCATAAAACTCATAAAGCTATAAATATTTTATACTGATGCTTATGTAGAGATAAAATATATGATTTTTTCTGTTTGAAGAGCATTTGTTTTAAATAAAAAGAGAATTAATCTCATACTTACCATGAACAGCCATCTAGGGCAATAGACAAAAATGTAACTCACTTTTGTTCTGTAGCTGCATTATAGTCATGCTACGCATTGGCCATAATTTATTTAGGCAATCTCTTGGATGAACATTCATGTTAATTTAATTTTTTAAATTTCTTTTTTTTCCTTTTTTACATTACCAACAATAATGTAATAAATATTTTTAAGTACTGACGCTTTTATTTTTGTGGGCTAGACTCTGAAGAGTGGAGTTTCTGGGACACAAGTAAAATGCATTTTTATTTTTAGATATATACCTACAAGTATGTTCCCATCATAGTCATAAAGGCACATTTTCTCACGTTCTCACCATATTTGCCAAAGTATATGAAATGTCACCATTCTTTATCACACCTCCATATACATACTATCTCCCAAATGTAAATTCCATGAGAGCCAGAATCTTGTTTGTCTTCCTCACAGCTATCTCCCTAGCACCAGGAGAATTTAGATTTCCACAGTAGACAACTAAGAAGAGATCTTATCTCTAGGAATATTCTTTTTAAGCACATACATATACCTGAAGAAGAATAATATAATTACTTTTCAACATTCATGTGCCATATAGACTATCTATTACCTTGCCTACAACTAGCTAGGAGAAGAAATCTAGGGGTAGAATGCATTTAAGACTTATTTGGTGGCAGTGAGGTAAGAAAGATGGAGATCTTTGGAAGCATGAAAAACAGCACATGGAGGAAAGGTCTGGTTGGGAGAATATAGCAGAAACTTCTGATTCTTTTGGTGTCATGTGAATATGCTGCACTCCTAAGCAGAGTCAGGACTAAAAGGGGAGAAAAGAGTTAAGCACGTGGAGCCAGTAATAAGGTGTCACACTCACTTCCAGTGAAAACTTTGAGGGGCGCAATAAAACCTCAGTGATCAACATAAATATTTTAATGAAACATCTTCAAAACTCAAAATCAGTATCAAAACGTCCATGATGACAAACTATGAACTTTTTTTTTAAAGGCCCGATCAGGAGAAGCACTGATATGCTCACCATCTACTTAGAGTCTAAAAGTGAGCCCCTGACAAGCATGCATATGATGTTTTCCTAAATTTAAATTGTGAATTTCCCTTCATCCTTTTCTCTATCCACCAGTTGTTTCTGGTCCTCCCTCCCTAAAGAGAACTGTTAACAAGGATACCAATGAAATTGAATATACCTTTTTTCTTACATACAGAGCTAGATTTTAATACTGCTTAGCATCTCACCAAACTGATTATACCCTAAGCATGAGGCTACATTTTTTCCTATTTCTTTGTCATTGAAATACGAATATGTCTTCAATATAAACTATCTGAAATGCAAACATATCTTTCAAATATTCTTTCAACTTACACAACGCAATGTTCCTTATGCACATGGTAGTAATCTGTTCCATTTAGAACATATGGCTGCGTTTGATACATCAAGTGTCTTTTACAAGTGAAGTCATCATCCTAGTTTCATGGAAACTTGTCTGCAATAAGATATAGGGGAAAGACCATTATTTTCCTCTCATTCATTATTCGTTACATTTTTCAAGTTCACATCAATATAAGTTGATCTAAAAATTAATTTTTCTAAAATTAATTAATCTAAAATTAATTGAGTTAATTAATATAACTCAAGTAGTTAAAATAATCTTAAACAACTTATAAACAGTCATCAAAGTACGGTATTCAGGAGTGCCTGGGTGGCTCAGTCGCTTGAGCATCCGACTTCGGCTCAGGTCATGATCTTGCAGTTCATGGGTTTGAGCCCCACGTCGGGCTCTGTGCTGACAGCTAGCTCAGAGCCTGGAGTCTGTTTCAGATTCTGTATCTGCCTCTCTCTGACCCTCCCCTGCTCATGCTGTCTCTCTCTCAGAAATAAATAAAACATTAAAAATTAAAAAAAAAAAAACAAAGTATGATATTCACAGCAGGAAAGGAAATTGTTACCGCCTTTTGGAAGAGTACTTTGGTGACATAGTTCAGCCTCCTGAAATGCCCATTACTACTGACCCTGAGGAAATTACTCATAATTCAAAGAGAGTGACTCAATATAATTTGAGTGCTGCCCACTCCCAGGAAAAAGTTGCGCTTTACCCAAGTCAGGGCCAGAAGCTAACCTCTCACTGCACCATTACCATCACCATCACCACCCTCACCTGATCTAAGTCCCTGCTCTCTTATCAGGATGTTTGAAGATCCCAGAGCCATTGAACTGCATATGGGATCAGTCCTCCATCTAGGACTGCCTGTCTGTGAATCCTTCTACCCAGCTTCCTGGTCCTCCACCAAGAACACTTTTCCCTCCCCTTTCCAATTAGTGCGCCCTCTGCCTTGTGAACTTTTTTTTAAATATTTTTATTTATTTCTAGGAGAGAGAGAGAGAGACAGCGTGAGCAGGGGAGGGTCAAAGAGAGAGGGAGACACAGACTCTGAAATAGGCTCCAGGCTCTGAGCTGGCAGTCAGCACAGAGCCCCACGCAGGGCTCGAACCCACGAACTGCCAGATCATGACCCAAGCGAAAGTCGGTCGCTTAACCGACTAAGCCACCCAGGCGCCCCTGAACTGTCTTCTTTCTTGCATTTGTGTCCCCACTTTGCCTCTTTCTCTCCTTCCTCTAGAGTCTATTTTATATAATCATGTATGAGAGGGAAAACAGCCCTGAAAACATGGCGTCATTACTTCAGGGTTACAGGAATTCAATCACTGTTTCCCTTGCAGTGACATCTGAGGTGGAGAAAATGGTCTCGGGATAAAAGTGACAGAGGGTAAGAGGGAAAAACATCAAGAATAACTTGCTTGGCACTTTGCAATATAATGTTTGTTATTGTAATAGGAAATTTGATTGTAAACAGTATACATTTGTAATAGCAAATAACATACTTACACACAATATCTAATAACAGGGATTGTTTAGATAAGTTGTAGTACACTTAAATTAAAAATACTATGAAACCATTAAAACAAAATTCAGAAAATAATAAAATGCTGGGGAGCTTGGGTGGCTCAGTCAATTAATGTCTGACTTAGGCTCAGGTCATGATCTCATGATCCGTGAGTTCGAGCCCCATGTAAGGCAATGTGCTGACAGCTCAGAGCCTTGAGCCTGCTTCAGATTCTGTGTCTCCCTCTCTCTTTGGCCCTCCCCTGCTTGTGCTCTCCCTCTCTCTCAAAAAGAAATAAATAAACATTAAGAAATTTAAAAATAAATAAATAATAAAATGCTTTTGAAATAAAGATACAATTTTACACCAAGATTTACAAGAAAACCTGCATAAACTGCATGATCTAAGAAGAACTATATGTACACAAAGACACATAGAAAAACCCTGGAAAGCAGTGCAATTAAAATGCTGATGCAAGTTGGAAGCAGGTGATGAAATTATTGACATTTTTCTTCCCTGTCATTTCTAACTTATCTTTATTCTTTTTTTTTCTTTTACAAGTCAGAACAAAATTTAACTTGAAAGAAGTTAAGAATAAAAGTAAGATACTATCAGAATCTGAATAGATGCATCATATATGATTCCATTAGATGGTCAGTTACTTGTTAAGTATATCTGATCCTATAGTAAAACTAACCCCAAGTAGAATTCTGGGTTATTGTATTGACCTTCAAATGTCAAAGTTTAATAGTCCGCTCACCCAAGTTCAAATTTGAGAGGATAAACTAGAAAATTCAGGGACTAGAAATTAGAAGAAACTATCAGAAGAAATAGATTCAAAATAGAGAATAAACTGAAAGAAGCCAGTGTGGAATCAGAACAGGTTAACAGTTACCCCGGAAAAATCTCACTTAAGTGCAGGCTCAGTGGCCTACAACTCGAACTGACAAAAACAAAACAAAGCAGCAAAAAACCAAATGGCTTGCAGAGGCTTCCCAAGGAGACGGGTAGCAGGAAGAGGACCAAGATAAAAGGCACAATGTCACGTCCAGCCTGCCTGCTCTACGTCAATGGGAGAGCAAACAGAATTGTAGACTTGTGCCCATGAAGTGTCATTCTGAACTAGAGAGAAAGTGAAGGCTTTGACAGAGGTGCTTCCTTTCCAGCCACACCTCCATGATTCCCTGAGCCCAGCAGGCATCAAAATATGAAATCTGTGATGTGGGTTGAAGATTCTGACTAGAGTTTATCCTTTATATTGTAAGGGCCATATCTCTGTGTAGAGTCTTGTATGCCATATACGTTTTGCGTGTGATGTTTGAGGTGATGGCCAACTATATCAGAACTATGAGCAGATAAATTATTCCATATGAGAAAGTAACTGATGGCAGCAGAGATTAAATATATGTGGTCATAATGGAGACATAGGAAGTTTTGATAAAGCTATTGCAATTGTCAAGAGAAACATACTGAGAATCTGAACAAAGCTGGCTGAAGTAGTGGTGGAAAGAACAATCTATAGGAGAGACACTTTGGGTGTATAATGAACTGAATTTGTATGTGGGAAATAAAGAAAATGAGAAATCTTTTGGAATAACTCTAAGGGAAACAATACAGATGGTAACATCATTTTCCAAATGTGAAAAAAAGAATGTTTTTGTGGAGAAGATGATGAATCCAGTTTTGGATAGCTTCTTACTGACTATTTGATATATGACAATGGAACTCGGAACAAAGGATGAGGCCAGAAATACAGATGTTGGAGTCAGTAAATACGTAGTAGGTTGAAACTATGAGCATCAGTGAGATTGTGGTAAGACGTTATTGAGAATGAGAAGAGAGTAGTTTGGTAACTTTATGGATACCAATATTTGAGGGGTTGACAGATGAGAGAAACGTTGCCAAGGTAAAGGAAGAGAAACGTCTCCAGAGGTAGAGGGAGGGCTAGGAAAGAGTGATTTGCTAGTCTCATACTAGAGAATCTCAAATAGTATTGAACCCTGAAGAGAACTCAAATAAGAAACAGATCGTTCTTATTGATTTGAGAACAAACAAGCTATTACTGATATTAGTGAGAACATAATTATGAAGTAAACGAAAACTAGATTGCTGTGGGTTGTGTAGGGAGATGGAGTCCATGAGTTCTTTTTTAAAAAAAACCTGTGATTTAATATCGAATACATGCAAGATGATATTGATAATACTTTTCTAAAATCTGAGGAACAAAACAAAATGAACAGCCAGGTACTGGCCACTCAATTCAGAAAGTAGAACATTACCAGTACCTTTGAAGAATTCTCCTTCCATTGAGACCCCAATCTCATCCCTCCTTCTCCCCACCCAGAGGTAGGCACTATCCTAAACTTTGTGTTGCAGTTCTTTTGTTTGTCTGTATAGTTTTATCTGAGCAGATATTCTTAAATATTTACTCCTCTAAATGTCAGCCCTGGACTTGTGCAGTGAATGACTGGTGTGAGTGTTCAAGGTAGTTCTAGTTATATATTGTTTAGTTTTGATGCTTTGGAAACTTTTATACATGGAGTCATGCTAAGTATTTTCATCTGTGATGAGCTTAGCCATTCAACTTTAGGTTTCTGAGACTTATCCATTTTGGATATGACAATTGTAGTTTGCTTTTAGGTTATATAGTATTACCTTTATGGAAAGACTTCAACAGGGTAGTCCTCCTGTCGTTTAACATTTGCATTGTTTCTCATTTTTGGGTATTTAATCCTCCTTGAATGTACCTTCTTTATGATATATGCTGGAAGTGGAACAGTTGGGTCATCTTCAACTTTATTAGGGTGTCAAATATTTTTTTTTCAAATAAATTGTTTCCGCTTACTAGAAATTTATCATCAGCAACAGTTGATACTGTCAGACATAAACTTTTGCTCATTTGGTATGTGTAAAATATTTTTTGGTGTGGCTCTAATTTACATTTTCCTGACTACTGGTGAATTTGAACATGCTTTAATACATTTATTGGTCATTTATATTTCCTCTTCTCTGACACCCCTGTTCGGAAGTTGTTCATCTTTTTAAAAATGACTTGTAAAGGTGTTTTCCAGTTTATGACCTGAATTTTCACTTCCTTTATTGTATCATTTGATAAATATAACTTCTTAACTTCAGTGCGGTCATATTTATGTTTTGCTCATTTTAAAATCTGTTTGAAATGATACTTAGCAACCCTGATGTTGTAGATATGTTACTTGTTTTATTAATTTTTTCACATTTTAACTTTAATTCATCTGGAACTGATTTTTGTAGATGGTGTGAGATAAGGCTCTATATTTCATATGTTTTCTTATGACTAATAAATCATTTCTTTCCATACTACAGGCAGCTGACACCAATGGTGCTAACATTCCTATAATAGCTGCATTTCTGGATTCTCTGAAGGCAGCTTTCCTGCCTCTAATTTCCTGCACTAAACAGTCAGGCTGAACTCTGAGTGTTACAATATTGTTGAAGGAATAGTCAAATGTAGAAACTTGAATTTTCAAACAATAATCTAGATGATTCTAAATTTTTTCCCAAACAATGGAGTAAAAAAGACAGCTGGGGATAGTACAGAAGGGTATGAAAACTTCAAGAGAGAATGGGACGTTGACGTTTATAGGTTGAGTGATTAGAATAATGCACCAGGGTCCAAATTGGATACAAAGAAGGTGTGTGTTCACATAGGCACATACAAGCATACACATGTATGTACACACAGAGGCAACCTTCAACATTCTCATGTTTGGTTTTTGTACATTATTCAGCAAATGTTATATTCCTCACATTGCCTTTCGTACATTGAAGTTGAACTTTAATGCATCAGAAAATCATAGGCTTCAATCTCTAGTTCAAATAGTAGATGGTAAAGATCCTTAGTACTAAGAGCACTTACAGATCTATGAAGATCAGTCTAGTTTGTTCAGGGATTTAAATTATTTGAATTATTGAGTTCATCTTTAAAATGGAAAAAATAGCATAACTACCTGATAATGATATTAGGTTTAAATAAGATGATGCTACTTCAGAGTGCTTCAAAGAGTGATAAGCATATTGTGAGTGTTCAAGAATTTTTAGCTGGTATTATGATTATCTAGCACTCTGTCATCTTTGAGATAGAGATCAGGAAGATGAACTAGTCCACACATCCTAATGAGATACAGACACTACTTTTCCTGAGCCTGTCCTCACTGCCTGGATCCTCCAACTCACATAATATCTATTTTATGTTTGTGGGAAGTTTTCATTTATAACACCCCAACACGTACCACTTATGATCAGAAAAGAATAATCTGGAGAGCAGTGATAACATTGTATGGTCTTGAAACTAACAATATCAGCATCACCTGGGTATTAGTGAGAAATTTATATTTGGGAGCCTCACCCTAGGTCAACTCAAACAGAAACTCTGGGGGTGTGGCACCTAGCAAGCCACATTTTAGCATATGCCTTAAGTCATTCTGATGCATGCTAAAATTTGAGAAACACTGCTTTAGGGTGTCATTCTAGGTCACGTTTGGGAAAAAGAATTCACCCTATATGGTACAAATAGATTTTAATTAACAGGCTACTTACAGAGGTGTGGACAGGCCTAATGGAGCAAATGAGGGATGGCAAAATACTCAGACTAGCAACAGTAGTCAGGCATGCCCACCTCAAGTTCTGAATGGGCAAAAAAGAAAGCACATTACCAGAGCCCTGAGAGACCTGTACTCTGAAGGAGGAATCCCTTGATGAAATCTGTCAAGGGAAATCTAGGTACAAAAGAAGGAGGACATAAGAAATACCCTAACTTCTCTCTCCTCATACTCTTTATCCAAATCAGCTACAAATCAGTCAGCCAATAGATTTGGAAGCCAGTAGATTTGGAAGCTGGGTGCAGATGGACAATAACCAACACCTGTAATGGGAATCTGAACAAAGAGGCAGACAGAAATGGGAGCTGAGGGCACCCTCATCAATATAAGCGATAATTTGAAAGACAGATCAGGTATCTCCTCGGTGTCCCCTCTTTGTACTTCCAGTTAGAAGGACTACATAGTAGACACCAGTTTCAGAAGAGAAAATTTTAGCTTCACTGAGCAAATATCGAGTGTCTATCATGTGCTTCTCACTGTGCTGGGCACTGGGGATTCGGCTGCGTCTAAAACAGAACTCTTGGTCTGATCAAGCTTATGTTCTAGCCCAGGGGGTGGAAATAAGTAAATATGTAATGCTCATGTGGTGGGTAAGCACTCCAGAGGATGATAAGATATAAGAAAACAGAGAGTGATGATGGAGGTTAATTTTTTAATCAAGTTGATTTTAAAAAAAATAAAAAAGAACTTTACGATGGGGTGGGGGGCGCCCGGGTAGCTCAGTTGGTTAAATGTCTGGCTCTTGGTTTCTACTCGGGTCATGATCTCATGGTTTGTGGGTCTGAACCCCTGCATCTGACTCTGTCTGCAATGGCAGCTATGGAGCCTACTTGGGATTCTCTCTCTCCCTCTCTCTTTCTAACCCTCCCCTGCTTGCTCTCTATCTCTCAAAATAAATAAATAAACTTTTAAAGAAACTTCCCTGTGGGATATTTGAACAGAGAACTGACGGGAAGAAAGGAGTGAGCCTTGAAGATATCTGAGGAAAGAGTTTCAGCCAGACAAAAGAACAAGTGCAAAGGTTCTTAAGGAGCAGAAGGAGGAAGTAAGAAGGAGTAGGGGTGGGAGATAATATCAAAGGTATCAGGACTTACTTCCATTGTATTTCTAATCCCATAATGAAATCGGCTTGTTTGTGGTTGGTACCCAGGGCTAAGCCCTAAACCCTCTTTCTGTAAAGAAATAAGGTTTTTCTTAATTGCATATTTACAGGAATACAAACTCACTGCTTATGATCTGGAAACTGTTAGGATCTTTTCTTTCAGCAAGTCTTTGTTGTTGTTGTTAATTTCTTATTTTTGGAAAGGGTGATATGTCCCATCCAATAAATCCAATCATATTTCATAATTTGAGAGTATTTTAAAATTTAAATAAACTTCTAAAAATTTTAGAATACTTTTAGACTTACAGAACAGTTGCAGAGATATTATAGCATTCTATTTCTGCATACCCCTCAACCAGTTTCTATTTTTAACATGTTACATTACCATGGTGCGTATGTCACAGCTAAGAAACCAGCATTGGTGCATATTCATTAACCAAATTCCAGTCTGTTTGGATTTCATTTGTGTTTCCATAATGTCCCTTTTCTCTTCCAATCCCATCCAAGATACCACATTACATTTATTTGTCATGTCTCTTTAGCATCCCCTGGTCTGTGATAGTTTCCCAGGTTCTCCTAGTTTCTCATGACCTTGACAGTCTGGAGGTATGCTCCTCAGTTTATCTGGAAACTACCTCTCATATGGGTTTGTTTGATATTTTTTTTCATGGTTAGATTGGGGTTATGGGTTTCAGGGAGGGACACCGCAGAGATAAAGCGCCATTCTCATCAAGCATTCATGCTGTATTTTTGTGATGATTTTAAACAAGGAATTCAGCAATTACACATATGCATAGCGGATAAACACATATACATATTTGGAAGTGCAAGGATAAATTGGGTATTTTTGTAGTAAAATAAAAGGATATATTTCTGTACTTTGCATGTATATACACACATATATTTTTTGTATATCTTTACATAGATGCCTACATATGCTTTTTTTAAAGTAAAAACTGACCACAAGATGTCGCTGTTAACTAATGTATGACCAAGACAGTTGCCTTAAAGAGTGATTAGGTTTTGCAAGGCATATGTGGTTAGAAACAATTATTTAAAAAACTTTGGCAATAATTAACCCCCAAAATGTTTCAGTTTTACAAAACCACTAGAATGTTTTGAGTTTGGCATGTTACATTTTTTTGTCTTTGAGTTTCACAAAAAAATTTCCCTTCAATTTTCACACTCAACTCTATTTATTTGGAAATTTAATTTAAAACAATACGGTTTTTTAATGAAGTTGAATGCTCTATTCCTAAATAGAAAACAAATCCACAGAAATCACTCTGAGTTTATATCATCCTTTTGACCAGTAACAATAGTGTTATTTTCCCTAATGAGCATTTCCTCAAGAAAAAATTTAATAGAAGATGAAACAGCATCATACACAATGCTTTACATAAGTACAACGGGTCTTATCCCAAAATAATAATTTAGAAATAAAATTATTAAATTTGTATCTTTTGCTTTTCCATTACATAATTTTAAAAACTGACTCTCCATGTAAAATGGAAAGAAGTCTATTTTTAACCCCCCTACTTCCAGCCTTTCCATATTTAAACTTCCCTGGATATAACAGTTTTAATTTCCAAAGCAGATCCCGTAACTCTGACTCTGTTATGGTTTTGCTGTTAACTCATCCTGCTTTCTCTAGAGTCTTCTCTCCCCTTGTTTTTCCTCTGCCCCGGACAGTACCTTTCATTTGTTCTATTCTTTGTGAGCCTTTGTCCATTGCTGAATAGCATTAATGACCAGAAAGTTCTTCCTAGTTGCCCTAGCTATCTACCTCTCTGTAGCTTTTACCATGGTCCTACTTTTGTCCTTGGGAAACATGCAAAGCTAAATCCTTTCTTGCTTCTACATAATAGATTTTCAAATACTTTGTGACAAATTGTCTTTTACCTCCCTAAGCTTCTCTTTCATTTTCCTAAACAGACTTTTTGGCCATTTTAATATATTAGTACTACTCTCAGATCCCCGTCACCTTGCCACTGTCCTCTGTTATTAGAGACTTCTAATGGTCTTCTTAAAATGTGAAGCCCAGAACTGAAACTCAATGAGGTAGACATAGCTGGAGGAGCCAAGAATGCATTGGTAGCCTGAAGACAATCACTCACTTTATTAATTTATCAACCCTTTGTAAACCCTCTGCTAATGAAATACTGCCACCTAGGTTCCTAGTGGTTTCGTGAGTGTGTGTGCATGTGTCTGGTGTCTGTGTATGTGTGTGTTTGATTCCCATCTACCTCTCCAGCCTTATTCTGAACCTTAATGCTTCTGACATCTAGGCTATGGCTGACCAAGCAACTTTAGTAAAAGTTTCATTTCCTCTTTCAATAATGCAGGCCAAGATGTATGTTTTTGAGATAAAATCATCTCTCTCTATATATATGTATAGGTATGTATATATGTATATGCATGTGTGTGTGTCCAGTGAGTTTTTATATCATTCATGTGGAATCTTTCCATGTGGTTATCAGTAGTACAGAATTGCTAGATTTCTTTAATAATGTAGCCAAAGCAGCCCAGCTGGAACTGGACTTGAAATCCCAAATGTTTGAACTGTCACCTAGATTTAAAACCTATGACTTAAATTAACTTATGAATTAACGAACTCTCTTGGAATACAACGCCTAGGTTTGGTGGCTATAAATAAGTAGAAAACAATGGGATAGTAGGATAATGAAGTGGCTTAGAATGTAAGAATAAGAAACAGATGGACTGGTTTCAAGTCTGTGTCTCCCACTTACTAGCTATGATACTTGGGCAGCCCCTGTATTTGCTTTGATATCTACTCCCAGTGTCAGTGTCAGGGTTAATTGAGGTGAGGGGTATAGGCTCTCAGTACAGCACCTGGTCCATAGAGTGCTCTCAGTAAAATATAGCTATTATGATTAATAACAAACAGTTCTTAAATACGTTCGTACTTTCTGTATACATAGAATTGACATATTTAAAGAAACACATTGATGGATTTACAATGATACCAGAATACCTTGCCCCTCTGTAATCTAGTTAGGACTTATGAAAAAGCTGTCATGACTTGGAGAATTGATTTCCTGGGACGGGATGGAACTATCTCGCACAGGATTGGTTTTTAACTGAAGCCCAATCAACAATCTAACCAACTGATCTTCCTCCTTTCCTGAGCTTGGCGATAGTAGCATTTGGCTCTGGTTTGCTGGACCACCAAATTTTAGTCTGCATACGGTCCTGACAGAGAGGATAGCTAGATCTCCTTCATTTCTGTCCACACTACCACCTTGAATTCTGCATCTTCTTTTGAACTTGGGGCTCTCAAAACATGGAGTCTTGCTGGAGGAAAATAAAAACCCTCATATGATATACCACACTTTATTCCCTCAGTATTGTAGAAGATGGTTCCATTAAAATCAAGGCCTCTGTATTGGTTCCTTTAAATGAAGACAGTTTGGAGAATTTCAAAAGGCTTTCACCATTACCTCATTCCCATCCCATGGGTGCCTTTAAATAGCCAGTTCAGCAGAAAATCAGATGACGGGTTTCTCAATACTGTGTCATAAACTAAAGACTCACGGGCTTTTCGCCTATGTCCAGTATCCATTGTTATCAATCTTTCCCCAAAAGTTCATCATCTGGCACAGGTCTTCGAGTATGTTGCCCCCACACAATTTGGTCTGGCACAGTGACAATTTCATCTTTGCCGATAATCTAGCAATTTGTCCCCACCGATTTCTGTCTGATACTAGAATATGTCACAGTTATACTATAGATATGCTATTATGAATTATGTATATTCTTGAGTTATTTGGAAAGCAGATTGAGCCATATTCACCTACAGGCTCTATGGCATCATGAAATTTAAATTAGGCAATTTTATAGAATTTATGAATTCTTTTAGCAATGTATTAAATAAGTTCTGTGTTCACAGGTATAGTGTCAAGTTATTCATACAGATATCCTGACTACAGTCCTGCTTCAGGGGTCTATAAGATCTATAGGGTTTTCTCCTATTTTTCTTTGGATTTACTCTATTAAAAAGACAATTTTATCATATACAAAGACAAAACTTTATTTTTGCCTTGATAATTTGCACCTGCAAGATATCTTCTTAAGTCAGGGAATTTCAAATTTGATTCAAATTTCAAATTTCAAACTTGATCCAGAGTCCCCTTCCTTTCCAGCTTGTGAGAACAAGTTTTCCCTTTGAAAGGAATCTATACATTAGCTTGAGAGGCAACACTTAGAGTGCATTTATAAACAAGCACAATCTCATTAAGTTCTCTTTAATTTAATTTCAATGATATTGATTTTTGTCTGAAGGACACATCATTCTTGATTTTTCTGATGCACAAGACTGTACACAAATTACTGTAAACCTCACTGTCTGGCCTTTTCCCTCAGAGGATAGTTGAGGTCAGTGATGATGTATGTTCCAGGGCATTGTCAGGAAGCAGAGTGAAAAGTCCTCTATAAGCTGCCCCTTTACTTGTCCTCTTAGAATTGGAGATGTGGGGGGACTACCCACCAACATGGTTGCTGGCTCAAAATTTGTGTACCTTCTTCACTCTGGAGCTCAGTAGAATCTGAGCATTGGAACAGAATCTCTGTGGGAGTTGGTAGATGTTCATCACTCAACCCTGTGCTTATAGACCATAAATGTTCCAGGAAAACATCACAGGGCACTGGACCTGTTGGCTCAATGGCCCCAGACTCTCAATCAGACCTCTTTGACATAAGTGAAATGATATGGGTTCTAAAACATGATGCCTTTGCAATCCAATGGATCACTAAACAGTTTATAATATGATGTTGACTCAGCTTCTAAACTTGGTCAGGGAATACCAGGAGTGGTGTGCTGACTTAGAATTGGAAGACAGATGTAGCTTTACTTCATGTTTGTTTTGTGTATTCAGCTAAACAAAAGAACTACCAACTTTGGCATGTGGATATGAAATGGATATTTATATCACAATTTGCTTATAAATGACAAATTTGTGAGAACATGAAGGGTTATGATGATTAATTTCCTTACACGCATATGGTTCTGTAATGTTATAAGACTGACATGATTTTCCAAAGAAAAGCATATTTTCCTTCTACTGAGCAGATCCCTCAGATTCTGTTCATTTATGCACTATGGATACCAGCAGGGAATCTGGTGGAGGGACTCTCTGATCCTAATGACTTTGGACCAGGGTATTTCCTTGAAATTGATATTGGATCTATGAATATCATCTTCACTTAATGTCTTGAGTTTGTATGATTTGTTGGATTGGCAATGGCTCATTTTAATTTGCAGGTCTAGATGATTTCCATGGATCATCATGTGCATTAAAATTTTGTTAACTCTACCTATCACCTAATATGGATTAGAAGCCTTTCAATGAGGTAGGATGGATCAGCTATGGATCTTTTTTTTTTGTATCAAAACTTAAGCACTGAACTCTGGTAATGCCAGCAGCTGGTCACCGCCCTTGTCTTTGTTACCGGCCCTCCACCCCCAGTGATTACATAGACAAATGTGGTTTGAGTCCCCTCCCCCTTCCTGTCCATCTGCCACATATTCACTTTTCACCAGCACTTAATTCTCTATCAAAATATTTTTCCAGGATGAGAAAAGAACCAACTTCCAGGCAAGAGAAAAAAAGGGAATGAGTGATTCTAGTTAATGACTTCCAGATAAGAATTTGCTTGTTTTCCTAATGGCCTACTGTGTCCTGCTAAGCTATCATGTCACAAACAGAATAGATAACTTTAATGGGAGAACTGCCTAAGGATCTTGGGACATAACCACAGCCCCTTTGTCTACAGAAAATATTTTTTTTAAATAAATAAATTTATGGGAGCTGCAAACAAATGGAACCTAAGAATAATATAACTAAGTCTTCAGACAAAATATTTTTACGACATGTGAAATTAATAAACATAAAATCTCTAGAGACTAAATGCATAATTTTTTGGCCATCATGAAGAAACATTTTCTGTACACGGGAGACAGTGTGGACAAAGATGTGAATGTGGTGAGAACGTGTTTGTTCCCTTGAAGGCAAGATTGAGAATTCCAGGCTAGCATTGTGTCATTCAGACAGATTTCCCTCTGCTGTTTTCTGCCATGATTACCTGAGACACATCTCCCAGAGTAGCCACTAATATGAAACCCCTGCTCAACAAAATGTAAACACTACACAAGCAGTAATGATGGTGTTTCGTTCACCACAGTGGGCTGACCACATCAAACATGACTGAATAGGTGCTTTCCAGAATACTGTCAAATAACAGAAAACCATCTGTTGCTGAAAATAACATTGGGTGATGGAAAAAGAGATCCCCAAATTGTCTCTCCCTCATAATAATAAATGAAATACAGTAAAACTATTAATAAAAACACAAGAGCAGACGGGAGCTATCATTTAAGAAAAACATTTTGGTATGTTTTATTATAGTTAATCGCTATATAGAGGAAAAGTAAAAAATGGGTAGAATTGTGGTGACCATTTTCAGAACTACTCTAGCATGGAGAGTACTCACCTGCCTCCAAGAAAACACTTCCTTTTTTGCTTGTGGTTATCAATCTGTAAATGATGCCCCAGGGGGGAAAAAAAGAAGTCCTACTTTAAAGAGATAGTGGGTTTAATGTTTGTAAAGTGGTTTGTTTGCCCAGAAGTTGAAAAAAAAAAAAAAAGTAAAGTACAAAGTGCTATTAAAGCATTTGTGGCATTGAAACCTATAATTAAAGTGACCAAATATTTTCCATACCCCTCCCTTGTATTCAGTTCTTTACAAATTTTTTGCAAGTTCATAATTTGAAGCTAATACTTTCCACATTCTATTTATTAGTAGCTTGGAATCACTTAAAAATTATTCAAACAAGTTTACATGTTGGTGATTTGTCTTGGATAATTTGAAAGCCACTGATGTTTCTATGTAAAGCAAAAAGAATTCTATATTTTGGATTAGACCTTAAAATCAAATGTAGCATACAAGATACCAAAGGGAGCTTAAATACAGTTGGGAAATAATAGTTTAATGATAATAATATCATTCATAGATGAAAACCAAGATCTAAACACGTTCTGTTGCAAGTTTTACTTTGGAAATGCATTATTGATACTTGGATCAGTTCCTCGTCTCTCACTTGCCTTATTACCTCATCAACTGGTTGTGTAAATGCTGTACAGAAAACCTAGAATATAAAATTATTTTCGTATTTTTAAAAAGACTGTATTTGTAGAAATAGTATAGACTCCAAAATTTTCCCTTATATTATGTATGCTTCTTCATCATTTAAGAAAAAACAGTAAGCATGTCAACTTTTAAGATGAATGATGATCTTACAAACATATACTATAACAAAATTCAATCAGAGATTAATTATAATATTTTTGTTTTTGCTCTTTAACACTAAACCAGTAAATATTATGAGGCAGGGGGTGCAGGATGAGGGCGGAGAGGAGGAAGGTGAATAACCCTTTCAGCTTTACATATTATATATACATTTCTTTCTGTCTAAAATCCAGTAACCAGAAAGCACAACTGGTTGGGCTACTCATTCTATGTTATAAATGAAAGGAAACAAGCTGATGAAGGCTTGTTTTTTTTCATTCCCAGAGGTTTGGTGAAGATACTGCATATTCTGCACACTGAATTTGAGAGCACAGATCATTCATCATATGCTTTTCGAGAATATTCTATGTTCCATGAGATCAGGCAAGAGCAGCACCAAAGAATTAGACACAGGTAGAGAGTTGTCCAGGAACTGAAAGAAACAGAAAGTAATTTCAATACAGGGTGTTGAATGATACCTTGAGAGTAAATTTTCAGGGTTTGGGGGTAGCGGGAGGAGAAAGTTGTAACAGAGCTGGACTGCTGGCAAGGCCAGTTTAGAGGATGGTAAGCTACCTCCAACTTTTTCCAGTGAGTCTCCAAATGCTCTGGAATTGAATGAGATCCTTGTTTCTTATTGTGGTCCATGGACTGGAATTATCGCACTTCCTGGAAGTTTGTTGGTATACAGAATTTAGGGTCCCCAATCCAGACCTCCTGTATTTTAGCAATTACTAGGTGATTCACGTGTATATTAAAGTTTGAGAAGCATTATCCTAGATTCTGTCTTCTTAATAACCTTCAAACACAGCTGAAACAGAAGTTAGTATCTCCTTCTATGTTTGAATTTGGGAAGACACCTATCAAAGAGCACCTCCAGTCACGCAATGTATTTCAAGCAGCAAGAATGGGTCCAAGATGGTGGGGCGCCTGGGTGGCTTAGTCGGTTAAGCGTCCGACTTTCGCTTAGGTCATGATCTCGCGGTTCGTGGGTTCGAGCCCTGCGTCGGGCTCTGTGCTGCCAGCTCAGAGCCTGGAGCCTGTTTCAGCCTGTGACTTCCTCTCTCTCTGACCCTCCCCTGCTCATGCTGTCTCTCTCTCTCTCCTAAAAAATAAATAAAAAAACATTAAAAAAAAAAAAAAAAAAAGAATGGGTCCAAGATAACCCTTGATTCTAATTCCCCACAGCCTCCGTGTGAGTAAAATGGTTCACAAGTTCCTGTTTGCTAAGAGCACGTGAAAGAGATCATAAGAGACCTGGGGATCTGAAGCCACATGAGATTAGGACTGAAAAAGTAGTCAGGAGTAGGCCTTTTGACTGGGAACTGTGACCTGACCATGACTGTGGCAATATCAGCACGTGCTCCCCAGGGAAAGGAACAGATATGTCAATAGTGGGCGCTGGAAAGAATCAAGAGGTCAGCTTACCTATTGTCTATGGCCGCTCTTATATATAGCTACAACAGCAGAGTTGAACAGTTGTGGTAGAGATCATATTGCCTGCTGAAATATTTACTGAAAAGCTGAAAGTATTTACTCTCTCGCCCTTTATAGAAAACGAGACCCATCTGATTATCATATTTAAGGCATGACTGCCAGTTAATTCCTCTTAGATACCACCAAAGATGATCTTCTTTCACAAAGAAGAAAGCCTTACTAACAGGACCAGGATTGCAAAGCACATCTGGCTGACTCCAAAGCCAATGCTTTTTCCAGGATTTGCACTACTTTTAAGAATACATTCTGATATGGGTGGGAAAAGAGAAGGACCGCTGTATCACTTGCATTAGAATCATGTGACAATTTTTTTTAAAAATTCAAGCTCCTGAAACAAACTGCATGCTTGAGACTTTGACATCTTTGTTTTAAATATTTTTTAACATTAATTTATTATTATTTTTTTGTTTTGTATTTTATTTATTTCTAGGAGAGAGAGAGAGAGAGAGAGAGACAGCGTGAGCAGGGGAGGGTCAGAGAGAGAGGGAGTCACAGACTGAAACAGGCTCCAGGCTCCGAGCTGGCAGTCAGCACAGAACCCAAAGCAGGGCTTGAACCCACGAACCGCAAGATC
This sequence comes from Proteles cristata cristata, assembly GCA_017311185.1. NCBI lineage: Eukaryota > Metazoa > Chordata > Mammalia > Carnivora > Hyaenidae > Proteles > Proteles cristata. Next base: position 252,578 of record JAESUZ010000205.1, on the reverse strand, counting down.
ATGACCTAAGCGAAAGTCGGACGCTTAACTGACTAAGCCACCCTGGCGCCCATCACATTAATTTATTTTTGAGAGACAGAGCACCAGTGGGAGAGGGGCAGAGAGAAAGGGAGACAAAATCTGAAGCAGGCTCCAGGCTCTGAGCTGTCAACACAGAGCCCAGGGCAGAGCTTGAACCCATGAACCGTGAAATCATGACCTGAGTTAAAGTCAGACACTTACCTGACTGAGCCACCCAGGCGCCCTGAGCCTTGGATGTCTTAACAAATGGCATAGGTGATCCTTATACTTGAAAAAGAAGGGATAAGAAGTGTAAGTGAAAGAAACTTATGATGTTGGATTTGAGAAGAGTTGTAAAAGATTCACATCATTATGGTACTTCATTGAGAATCAATGAGGCAGGGAAAAAAAGGACTACTTAGGAAAATGAAGACCTTCATCCGAAGTTGTCTAAAATATACTTGGAGTACATGATATTCCAGCTCTTCCTCAGTTTCTCTCCGTGGCTCTACTTTTGTTAATTATGATTCTCATGTATGTCCCTAATCCAGAAGTAATTCAGATAAATAGAAAATCTAGGAGGACAAGGGTAATGTCTGCATGCTATGTACACAGATGTCTGCTTTATGAGTGGAATATTCCAATAGCCCACTTTTCCAAAAAGTATTTGGGGCAGGTTTTAACAACAACGAAAAAGATGTGATAAAACATTAACCCAGTGCAAATAGATTATATTTGTGTATATCAATATTGTGAATTTTCTTTTGATTTGAAATGTTGAATATGACTTTTCATTTTGTTTAGAAATTTCAGTAAAGGGAGGCGCCTTGGTGTCTTGGTTGGGTGAGTGTCCAACTCTTGATTTCAGCTCAGGTCATGATTCCAGGGTCATGGGTGGAGCCCCATGTTGGGCCCCACGCTGAGTGTGGACCCTGCTCTCTCTCTCTCTCTCTCTCTCTCCACCTTTGCCCCTTTCCCTTGCTCTCTCTATCTAAAATAAATAATAATAGTAGTAGTAATAGTAATAATAATAAAGTAAAGAAATAAATTTCAGTGAAGAAATAAAGCTAGACAAGCTGTTCTTAGCATTCCATTTCCCAGATTGAGAAAGATGTGTGGAGTGGGCTCCAGCCTCTAAGCTGCAGGTCTTGCTAAGAAGCATCGGAAGCAGTCTTACTACCACCACTGCTTAGTGGGCATACATAGGAGCAGTGTTGCTTTTCCCACCCAAAAGTCACATTAGGCACTGAAATATCTCTCATAAAAACTGGAGAGGAGCGCCTGGGTGGCTCAGTTGGTTAAGCGTCCGGCTTCGGCTCAGGTCCTGATCTCCCAGTTCGTTGGTTTGGGCCCCGTGTCGGGCTCTGTGCTGACAGCTAGCTAGGAGCCTGGAGCCTGTTTGAGATTCTGTGTCTCCCTGTCTCTCTGACCCTCCCCTGTTCATGCTGTCTGTCTGTCTGTCTCTCTCTCAAAAATAAATAAAACATTAAAAATTTTTTTTAAAAATGGAGGGTGCCTGCCCAGAGAGATGCCTGGCAACTTTTCTTTCCCAATTCAAGGCTTTCAGAGATGCAGAGACAAAAATAGCCCAACTCAAGCCACCACCAAAGAATATTCCAGTAAGAAAACTCTCCGGATAATATTCTGCAAAGCTTAAAGCATGCTTTCCTTTAGTTGCTTTCCTTCAAGTCTGAGGGAAAATTAAAGATACCTGAATGCATCCTCAAATTTGAAAATAGAGACATGCTTTCTCTTCTGGTAGAGATATTTCTGAGGCCTGGAGGTTTCATGGAATGAGCTATGCTTTCTGGTTTTCAATGGCCCGTGTTTCTGGGAAGAAGATGGGGCAACTTTATTCCTGACCCAGTTCTCTGCATTTTTTTTTTTTATGTTTTATTTATTTCTAGGAGGGAGAGAGAGAGAGAGAGAGAGAGAGAGAGAGAGAGAGAGAGAGAGCGTGAGCAGGGGAGGGTCAGAGAGAGAGGGAGTACAGACTCTGAAACAGGCTCCAGGCTCTGAGCTGGCAGTCAGCACAGAGCCCGACGCGGGGCTCGAACCCACGAACTGCGAGATCATGACCTAAGCGAAAGTCAGAGGCTTAACCGACTAAGCCACCCAGGCACCCCTCTCTGCATGTTTTTAAGAGTCCGGGAGAGGACTGCAATGGCTCTTCTTCTTCTTCTTCTTTTTTTTTTCTTTTTTAACTTTTTTAAATGTTTATTTAATTTTGAGGAGATGGAGACACAGAATATGAAGCAGGCTCCAGGCTCTGAGCCTGATATGAGGCTCAAACTCACAAACCGTGAGATCATAACCTGAGCCAAAGTCAGACACTTAACTGAATGAGTCACCCTGATGCTATATGCAAAGGATCACGAAGGTGAGTGGTGAGCCTGAGCTGCAGAGCTGCTCAAGAGGTCATAGCGACTAGGTGGTTAGGCATCCATACCAGAGAAAGGATTGACAATTCTGTATCTTTGGCCTGTCCAAGGGAGTCAGGGCTGTCCTTTGGAGAGGAAAAGGAGAAGATAAAGGAAAAGGTGAAGAAAAAAACATGCCCACATGTCACCTGAGCATCATGTTAATAGAAGATACTAGGAGAAGATGAGAGCAATCAATACCAGAATGAGGCCAGACATTTCTCTCTCACCAACACTTATTGCCCACCTTCCCCCCAGTAGCAGAGAGTAAGTAGCTAGTAAGGGAAGATGATGGGGTTTCTCTGAGCCAGAACCTGCCGTCTTCTTCCAAGAGCTGAGGAGGGAAAATTTTTAGTCTATGGTGGATCAGGGAAGGGGATGATCCTTGAACTGAACTGACATTAAAAGTTTTATAATGAGGGCGCCTGGGTGGCTCAGTTGGTTAAACGTCCAACTTCGACTCAGATCATTACCTTGCTGTTTGTGTGTTCAAGCCCCATGTCAGGCTCTGTGCTGACAGCTCAGAGCCAGCTCAGAGCCTGGAGCTGCTTCAGATTCTGTGTGTCCCTCTCTCTCTGCCCCTCCGTTGCTTGTACACGCTCTCTCCCTCTCTCAAAAATAAACATTAAAATTTTTTTAAAAAAATTTTACAATGAAAAAAAATATGTACCATAGCAAACAAAGAGAAATCTTAGCTAGTGACTGGAAATAATTTCTTGGAGAAAATTCTCCATGGGTTTCTTGCATTTCTGCACTTCTTGCAAGCAGAGGCACTTAACTGCCTTTGTTCTGGGCTGCTTTTTCAAAGATAGCTGTATACTAAACAGATACAATGTCTCCTGAAGCAAAAGGCCAGTGTAATAAAACCAATGTTTCCCTGCAGAGCAGTAAGCCGATTTGCTGCCCATAATAAAAGATTTGGGCTCTATTAGCTTGGAGTTCCTCTCCAAAACATCACCTACTATGTGTGTAAGTGTAATATGATCCTCTGTAGGTCAATCTGAGGACTGAGCATAAACATGATAATCCTCTGGCAATTACCACTGCTAAGAGTAACAATCTCTCTTTTAGCTCTGACCAAGGTGTCTTGTACCTTCTACCACTGCCAGTGAAACAGGCTAATTGGTCTCATTTTTCCCAGTTCCTGATAGGGAATACACAAGAGTGTGTATATCAGGGGATGTGCAAAAAGGGAACCCTTGTGCACTGTTGGAGGGAATGTAAACTGGTACAGTCACTATGGAAGACAGTCTGGCAGTTCCTCAAAAAAATTAATGCTAGAACTACCCTATGATCCAGAGATTCCACTTCTGAGTATTTCTCTGAAGGAAATGAAAATGTTAACTCAAAAAATGCTCACCATGTTCATCCTTAACATTATTTACTATGGCCAAGAAATGGAAGGATTCTTGGCTACTTTTCTTGAATTAGTGATGTATTTATTGAGTTCCAGAGACAAATATAAAATTTTTCTCACCAGACTTAAGTAATTTAATTTCATAATTTTTTGTTAATAATATTCATCAAAAGTATTACACTGACTTTTTCCAAGTTGTTACTCAGGGGGAAATGTTTATCTATATGTTATTATTTTGACTTATTTCTTGTTAAGGCTTACAAATTTTACACATTTCTTTTTCCTCTGAGAGCAACTGAATTATGAAAAAACACTAGCTATGAAATTGATTTTAAGAGAGGTAGCCAAGAATCCTTTCCAGTGGGAGTGGTAACTTTAATTTTCAGATGGTTTTTATATAAATTGTCCCATTTGATTTTCCCAAGAGCATTAGATAGCATGACAGGCATTTTTTATATACATTTCACTAAATTAATTCTTTCAGACTCTCAAGTAGGCAGTCGTGGGGATTAGAAACAGAATTGAGAAGGCCCTCACACCCTTTAATTGTTTAATAAATGGTAGCCATCATTGCTTCTATTTCACGTGTGTGAGAAGTGAGACTCAGGGTGATTAGGGCTTGCCACAGTCCTCTGACACACAGTCCGAAGTGCCTCACAGAGATCTCCACTTAATTTTTCCCTTCCAAAAATGGGGATTGATTTACAAATAGAAAAGCAACACGAATAATCACACTGCTAGTATTCTACCTGCCGGACCTCAGGGATTTAGGCTCAATAGTTTTACTTCTCGACAAAAGGGCTCTATGAGTTCCTGATCCCTCCAATTCCCCACACTCTCAGTGTTGATCTTTAGAAGGGAAAAAAAGGAATCCCTTAGAAAAAGTCTTAGTCTTTTTCTCTTAAAGGTGGAAGAAAACTCCTTTTGAAACTACTTCTGCTGTCAAAGTCCAGGCCTTGATTTGTGAAGCCTGGTCTTGGAAAAGTACTAAATCAAAGTAAGATGGATTTACATTCAGAAACTTTGTTTCCCCTAAATGGGATTAGACAGACCACTCACATTAAACAAACAAAAGGACCAGTCCGACATCAAGACAGGTAGAGCAGGAAATTAACTGTACACAAGCTCAGAAACTCAGTGTGAACTTAGGCCTAGACATTTTATTTTAAGATAGTTTGAAGAGTCAAAACAACCTCCCAGAACCTGTTCATAGGTCTTCACACCTCCTCTTTACCTGAGCTAAGCGCATTGCTGGGGAAACAAAAGCCACAAATGCAAATGCAGTGAAGTTGGTTGGAGAGCAGTTAAAAGACAGGTCTTTCTAAACCTAACCTTCTCCAGATGTGAAGATGTAAGTGTGAGAATTTAAATAAACTCAGACGCGGCCGTTGAAAATCTTCTCAATATGCAGAGAAGACATGCACAACATTTTCCAGAATATAGCAGTAAAAAGTTTCCTTATTTAAAAAGAAAACCATCTTAAGCATTCCCAAATAAATTAGCTTTGACTATTTCAAGCCATGGGAGAACCTGGTAATAATCATTCTTATGACCCATTGTCTGTCTGCTCACACTTCTAACAGAATTTCGCGATCTTTTAATTACATCTGTTTACATTTTTATCTGTCCCCAAAGAGGACTCAGTGTTGTCTTCACTTTCTGGCCTTGGTTCCCATTGACATCAGATTTCTCCATGTGAAAATCAAGCAAAGCGTATAAAAGTGCAACATGAATGATTTTTATCAATCTGTTTTGTCTTAGCGGCTTTGCCTACATAAAGACTTTGCAAGTAAATTTGTAACTTCAAGCAATAGTCTTATTTGGACTGGGAGAGAAAGATCATGTCAGGGCTTGAGAAGCCACAGGGGAGGTGAGGGGGTCAAGGTGATAAAATAGGAAAGAAGCTAATAGGCCCATATTCTCATCCTAGAAGTTTAACTCCCATAGAAGAAGCCTGGCAGATGCCATAGGGTAAGGTTAGCAAGGAGACTGAGCGCTGGATATGAGGACCGAGGCCAGGTAAACAGCTCAAGGAGGCAAAGACCCCAATCAACTCATCTGAGCAACAAAAAGGTATCTTGGCATAAAGTCTTGAGGGACCAGGTAAAAGCTAGTGCAAATATACTGTGAGTCTCCCAAAAGCCTTTTTGCAAAGGGTGGCTATGAAACATTAAGAGGAATTTTAGGTGGGGGACTCTAAGTGGCTCAGTCGGTTGAGTGTCAGACTCTTGATTTCGGCTCAGGCCATGATCCCAGAGTCGCGGGATCAAGCCCTGCATTGGGCTCCACTGAGGGTGCAGCCTGCTTATGATTCTCTCTTTCTCCTTCTGCCCCTTCCCACCCCCCTCTAAAATAAAAAAAAAAATTACAAAGAGGAATTTTAGGTGTGTCTGGTATTTTAGCAAACATCTCAGAATGTATACATCTAGATGTGTATTGTCCTGCATATGAATCACCAAACAGAATTAATCTTTAATCCATTGAGGCTGCTGTTAACAAGCTCCGTTTTGAAGTTCCTGTTAAAATTTCTTTCACAGCCTACTTAGACACCACACAGTGAGGTCACTGATATTTTTCATGGAGAAGGCAAGCAGAAGTTATGTGATGCTACTGCTTGTTCACTCTGCTTCCAAAATCTCACCCCTACACTCACAGTAATCTCAAGTAAAGGTAAAAGAATAAATTAGCTAGTACCTGTTTTGGCAGTCAGACATTTCGAAAGAAAAATGTGAAACTGCTACCTTAATTACATCCTCAGATCACTAATAGTGGCCTAGTGAGAGTGGTACAGAAGGATTCCAACCATGGAATAATTCATTCTCAATAGGTGTTAGAAAGTTCCAATAGTTACAAAGGCTTATTTGGGACTGCATCTCACAAAAGTGACTTGAGTAATCCTAGTGAATGTTCTCCTGAAAAAATACACTTCTCATCATCTTATTCTGCATTTCCCAGTTCCATTGACTGGACCGCCATTGGCCCTCTTTATATACTTGCACTCTGGCTGAATCCCTTCCCAGGACCACAAACAGAAAGCAGGTTGATGCACAGAATTCTTAGCCAAATATGTACTAAGTGCCAGGGACGTGCTTCTGGTCTGAGATAGGGTCTCCTGTACCTCAATGCCTAATTCAGAACTCTGAAAAGCTGTTTTCAAAACTTGAATATTCACTGTTCTCAGTTCTTTCTCATTAATGTCTTTCCATACCACTTCATTTGTAGGAATTATACCTTCTAGGATGCTGTTCAACATCCCTAGACCACCTCTCCCTAACACACACACACACACACACACACACACACACACACACACACATACACACACAGTCTTGACCAACATTTTCTATTTTTTATAGCTTTCAAAGAGATGTAGAAGGAGAGAGAGTCATAATAGTAACAGCCATTGGGTTCTGGGGAGTGAAGAGGAATCTCAAAATAAGGCACCCATTTAGTAGTTACCTAGCTTCTAGATGGATGATTTACTTCTGAAACAGGAAAAACAGCGGCGAAGAAAACTTTTACCTATTCTTAATTGCCAAAGTAAGCTTGAATACCTACTGTAATTTTCTATCCAATTCTCTTAACTTTGTAGTTTATGAAAATTCTTCATGGATACTCGTAATGAGCTTAATGTCAATTCTGGTTCAGAGTGTCCTAACTTTTGTGATTTTCCTCTGCCTTCACAGATATTTTTGTGCAGAGTTGAGACCAGCTGAATTCTGGGCTGCAAACCATATGCCATTTACACCAGAAACCTCTTTCCCCTCTGGTTCTGCTTGCAATTACTCCCATCTTCCAATTTCCTGGATTTTTGGCGTCTCAGTACAATTCTTACATCTGCTTCTTAACCATTTGGTTTGGTGAACATCCCTTTTCAAGCTTCTTGTACATAGACTCTGTACACACCTCTGGGATCTGTTCATCCCTTTGGATTTGGTGGCATCTATCCACGTCTCTTAACCTACCAGCATTGCGGTTTTTGTACTGATAAAATCACTAAGTGGACTTGCCTATCACCACCCTCTCCCCACAGAATTACAGCCAGACAAAGGGTAGTAATGATTATTTTGTAATACCTCAGTCGATGTATAGTCCTTGAATCAGGTGAGTTTTTCTTTCTGGAGTATAAGCATTATATTATTATTATGTATTAATGTTTTCGGGTAGAGTCTATGGCCTTCTACCACTAAAGACAATTTCTCCTTTGTGTGCACCAAATAGAAAATGTATTTATTTAGGCAAGAGCCTTAGTGAGATCTGGATTGCCAGAGAATACCTTATGTTTGGAAAACAAATACAAAATTTGAGATACACATGAGATATTTTGAAGACCCACGTGAAGAACTGAAGCAAGACTATGAATTGTGATATAGCTAAAAATTATTGGGTTAAGATCTGAGGCTTTTATGTTTACAGTATTATTGTAAACCTAGTCTAATGAAACTAAACTGATTCATAGGATGGATATCCAGTTATGCTGAATTGTATTAATTCTCACCTTTTCTTACATTTTTGGAGTCAGAGATGGGAAGAAACAAGAATTTTGATGTGCTTTGTGCTCTTGACCAAGCACTGAAGCACTTTACAAGTGAACAAAGGTTTGTGTTTTTCAAATGAGCTCACAGTGGATCCTAAAATGTACCAGTTAAATCTTATTCCAAAATGCAATTATTTGTTTATTAAAATGAAGCACAGTAGTTATCTGCTGTTAACAGATGAAAGAATAGCAGGACTGATTTGAAGAATTTAGAGGATTATTCAGACATCCAGCAAAAATCAGAAGGCCAGCACCATGAGCAATGATGTCACAATCTTCAAGGTGATTCTAGTAATACATTTTCTGTGTATGTCCTATCTCTCTCTTTAAACTTTTATCATATAGTTAAAGCAACTACATTATTTACATATTTCTGTGGAGCAGTACACATTACTTTATTTATCTGATTTCACAATCCCTTTTGGATTAAAAAAGGCATGAGATAAACAAATAACATACTTTTGAGTTGTCACGTAATTTGTTTAGTTAAATATCTTTTTTCCCTTTGTGAAGGGATTTTATTTACTTATTTATTTATTTTGTTTAAATACCTCCTTCTTATTCTTCAGACTATGAGGTCAGCGTTCTTTAAGATATTATCTTTGAATCTAAAGTCTTAATCTGATGTGAGTTAGTTTCCCACTATATTTCTAGGTAACAAATTAAAAATATTTAAGTTTATTTACTTATTAGAGGTACGGAGAGAGAGAGAGAGAGAGAGAGAGAGAGAGAGAGAGAGAGAGAGAGAGAGAAAGAGGCAGAGAGAGAGGAAGCGAGAGAGAATCCCAAGCAGGTTCTGCACTGTCAGCACAGAGCCCAACGTGGGGCTCAAACTCCCAAACCGTGAGATCATGACCAGAGCCGAAACCAAGAGTTGGACACTTCACCAACGGGCCACCCAGGTGCCCTATACCTAATTTTTAAAACTGATCTTGTTTGCTGCTGTAAAGAACATTTAATTGAATTTATACTACTAGTGAAAAAGATACTGTGTTCTTTGTGTTGTTTTTCTCTGATTCTTTTTCTTAATGGCATTCCCCACTCCCCCCAGAAGAGTCTATATTTCAGAACATACAGTCTACCAACTTTAATCCATTTCCTTGCTGCATTGATACTTCATTGTGATGCTGTATTGGGGGAATTCATATATATTGAACAGGAGCTGCCCAGAGCTCAGTCGGTTAAGTGTCCGACTCTTGATTTCAGCTTGGTCATGATCTCATGGTTCAGAAGTTTGAGCCCTGCATTGGGCTCTTCATTGATGGTGTGGAGCCTGGTTGGGATTTCTCTCTTTCCCCCTCTCTCTGCCCCTCCTTTACTCATGCTCACTCTCTATCTCTCAAAATAAACTAAAAAAATAAATAACAATTAAAAAATTAAAAGTTGTTTCTAGTCATCAAACTTTGAAATAATAAGGAAATAATAATATAAATAATGTAATGCAAGTAAAAAGCAAAAAATGGTATTCCATTTATTGAGAGTTATTTAACTTGTCATGCAGACCACTTTCTGAGACACATGTTCAGATAAGAATTAAGACATTGAAACATATAGCAATTCTAATTCTTAATATACAAATAAAACAGAACTTATATTAAAAGTCATCTAAGAAATGAAGATCCATACTGCTTCCTAGAAATTTCTTTTGCATATATTTGGCAAAATGAAGAAATGTAACAACATCCTAGGTTTGTACGTATATCTTTTAATTGCCCAGAGAATGCAAAAGTATTTAAAAACTCAGAGATGATATGGATCTAATTTCTGTTTTGCTGTCTTGCTAAATTAAGTGAATATAGATAACATGCAGGGTATACCTGTTTTAAAACTGAGACTATGCCATCTATGCTGTTTATAACAGTTACTTTTATTTAAACAAAAAGACATAGGCATTTATGTGACTCCTCAGGCCAGCACTTTTGATGTGGCAAAGAAATAATCATCAAAATGCAGCTCCTTAAGTAAGTGTCTGATCTCACACTTTTGGAAAATGTGCTATCTTTCTGGTTGAGCCAGCAAGAATTAAGAATGGTTAAGAAAGTGTTTAAAGATCTTCATTAAAAAGTAGTGACAAAAATGCGAAAGAGACACATCAAGCATGCCAAACAAAGTAAAACCATCATCAAAAAGATTCAACAACTATGAAAAGAGTTCTTCAAAATCTGCCACATTTTTTTCTAGATAACAAAACCTATTAATTCCAAATGCCCACATTAGTCATGCATAAAGTCACCAATGTTTCACAGAAAACAAACAGATCTATCCCAAGGAACCCTTGTTTTTTATCACATTCACCGGAGAGGCTAGAAAAAGTCGAGTGAAGTTTTCGTTCTCAGGGAAGTTTTCAGTCATAAGATATTTTTCCAGAACATGAACATTATTGCTATTTGGTTCTGCTTAAAGTTTTTTCATCATAATTTGTATTGTCCTATTTTCATTTTATTTATTTTTCAATGCATGGTTTTAAAAATTACAGAAGAACTACATACTCAAATTAACTTGGGAAATAATACAAGCTATATAAAGAAAAGGTTAAAATCTTTTTTCTTCCTCCCAAATCTCTACGTTCACTGCCCTGGGAAATGTGCTAACAGCCTGATGTGTTTTCTTCAACATGGTTCTTCCTGCTCATACTTATGAACTTTTATATACACTGTTCCTACTGTACTTGCATTTTTTGGAAGTCAAAACAATAGCTCTGAAATTTGCTATTTATTTATTTATTTATTTATTTATTTATTTATTTATTTGAGAGAGAGACAGAGCATGCACACATGAGTATGTGGGGCAGAGGGAGAGGGAGAGAATCTTAGGCAGGCTCCATGCCCAGTGAAGAACCTGACTTGGGGCTTGATCTTACAACCTTGGTATCATGACCCAAGCTGAAATCAAGAGTCAGAGGCTTAACTGACTGAGCCACCCAGGCAGCCCTGAAGTTTGCTTTTTAAATGAACTATATGTCCCTACCATTCAGATCAATATAGTTGATGATTAGCACCATTATTTAATAGCTATATAGTATCTATACTATGATTTATTCAATCATTTGTGTAAGACTGTGTGTGTGTGTGTGTGTGTGTGTGTGTGTGTGTGTGTGTGTGTGTATAGGGTATCCAGGGATCTCTCCTCCCTTATATTTTCCCAGGACCAACAATTCTGAAACAAATAATGAACATGTATCTTTATGCTTTTATTTCTGTGAAACATTGTCAGAAGAGAAATGGCAAAGTCAAAGGATGAATGTATTGTGACTTTTAAAATTATTTAAAACTTAATATCCAAAATGATCTTGCAGTTTACACTTGGACATTTAATTTGCATTTTCCTATCATTGAGATGAAAAAACATTTTATGCTTATTGGTCTTTTGCAATATTGTTTTTATGAATTACCATCATTATCTATGATAGCCAGTACTGTATATCATTTGTCTTTTAATTTTAGACATTCTGGGAAGCATACAATAATGTATTAATTTCTTAGCTCTTAGAGTCCCCAATTAAAGAATTGGTAATAAAGATTACTTTTTGGTGTCTTCTGAAAAGTTAGTCAACTGAAATTCTTAGCCACTAATTCATTATTTGGCTATTCATCCCCTCCGATGAGCTCTTTAAACAATTGTATTTTTTATTCTCAGTATTTCCAGTGGACTCTTGTATGTAACTGTTTGCTCCTACTTCATGTTATCACTGTCTCACCTGTATGAGACTTTATATTTATTTTGATTTCGTGATTTGTTTGTTTCAAAGATCTTTATTCTATTGCAGCAACTCATGGTAACAGGCGGATGCCCCACCCCGGGAACCAGTTCTGTGGAGGTCTCTGCTCTGGCACTTTCTGAACCCACAGCTGATGGTTCACAGGAATTTCTGAGACACTTAAATCTCATTTGCATGACATAAGACAGTTTTTTCTCCTCTGTCCCAATTTGTTCCAAAATGGTTTTTAATGACCTCTAAGCTGTAACCACCATGTTTTCATTCTGAATAATTTTTAAAATCCACATTTCTCGTAAAATTCCAAACTTATAATTAAAAAAATCATTTACTCAGGGATAATTGCGAAATCTACATTCAACCTCTTTACTGCCTTCTTTAATTTGTCAGGTAGACTTTATAATCATCCAAAACTAGCAGTGAGGGCTGTCATTTAAGGTTAATATGTCTTCCTCAAATAGAGTATTATTTTCTAAAGCATACTGAGAACTTGATACATTATTTGAGAGGCTTTGTAAGAGCTTAAAATATCTAATGATTCACTTATGAGGGAAAATTACACAAAATAAAAAAATTGACACCTGCCTTACAAGCAAGCATTTACGGAGCACTTATTCCCCGTAATTCTGAGATAATTTAGGCACTTAGACTATTTCAACAATTCTCCCATAAATACAGCTTTTGTTATGTCTCCTAGGTAAGTTTTATTTTCAGTTTCTCTTTGACTCAGGGGCTACTTATAATTGATTCTTAATTTCCAATATTACAACTTTTATTGTTAATTTCTAATTTTATTCAAGTATCTGTCGTTACAATATACACAAGAATTTTTTTTTGCTCCCCCAAACAAACAAACAAACAAACAAATAAGGAACTAGTAAACCCTTACCCTCCTAGTAGCCATGTGGGAGAAGTCTCTCCCCTCCAGGTTCTCTCTACACACCAACTGCTTTCTCTCCCAAGTGCCGAGGCTGGGGAGAATTCAGGCCAGTAGCACCGCATCCCTGCAGTTCTAACAGCGCTGCCATGAACGAGCAATGCCACCGAGAGCAAGTCCGGGCGTAGCCCTTCTGCAAAGGAATCAACAGGATTCTGCCACTTGAAGTATTCATGTAAGATTTGTGCCCAGTTTCTAAGCAGTCGTCTTCTCTGCCAACAATATCTTGCCTTCTGCCTAGTACCAAAGAGAATGAAGTCCTACAGCCCCGTGGATCTCAGAAAGAGCCCCAGCTTGCTAGGTCCCCTCCAGGTGAGGGCAGCATGCCTCTCAGTATTTTGGAAATGTCCAGAGAGTGAGAAGGGAGGATCATTCCCTGAGAGACAGGGGAGGACCATGGCACCTAGGAGTGTGGCCAAAATGCCATCCTCCTGGAATTTCTCCAGCTGGCAGTCCAGAATATCTAAATCAAATGTTTGAGAAGCAGTCTTATACACAGACGAAATGATCGCATTGTCTCTGATACAGATCGACCTGAATGTTACAAGTGTGCTTTGTGAGATGGTAATAGGTGATAAGTCAAGTACAGGAAGATTACCCTAAATAAATGTGTTTGCAAACAACTATATCTGAAAAGTTTCTTCTCTGCAAGATTTTAAAGCGGCTTGAGTATGCAAGTACACATTATTGCTGTCAGAAGTAGAGTTCATGGTGTTTCTGATTATTTTGATGTATTGTGTTTTTTTTTTGTCATATTGATATTGTGGCTGCTGATGGGATTGTTTTAACACCATTTCCAAGACTGGATTTCTACAAAACATACTTTGGAAAAAATTTGGCCTTAACTTTTGCTCCAAAAAGTTACTGAATATATTACTATTTTAATTTTCAAGAGGGTTATTATACAATTATAATTTTAGTACAATTACACAATTTTAAGTATTGAAATAATTTATGTATTTGATAAAGGTAATCAAACCATCAAAAATTATTTCACAATTTTAATTGTGGAATCAAACCATGGATGGAATATAGAATCAGTCCCCCTCCCATCCTAAAATCCAGTCTGACTCCCCAGAAGTCAACACACACACACACACACACACACACACACACACACACACACACAGATTTTCTAATGAAATGTTTTTAAGCATTTATACAAATAGGCCCATATCCTAATCCCTGTTTGGGCCATTTTTAAAATACTCTTTTTTTCTGAAGTTTATTTATTTACTTTGAGAGAGAAAGAGACAGAGAGAGAGAGAGAGGCATAGAGAAAGCAAGTGGGGAGGGGCATAAAGAGAGAGGAGGGGAGAGAATCCTAAGCAGGCTCTGCATTGACAACACAGAGCCTGATGCAGGGCTTGATCCCATGACTGCAAAATCACTACCTGGCCCATATCAAGAGTCTGTCACTCAACCAACTAAGCCACCCAGGTGCCCCCCAAAATAGTCTTAATTGTACCTTTGGATATCTCTGCATTACCTGCACACCACTCATTTTTAATAACTTTATACTATTTCATTCTAAGGGGCATTATGTTTTACTCCTCTATTGAAAGTCTTTTACATTGTTCCAGTTTCTCACAATTACAAACAAAACAGAAGTGAGCAATCCTGTAGATTATTTAGATGCACTACACAGAATACATTTTTCATAGGTTAGATTTCTAGAAGAGGAATTCCTGTGCTAAATATCGAGCATATTTTTAATTAAAAATTATCTTCAAAAGCGAGTATAGCAATATACACCTCTAACAGCATAGGGGATTGTGTGTTCATTCATATTCTTGCCATGGAAAAATCACATTTTAAAATTATTGCTAATCTGATCCCTGGAAATATGGAAACACTGAGAAATGATGAGTAAAACTAGGGATCTAATCATAGCAATAAGCTGTTTTCAGTTCCTTATTTGTGAACTCTATTGATTTTGTACCTTAAGAATAATGTTAATAAATACATAAAAAGTTTTAGAGTTTCTTATTTATTTGTTAAAGATTTTCTCTATTAAGGGAATCAACTTTTTTTTTTTTTACTCTCATATAATATAAATATTTTCCAAGTTTGTTTTAGTGGTGTATTGTTTTTCTTTCGTTTATGATGTCCTTATTGCAAAGACATTTTAACATATTTATAAATCAAATGTATCTACTTTTATGGCCTTTGGGTTTTGAGTCTTGCATAAAAAGGTGCTTCCTATCAAAGATTAAAAAAAGAAAGCATTTATTTCTAGTATATGCATGTCTGTGTGTGTTTACACCTTTGATCATTAGAATTTTATTTTGATAGAGTTATGTAGAAATCCTTTTGATTAGCCTCAAAATGACTGTGAACTCAACACCTTGGAAGCCTTATGAGGGACCCTGAACCATGGGCACTGAGATAAACTCCTGAATTCCTGACCTACAGAATCTGTGAGATCACGAGTACTTATTTTTTTTAAACTTCTAAGTTTTGGAGTAATTTGCTGTGTAGCAATAGATAACTAATAATATTCTTTTAACCAAGTTTTATTTAGGTTTTTTTAAAAATCAAGATTGGATGGTGAAGTTTGCCAAAAGGCCTTATTTTTTTGGTCATTCAATTTGTTAATATGATGAATTATATTAACAGATTTTTCAATAATGTATCATCCTTATATTCCTGGAAAAAGCTCCTTTTTAAAAATATTAGTCTTTAGATGCATTGCAGGATTATATATATGTGATTTATTTAAGGTTTTACATTAACATTCATAAATGATGTCTCTATATATGTTTTGGTTGTCAAAAGTCTTGGCAGTCTACCCTTGGAAAAATTTTTAAAGTATTGGAATTTTCCATTCTTTCAAAGTTTAATTGACTTCACCTGTGATTCCCTTCAGGACCGGTGTTTTTTAAAAGTGAATATTTGAAAATCCTCTCAGTTCTTCACTATAATTGTGTTTAGATTTTATATCTTACCTATGGCAAAATTTCATATTTTTTAAGAATAAACTACATGACATCTGTGTTTTAGAAACTCGATAGAGTTATGCAAAAATACTTTTATATTTCACATTACTAGGCATCCCCATATTTCCCCACATTTAGCTCTCAACCTTTAACTGATGTGAGCTGGAGGTAAATGCCCCCACTTCATGCTCACTCAAGTGGGACAACTCTGAGGCATGACCTATGGCTTGCCATAACCCTTAGCTGAACGGAGCCCTGTTGTCCAGAGCAGGAACCTATTCCATATTGCACCACGTTCCATCTGGTGATTTTTTGGATCACCTCTCAAGGAAGCTATTTAGACTGAAATCTTCGTCCCATTGTCAAAACCCTGGTGAAAAGAAATACAGACACCCACCCCAAAGAAACTCTTTCCCCGTAGCTCCATAAGAAAAATTCATTAAAGATTTATTACTACTAATTCTGAATCTATTCTTTTTTCTGAAGGTCAGAAGAGAGAGAAATCAAGCATTGTGGGATGACAGTCAATGATGAGAAGAAAGTTCTTTGTAGGAACACTATTTTCAGATCCAACGAATAGAAAACTAGCTCACAAATGGTGTTGCCCATCATTTCATTATTATGATTTTTTTTGAAAAAATTTTTGAATGTTTAATTTTGAGAGAGAGAGACAGAGCACAAGTAAGGGAGGGACAGAGAGAGGAGATACAGAATCCAAAGCAGGCTCCAGGCTCTGAGCTCTCAGCACAGAGCCTGACCTGGGGCTCAAACCCATGAACCATGAGAGATCATGACCTGAGCCCATGTCGGCCACTCAACGGACTGAGCCACCCAGGTGCCCCTATGATTCATTATGATTATTGAGTAACAAAGATTTTCTATATTGGTATAAAATATTATACTATGTTTTAAAAAAGAACAATTTCCAAAGAAACCTAAAGCTGTCATAAGTCTAATTTGCCCTTCTTAATTGACTTTATAGGAAATCTGCATTTGCCTATACTTTACCTTCAGAATCTAATGTAATGTGTTCTACAATTTGAAGAGTTTTATGATTACTAACAACAACTTGGGATTTACAACTCTCTATATAGTATGGCCTTGTTTCAAATAATGAAAACTGATGCCAAAGAAAACCAAATAGAATCTTAGTATTTAAAAAAGTAGTCACAGTATCCCAAAAGGCAGACATTGAAGAAATACTTAGTAATCTGTTACTAATATAACAGAACTAATCGACTCTTAGAAGATGAATTTCTCTTGTGATTTACTATAACCTTAGTTACATCGGAGGACTGCTATTTTCAATACTGGATGTAAGACACAGGGCATTTGTGACAGCCCATCTCTTCCAGTTATGGTATTGGCTGAAGAAATTCAGAGCAGTACTTAAGTTTTCAGATGAGCAAACCTTATTCTTTCTGATCATGACAAGCTTCCTGCTGCTAACATTTATACCTCAAATACATTGATATTCTCTTACAGGGAGCTGATTATCTTATGAAAGCCAAACATTTCTAGTCTAATTCAAGTGGATGTTTATAGGAAACAAATTTTTTGATGCATTTTCCCTGAGAAGTGATCTATTTTTTCCATGATCATTTAGCAACTCTTTTTCATGCCATGTTATTCTTAGTTATATCTCCTCCATCTAAATTCACACCTCTCAAGTCTGCTTGTGGATTTTGAAAATTGACTTATCCTAAAAATTCATATAAAGAATGCCCTTGTAGGCATCTGTTTTTATTAATCTGGACTCAATTCATGTTTTTCTCTATAGGTTTAAAATTTCACTCTCGTAAGATAACAACAGACAATTTTACAGGAAAAACAATATAATTCTTTTTATTCCTATTCTTTAATAAAACCTACATACGTAAGAGGAAATATATTTTGAATGGGCTTTGAAAACCGCTATTTTTATTAATGTAGATTTTTCCTTTGGAAAATTGACCCATTATTTGCAAAAGTGTAATTCAGAAAAAAAAAACTTCCAGTAAAGTAGGGATAAAATTTATTGTTAATAGGCCTATTTTTCTTTCTTTGCTCTTTTTAAAATACAGTTTATTTAGTTTTGAGACAGAGAGAGAGAAAGACAGCATGAGCACGAGTGGGGGAGGTGCAGAGAAAGGGAGACACAGAATCTGAACAAGTTCCACACTCTCATCTGTCAGCTGTCAGCACAAAACCTGATGTGGGGCTCGAACCCACAAACTGTGAGGTCATGACCTGAGCTTAAGACAGACACTTAACCGACTGAGCCACCCAGGCTCTCTTTTCTCTTTGCTCTCTCTTTCTTTGCTCTTTAAAGATATGGCCTGAATCAATGAAAGCTTGCTGAAAGAAAATTTAAAGAAGTTCAGTAATTATATTCTCTATTTCATCTTTTTACCTAAATTGTGTTCTGTTATGAAAATCAACTGTGATGTTTAACATATTTTTTACTTTATATAACGTTATAAGGAAAGTAAGTTTCTAGAGAAAACTTTCAAATATGATGGCAAACATAATGAGCTGTTATCTACGGAGAGAGATTTGGTGAAATAAGTATAAAATTGTATGCAAAATGGTGAAATGAGTAAAATTAGCCATGAACACTCATATACCACTTATTTTTTTGAAGGTAGGAGAGAGGGGACCCTGACCACTGTCCCAGAGCCTTGGATAAAGTGTCAACTCCATCCCCAATGTGGGCTGGCAAGATACTCGAAACAAAATAGGACTGGAAATGCCAACTGCACATTTCACAAGTGAGTCAAATAAGACACAAAAAGGACAGGTAATTGCTCAATTTCCGCAAACAGAGTCCAAATTAGAAAACTTCATGGGTCATGTTGCAATTCTGATAATAAAACCAGTCATATCCAGGAAGCCACAGACGTTATTATTGACCTTCTATGAGTCAAGGAAGTTAACTGCAGTATTTTTTCATTAATATAATATGAAAACATCTTTAACTCTATAAGGCCATATTACAGGGTGCCTTTTAAAATTTAGCACATATTCAGTCTCCTCTAGGAAGCTTTCACATTGTTCTCCTCAACACAGTCCAGGATGGATGCCCTTCCCACAGCCTACTGTAGTGCCCTTTTTTTATGATACTTTCCCTATTTTGATTGCCTTATTTCTTGTCTGTCTCCTCCAGTGAATTCTATGCCCTTCAAATACAGAAATCATACTCGGGCATCTTTATGACCTAAAATTAGAGTATTGCCTCAAAGAAGATAAGTTCTCATTTACTCTTATTTTCTAAATGAATGAATGAATGACAATTCACTGTTCCAGGACCCTATTACTACTATCTACCCTGATGACCTGCTCACAGTTTATTCTCAACTAATTAAGATTTTAGCTGACATAAGTTTCCATGTTTTTCCTTTTAAGGATATTTGCATTTTCACTGGGGACACATTTTCACTGGGGAATCTAAAGAAAATCTGATAACAAACTTTCAAAACTTGGAATATTCAGTTGGGAGGTACTATTTTAAACAAGAGACATTCTATATAATCATATTATATAGACACCCTCTGCCATCATTTCATAAAAGTAGCCTAGATTTATTGTTATATAGAAATGCACAGATTATGTATATTTGGAGAGAGAACTAATGAGTCTGATGGATGCTAAGATACATAGAACTATACTGTTGCATTTGAACCTGACTAGATTAAACTTCCTTTTGGTTTGCTTGGTAAGGCCTGTGGTATGAGATGCAGTGAAAGAGAGGAAGGAAAATACCCTGTCTTGTCAATAATGGTACAGTGGTTAGTTGCACCCTTAGTAACCACGTGTCTGATGGTTGCTGAGACATCTACTTTTTGCTATTTAGCTTCTCACCTGGTAATGATTTCAAATGTATGACATTTGAAAAAGCCATAAATCATTAGTTCCCAGTTAGAACAGCAATCCTAAACCAAGCAATGTGTTTGGCATTTTCAGAAATGCTTTATTGGAATGATCAAGGGGTTGAAAAGCTGGAGTTAGGTATAATGATCATTTCCCTTAAATGGGAGAAGGTCATGATGAAAGTTGCTTTTTATCAGTAATTAGAGTTCTATAACAGCAACATGTCCTAATTATGATATTTAGACCATTAGCAGATGAACAATGTTATTTAGATTCTGCTACGGAAAATCCCTCCAGGCCGTGTGGCATCTTATGGAATGATCGAGTATAATGCTATTTGTGGTCTACATCTCACGCACTTAACCCAACCCACCTCCCATACACACTCCATCTGGACTCATTTATTAAGGGCACTTTTGTGTTCAACACAGAACTTGAGAAGTGGCACCTCGATGGGCTTGGAGATAAAAACATACATCCCTGTATTTTATTAAATTTTGCACAACATGGAAAACATTATAAATGGTGAGATAGAGTAAAACTTCAGTATAGAACGAGCAACAAACATTTATGAATCACCATAGTCCACCTTTGAATTAAACTTTCAGCAACACAGGCAAGGAAATCAGGAGGATGTAGAATCAGAAATTAGAAAATATATAGAAGTTGTTTGAAAGTGATTTGCTCTAACATATTTTTTTAGGCTAACTTATCAGACATATTCACTCATCATTCATATTCAGTGTCACGAATCATACAAGGCATTAAGGATAGGAAGAATCCTGCCCTATAGATGCTTTCCTTAGAAGACTCCGAAATATATTTTTTAAAAAATCCTGTCCAGTGGACTATGAAGATGGATTGTTGGCACAGTTTCCTGGACAGTTTTGCACTTTTTCAGAGTGAGAAGGAAATAACACTGGTTTGATCTTCCCACAGACACAGCTGGGTGTCAAGCATCGTGGAATTTCCCTGGTTTAACTTGTGCTGTTAGTCTGGCTTAGATTGCCCTGGGCTGGCATTCTAGTGTCACTTGACCCAAGCAGAGACTCAGTCACTTTGGTCACATGAAGACAGTACTTTAGAGTTTAAGAGCTCTTTTGTTTCAGGAAATTTTCCCAATTATTCAATCTAAGGTTTCATTTGTTTAATGACTTCCTCATTTTACCATCTAATGTGCTTCCCCATTCCTTCATCTTTTTGCCTTTTTATTTTGTTTAGTTATTCTTTGGTCTAGCTATGGTTAATTTAATCTTTCCTCCTAAATCAATGCCTCTAACCCCTGGAGGCACAAGGCCAAAGGCCAAATGACTTTAACTGCCAATATATAAAAACTCTCTAAGCTTGGTGAGGTGGGTGACATTACTGAAGACACGTAAGTGGCGGGTGTGGGTGGGGAATGTCTATACTGTCAGGCATAGTAAAGTGTCAACTCTGAGTTGCAATCATTCAATATGAAGTCCTTTTATTAGGGGTAGTAGAGCTTTTAAAGGTTTTTCCTTTCGTGTTTATTTAGGCATTTTGTCCCATTAATTGGGTGGGAGGGATTGAGGAGTTTATAGGAACAAGTTCATGGAGCAGTTACCGACCCTGTGTGATGCGTGGTCACTTGGAGTTCTAAGAGGGAATGTGTTTTGTGGAAAATACTTAAACATATTTCTATAAAAAGTTTAACAGAATTTATGCACAATATAATAATACTTTAAAAGTTTTACAAAGCAGCTTAATGCCAAGCCTGTAGTATGACAAACATATAGAGCAATGGAAGAAATCTCACAGGCTTTAAACATATCAATATGTGCCCATTGCTCCTTTGTCAAATGTTTTATTTTCTTTTGGTCAAAATCAATACCAGATGCATAAGAGTACTCAATAAATGTTAGTTAAATGGACTAATTTTTATTTATATTCATCACAATTTTCTTTCTTTCATTGTTCATGGTTTTTATTCAATGAATTCTAATCTTATTTTGTCAGTGCTCTTTCCTCTAAGTTTTAATTTTAAGCTTTCTCTACATTTTTATCCAATATCTTCAGGTTTTGGTGTCAGAATTTACACTTTGTACTCTTTCTATCACTTATTCACATTTGTTTTTGTTCCATTTTGGACGTTTTTCTTTATAATTCCTTGCCAATGTCTGTTGCCTCTGCAAGTGAGCTTCCACTAATTTTCATTTTAAACAGCTTAGGGATGCCTGGGTGACTCAGTCAGTTAAGTGTCCGACTCCAGCTCAAGTCATGATCTGTAGATTCGAGCCTCTCCTTGGGCTCTGTGCTGACAGCTCAGAGCCTGGAGCCTGCTTCAGATTCTGTATCTTCCTCTCTCTCTCTGCCCCTCCCCTGCTCATGCTCTGTTGCTCTCAAAAATAAATTAAAAACAAAATCAAATCCTTAAAAATAAATAAGTTTTAAAAAGCAGCTTAAAAATTTCCAGAGAATTATTCAAGTTCTGTTTTAAAATATGTTTCATAAGGTGGTTTTTGCAGAAATCAGAGATTGAAAAATGTGTCGTATTAGCATAGTATATCACTTTTTTCTCTCAATGAATCCACAACTGTTTTGAAAATCCTAGTTCATGTCTTTAAGACAATTTTTTTTATTTTGTCTTTAATTTTTTTTTTTTTTAATTTTTGAGAGAGAGAGAGAGTGCACAAGTGGGAGAGGGGCAGTAAGAGACGGAGACAGAGGATCTGAAGCTGGCTCTATGCTGACAGCAGAGTGTCCGATGCAGGGCTTGAACTCACAAAGTTCAAATCAGATCATGACTTGAGCCAAAGTTGGACACTTAACTGACTGAGCCACCCAGGTGCCCCTTAGACAGTTTTTAAAGTCAATATTTCATTAGCTGGGATGTAATTCTCATTAGTTTATGCCCATAATTTTCACATTTTACAGTCTAGCTAGCACATAATACCCATTTAACAAATGAAAATTGCTTTGCTATCTGATATGCTTTGAGTTCCAAGAAATCATTTTACATACAAAGGAGAACATAATATTTGGATCAAACTGTCAGGGAAATAAGGTGGATTGTCTCCTCCTCTTTTGAGTCAATGTATCCAACTTTTACACTAATAATCAGCTTGAGAGTATTTAGAGGAATTTGTTGGTTCCTTTAATATAGCAAAATGAACTTTTACCAGCAAATACAAGAAAATCCTGCCACTGTTTCTATTAGGTTAATCTAATTGGGTTGAGGATTAGTATTCATAGAAATACTATGTATGATGTTGCTAAATATAGATGCATACAAATTGTTACTAAATATCTCCAAGCATCACAGGTTGAACTAGGTTATCACTCTCTGTGCTTTCAGATATCTTAGCAATTGATTTGAAACATCACATATTTCCTTTAGTGGTAGCAGCCATCAAAATAGCCAAAATTACTACACTAGCATGTCAGGTCCAGTCTGGCGGGAACACATAAACATGATCATCATTAGCAAATATGGGCCAGATGTTCATCCTCTAAGAATCTATGGGAATGATTACTTGTGTTATGGTGTATAGTCAGTCTTGACATGAAAAAAACAAACTTAATTTAGCATAGAAGAAAGTACAAAATTTCAAATGATCCTATTGTACCTCTGGAGAAAAGAAGCTCTATGAGATTTTCTTAAGTAAAGTTGGTATTTTTGGATATTGAGAACTATCAAGTTGTCCAACAAAAGCAATCTTTCCATCTATTCCTAATTGTAATCTCTTATTGTACCATATGATCTACTTTGTTAGAATGGCCTAATTAAAAATGTTTCTAACATTTATTTATTTTTGAGACAGAGAGAGAGAGACAGAGACAGAGAGACAGAGCATGAACAGGGGAGGGGCAGAGAGAGAGAGAGGGAGAGACAGAAACTGAAGCAGGCTCCAGGCTCTGAGCTGTCAGCACAGAGCCTGACATGGGGCTTGAGCTCATGAGCTGTGAGATCATGACCTGAGCCAAAGTCAGATGCTTTATTGACTGAACCACCCAGGTACCCTGGAATGGCCTAATTTAAAAGAGTGAGAATTTTTTTCTTCTTTTTAACTTGGATATACCTCTTTTCCTTCAGTTACTCTAATTTCATCTACTAATTTTACTATGGGAGACCGTCAATGGACAGTCAATTTCTTAACGATTCTTCCTTAAAAAATTACCATGTTTTTTGTTCAATGACTACATTCTAGTATTCCAATTGGCTTGAAGACATAACTCCATTAAAAACTTTATAGAACATGTCATTGTCATATTTTGGTCTATTTTGTTTTCTTCTCACTAGCAGGAAGACCAGATAAAATTATCACTTTTCAAAAAATAACATCCCTGTTCATGGCTGGCACCTTTATCTTATGTTGTCATAGAAATAGAAGCTCAGTATTGTACATTAAAATATGGCTGTAAAACTAAAAGAATATAGGAACTTCTGCAGGAAGATTTTCAAACACTGTGCTCAAGTATCAGACTATGGTGAATTATACCATGTTATAGTGAAGTATGTCACTGAGTCATAATTGTACAGTCGTCGAATAATTTGGGGGCATTTTTAAAAATTACTGTAAGGGCATGTATCAGATAATTTTCCATACATCTCAGTTCCATGTGTATGGGATTTCACTGACATATTTGGGGCAAAGCTTTTCAGTTAAGCTGGATATAGATTGTCTATACAAACCACACTGAAAAGAACATTGAGACTCAGTTCACGAGTGTATGCTTTCAAAGTCATGCCATAATATGTTCATCATGACCTACTGTTGTGCTGTCTGTCACAGCCTTAAAATGTATTCCACCTTTAACGTCACATATGCAAAGGCATATCTGAAGATTGCTAAGTAGACAGGATTGACCAAGCAATGTTCAATAACTTTGAAGGCATTTGAAAGCAGTTTGAAATGAGCTGATTATTATTTGTGGAGCATATGTGTCACAGAGTCATGAACACTGGTGGACATCAAAATCAATATGAACACAGCTCCTCATATAATGTCAAACTTCAGAATCCTGTAGCTAATGAATCAAAATGTTTTACTTTTCTTAAGCGTTTTTAGTTTGAAATTACACTAAGTTCTCTGGTGACAGTCTAATAACTACTTTTCTCATTCCAATAATGCAGTGTTTAAAAGTATTTTTAAACTAAACATTTTGTACTTTAAATATACTTTATTGCTAATACATAGTTTGTAGCCTAATCAATCAAATATCTATCAATGTGTACATGTACCAAGGGCATGTTGCCAAATTCCTCTGGGCTTATGCACCCCAGAGATTAAGTTTCTAGTCTATTAGAGCTTAAAAATTAGCCACAGGTCCTAATGCCACTTAAATTAGTCACATTTAGGTGTGGGAGAAGGTTAGTTGACAGACTAAACAACAGCACTGGCATAAACTTGCATTTCTTCTCTTAATTTTTATTAGAATAATGGTATTAGATATAGTTGCATTTCTCTGATGATTTTATTTTGTGAATTTAAGTATATGTGCTGCTGAAGTGAGCACTATTTTATGAATGTACGGTTCTTGATAAATTAGTAAAACCACTCCTTCCTTTAACTTTCATCTCAACTCCTGATGTCCCAAAGAAGTGGCACTTGACTTTTAGTCTCACATTTCCCTCTAACTGGTGTTAGTATGGGTTTTGACACTTAGCCCCTTACTGTGTTTTAATATGATTCTCCACTAACTTCATGCTAACATCCTCTCACACACTACCCTGATACTGGATGTTGTAAATATCTTTTTCATCTTCGTTACTTTATTTTTGTACCATCTAATAAACTAATGTAAAAAACTACTATTTGAATTAAGAATACATTTTCATTGGGTTGCCTGAGTGGCTCAGTTGGTTGAGCATCTGACTCTTGGTTTTGGCTCAGATCATGATCTCACAGTTTCATGAGTTCGATCCCCACATCTGGCTCTGCACTGGCAATGTGGAGCCTGCTTGGGATTCTCTCTCTCTTTCTCCCTCTGCCCCTCTCCTGTTCACACTGTCTCTCTCTCTCAAAATAAATAAACTTTAAAAATATTTTTTAAAAGATTAAATTTTACTTAACATATTAATGAATTCTCATAAACCAGTGAATTTCCATACATGTTTATATGTATGTATGTGCATGTGTATGTACAGATGTATATGTAAATAAGATTGAGTGAGATAACTAATTGGTCAGAAAAGAGTATGAAAAAATATAGATATTTACACATCTAGTAAAATTACCAAAATGCAAAACATTGAAACCACCAAATGTTAGCAAGAATGTGAGCAACAGAAATTCTCACTCATTGCTGGTAAGAATGCAAAATGGTACGGCCACTTTTGAAGACATTTTGGGGCTTCTTACAAAACTAAACATCCTATCACCATATTATCCAACAATTGTGCTCCTTGGTATTTATCCAAAGGACATGAAAACATGTTCACACAAAAACCTGCACATAGATATTTATAGCAGCTTTATGCATAATTGTCCAAATTTGAAATCAACCAAGATGTCCTTTAGTAGATGAATGGATAAATGAACTGTGATATATTCGGTCAATGGGAATGGTATATCCAGCACAAAAGGAATGAGTTATCAAGCCATGAGAAGATGTGAAGAAACCTTAAATGCACATTATTAAGTAAAAGAAGGCAATTTGAAAAGGCTACATACTATATAGTTCCAATTATATGACATTCTGGAAAAGGCAAAATTATGAAGACAATATAAAGATCAGTGTTTGGCAGGGGTAGAGAGAAGGAGGGAGAGAGATGAATAGGCAGAAGACAGAGTATTTTCAGATCAGTGAAAATATTAAAATAGTGAGTATGTGTCATATACATTGGTACAAATCCATAGAACCTACAATATCTACAGTGAACCCTAAAGTAAATGATGGACTTTGGATGATAATGATATGTCAATGTACTTACATAAGTATATACTTCTCTCTCTCTCTCTCTCTCTCTCTATATATATATATATATATATATATATATGTATATATATTATAGAGATAGATGATATATATATATCATCATTCTCTATAATTAGAAGATAGCTTTATATATATAACTGTAAGTTGATAGCGCTGTTTACCATGGGAAAAAAAAGAAGAGTTCCATATCTATCATAGAACTGAAAAAACTACCATTTCCTATTTATTCTTCTTGCTCAAGTCCTTCACTCTAAATGCCTTCATTAAATGTATCTCTCATCGAGATGAAGATAAGAAACAATTTTTGAACTATTTCCAAATAATTTGTCCATGTAAAATAGTTTATATATGTTTATTTTGAGTTCTTAATGATGGATAAAATTAGAGGGTAGAAATTTTGCAATGATACCTTGGAAGGAATAATGGTAGTTGTCAGGTGGTTCTAATCACATGCATGGCTTAAAGAAAATGATTGACAAAAGTCTTCAGATCTTAGTTTAAGACCAAATGGCTGGATTTTCATACAAGCATACTAAAAGTTTATCCTCCGTCCAGTGTCCTTAGGGCTGCAACTGTCCAAACCAAACTGAAAATTTGATTACACAGTTTGCCAAATTATCATGATAGCTGAATCATCAAGTCCTTGACCTGAGGAAAACTAGAATTCTGAAAATTGGAATGTGAACATATAGAAGGAAAACAACCTCCCATGGACAGTATAACTGACCCCTTTTCTGTAAATAGGTCTTAACTTGAAGATACCGACTTCCAGGTGGAAGGAATTCATGTCACCTCACATTGCCTCCAGACCTATAATCAGAAATAGAATCAAGAATATTTGAGTAGGGAATCTACAAACAAAACCCTTGGGCTGGTAAGATTTTGATAATTTAAATGATTTATATGGATACAGATATGGAGAATATGTCTAAGAATGGAATCTGGAAAACATAGACATAAAAGGGAAAGGAATAATTTTAGAACAGGTTGAATTAATCAATAAGATTCAGTTACCAAGTTGATCTTTGATTCACCATGCTAGCTAGAGCAGTTGGGTGTGGTTCTTTTTTTCTTTTCTTTTCCATTTCTTCCCTCCCAGTTTGGTTAACTTTACCTTGAACTCAAATTCTTCAGTATAATGTAGAGGAAAGAATCTAAAATCTCACAGATTAGTGAATGTTGGAGAGGACTGAACATCCCGGATTGCTCAACTGCTCCCTAACCATGCTCTCTTAAGGGGCTGGCTTGTATTCATTACTCCAAGGTTTTGAGGAATATCCCAGGGAGTGGAGTCTCAACATCTCTTCAGGTGATGCTAGGGGCTGCACTCTGGAAGAAAGTGATGCTATGTGTGATACTGCACTTGAAACAGGCTCCCTGATCTCAGTGTGATACTAGATTCCAGAGTGTCAGAAGATAAGGAATGGAACATAACTTCTAGGCTTATTGAGTCACAGCGACTCTAAAAAGCAGTAGTATTAGCAAAGGGATCAGAATAGTATGATCTATAAGGCACTTTGTGGTGGTATATTGATCATTGGGCCCCTAAAATGAACAGAGAACTGAAAAAACCCTAGACCTAGTGAGTGGAAGCCTTACTTAAGCCACCAAAATTTATAATATTTCTTCACCCAATTTCCAGACATGGTTAGTTCAAATATCTAGTGGTCCTTTGACCCAGAAAGGGATAGAAAATTTTGAGTTTGAACTCTGTTATAATAAGTATATATGTTGACCCTCCCTCTTAATGCTTTCCCAGGGGGATCTGTATCTATTTACCAGAATGACTGTGTCTTTGGGAAAGACCATGATCAATGACAATTAAATATAAATTATATAATTTATTTTAAGGAATTAGCTCATATGAGTATGGACGCTGAAACTAAGATCTAGAAAAGCCAGGGTGAGAATGGGGGTGGGGGTACCTGGGTGGCTCAGTCAGTTAAGCATCAGACTTCAGCTTGGGTCATGATCTCACAGTTTGTGGGTTTGAGCCCTCATTGGGTTTTGCGCTGACAGATCAGAGCCTGGAGCCTGCTTCAGATTCTGTGTCTCCCCGTCTCTCTGCCATTCTCTCACTCGCACTCTGTTTCTCTCTCTCTCTCAAAAATAAACAAACATTAAAAAATTTTAGAAAAGCCAGTGGTATAGTTCTAGTCTGAGTCCAAAGGCCTAAGAACCAGAAGAATCAGTGGTTTAAATTCTCATCTGTATCTGAACCATGAGTTTTCCTTGTGTAAGTCCCAGTCTGAGGGCAGAAGATAGATGTCCCAGCTCATAAAGTTAGTGAAAATTCTCTCCCTTCTTCCATATTTTGTGTTTACTTCGGGCCTTTAAATGCTTCGTTGATGCCCAGTTACATTGGGAAGGGCAATCTACTTTACTTCGTCTACCCATTCAAGTGCTAGTGTTATCTGGAAATACCTTCACAGACACAGCCAGAAATAACATTTAACTAAATATCTGTGGCTCTGTCAAGCTGACACATAATATTAACCATCACAAGCAGATTGGGAGGACTGGAAGAAACCACTGTTCGGACAGATATCCCAAGTCTTATAAAAAATACCTTCACCAGGGCAAATATTGTCATTCTTTCAAGAGACTGTACACAGCAAGTGTTGAGGCATAGGGACCTCAGAAGTGGAAGAACCTAGAGACACATATCATATGGTGACTGTGGCTGACAGTCTGGGTTGAGGGTGAGGCATCCTTTGGAGAACTCCTCCAATAGGTGGAGGGTACATTGTACATGGAATTAAGGCATTGCATGAGTGGATGGGCACAAGAAGAGGAACCTGTGTAGGGGATTAATATGTTGTAATATTAATATGATTTTATCTGTACCATTGGTAAGGCCTGATGGTATGTGGTTTATACAAAAGAAGGAGCATTTATACTATAAAGTGCTATATTACTGCATGTTATAATAGTTACTATATATACTCATTTCTGTCTTACCTTTAACACACTTCTAATCCTTTCTTATGTCCATTCCTAACCACTTTGCACACCCATTAGCTAGTCTCCTAGAGGTGAGGAAAATAAAAGAATGTGTTTTAGGTTCCTACTAGCATATTTAAAACTACTCAATTTACAACATTAAAAAATATTAACTGATTTATTTCAGGAAGGATTTAAGGTAATTTATAAAGTTTGAGCATCCAACTTCGGCTCAGGTAATAATCTCACGGTTTGTGAGTTTGAGCCCTGCATTGGGCTCTGTGCTGACTGCTTAGAGGCTGGAGCCTCCTTCAGATTCTGTGTCTCCCCTCCTCTCTGCCCCTCCCATGCTCATGCTCTGTCTCTCAATAATAAAAACATTAAAATTTTTTCTTAAAAACACAGGTAAGAAAATTAAATTAAAATTCAGATAAAGATTTACCCAAAATGTCTTGTATATTCCTTAGGGGTATGTCATACATTTGATTTTATGCCTCATGGTAGCTAAGATAAAACTGGAATCTTGATCTCTTACATACATCAACATCCATAAAATAAAAACTAATTTCCTTGAGTACGTATGGTTAATCCTTCTACTGAAACTTGGGGGAAATATCTCTCATAAAATGGAACCATGTAATATAGTGAGCATCAACCATATTGTAAATATGATGATGAGATTCTTAGAGATGTTTATTCTAAGTTGAAATGTAAGTGGAGAGGTAGTAGGTAAGCCAAGATTAGTAAATTCTAATCTTTGAGGGACCAAACAATGTACCACATGTGATTCAACTCCCTGTAGGTCTGGCTGCATCCCAGAATAACATTTAGAACATCTAGAGCAATCAGAAAATTTTTAGGAATATCATCTCTTACAATCATGTCTACTAGATGTCATCAACAAAAGTGTCAGGTTGTATTTCCCTGCAATGCCCTAAAGAGGTGAGGTGATTGTTAAGTTGACTCCCATAAAAGAACAACAGTATCATCAACAACAACGTCAGTGTGGTCTTAATTATGAAAGCTGCAGAATTATATCAGGCAGAATGCTAAGATGGCCCCAAGATCCTGCCTGCAGTCACTTCCAGTATAATTTCCTCCACTTGGATGTGGACAGGACACATGAATATGATGGATGTCATTCCTGGGATTAGCTTATGTAACATGGCAGGGAAAGGTGAAGGGATTTGGAGATGTAATTAAGTCCATAATCAGGTGATGTTAACATAACCAAAAGGAAGATAATCCTGGGTGGGCCTCATCTAATCAGGAAAGCTCTTTTTACAAGGCTCCAAGTAGTAGCCGCAGGCCAAGGATCTGCCCTTCTTAGCTTTGAACAAGCAAGTTTCCATGTTGTGGAAAGGGCCATGTATCCTGGACATAAAAGGTGGCCTATAGGAGATGAGAGCAATCCCTGGTCTGGGCAATAGACTAACAGAAGACTCAATGGTTGTTAAGCAGTTATGTTTTCAAATTTTTAATTAACATTTCCTTGAAATAAATTGATAGAAGATTTAGAGATATGTGGCAATGATAAAATACCTTGGAGGCTTCCAGGCTTTGAAAATTAAAACAGCAAAGCAATGGGTCCTTCTGAGGTTTCTGTTTATATACTCTGGATTTTAGTAATTGTAGATACTCTGGATTTTAGTAATTGTAGGTACTCTGGATTTCAGTAATTGCTATCTCTAATAACTGCTTGGAAACACTGAAACCAAAAGGAAAAAAACGAGGAGTTATTAGAGGTCAACTAAACTTAAAAATGAAAAAAAAAAAAAAAAAAACCTTTTGCCCTGACTTAAGGTGTAAGTAAAGCGTAATGTGGGGTACCAAAAATGCATTTAAGAGATGTATGCGATGAATATACATAACAATAACCATATGAATATTTTAAAGGATTCCCATGGAAAGTATAGCCAGGAAGAAGAAAGATAATTAAGGAGTCATTCTCTGAAATATCCCAGGGTTATTTTTTAAACAGCAAAGCTGGGGGAGAGAATAAATTGGGGTCCAGAAACACAGCAGTTAGCTGCTCATTGTAAAGCCAGACTGACTTGGTAAATGTGGATTGGAATGAGATTTTTATTCATAATGGTTAATTAGAAGCTAATTAAGTCAGTTAAGAGGATCTATTGACCCTAGAACTCCTATAGTCTTTGAATAACCTCCTGCCTGCTTCTCGGGTGTCGGGGTGGGGGGAATGCGGCTTTGCCCTGTGGCCAGGAGTCAGATGTGAATGGGCTGTATATATTGGTGAGTAATGCTTCGTATAATAAGGAGACTGCCCAGAGTGCGTACAGACACAAAACAAACCCTCTGGTTGCAGGGAGTCTTGAAGTTCTATTGTGAGCAGTTGCTCTTGCAACAATAAAAATCTTCTATGGGACCCTGCCATGGCCCCCTTGAGCTGGCCAGGCTGCCTGTGGCTTTGGGGCTTACTCCACTCTGACAGCTAATATAAACATGCTAATGCAGTTATGGGAGGAAAGAAAATCCAGAAGAGAGGCACGTGATAAAGGTGATCAAGCCCAAAAGAAGGAAAAAAGAAGAAAGGGGGAAAGTCACATTTTCTTTCAGACTTTTAAATGCAACAATCCACTGAACAGGAAGGAATTAGAACGTTGTGACCATGTATTTTCTGCTAAAATTATATATATATATATATATATATATATACATATATCCTTTTAATAACTATATATATCCTTTATATATATATATATACATATATATATATATATGTATATATATATCCTTTAACTGATGTATTGGACTAAGGCTTTAGTTGTGTGAAAACTATTTTCACAAAGCTACGTGTGAATTACATTTTAATACTTTAAAGCAATAATTATAATTAGCATGAAACGAATTGATTGAATCTCTAAGAGCTAATACCTTTTCCTGTGTCAAAGATTTTTACATTAATTGCTTATTTTTTCCCATAAAAACCCCATGAGGTAAATAGGGCTAGCATCATGATTCTAATTTGAAAGACAGGAAAATCAGACTGATGTGGTTAAGGAACTCAGCTTAGGTGGTTTGGGGAAGCTGGTGTGAGACAAGCCAGGTTTGCTTGCAAGACAATACTTTTTGTCACAAGACTCTATTGTCTTGCTTAAAAGAGAATAAAATATTATTATCATGGTCAAGAGGGAACATTTTGCAAGAATATTACTAATTTCATTACTAACTATAACGGTAGTCTTGCGGTGTTGGAGATAAAGCAATTTAGCTTTTTAAGGAAAAATAGAAAAAAAAAATGACAGGCCAGGGACAGTCATTCTGTAATTGACAGTAACAGGTTTCAGACTTACTCTCCACCTCTTTCTAAGCAATTAACTCTCAGGGTGCTATGCTTTTGTCAAGTAGCATCAAGTGGCCTCTTTAGGGGCACCTGGGTGGCTTAGTCATTTAAGCATCTGACTCTTGGTTTCTGTTTAGGTTATGATATCAGGGTTCATGGGATCAAGCACTGTGTTGGGCTCTGAGCTAGTAGCATGGGGCCTGCTTGGGATTCTCTCTCTTCCTCTCTCTCTCTCTCTCTCTGCCCCTCTCCCACTCATTTTCTCTCTTTTTCTTCCAAAATAAATAAACTTTAAAACTAAGTAGCTTCTTTAATATGGAGGGCTCATTTGACAAAATGAATGAAATACACTGAATCAAGAACAGTGTAGTTGATCTCAATATTTGCAGAATTTTTGTTATTTACTTTTGGCTATTTACAGATGAGCCCGAAGATTTATGATGTGGAATTTGTCATGTCATCATGCATGTCTTTCTGTCACCTGCAAGGATAACTTGCTAAAGCAGAAATGGTGTAGAGAGCTATAGTACATTGACTCTTTCTGATATAAAATCACCCTGAAGTATCTTAGGACTATTATTTTAAGTGTAGTTTCATAGCACTGCAGATATGTCAAGGCTTTGAGTAATACAAATGCCAGATAAGCCAGCTTTTTCTCTATCAGGGAGAAACAGAAATAGCATTTTAAATTTCATGTAAATTATTTTGTGTCTTAATTACATACACTTCACCATGTGTATTTTTTCTAGATCACCAAAGATGAAAGCGTGTGTGTGTTTGTGTGTGTGTGTGTGTGTGTGTGTGTGTGTGTGTGTGTGTGTGTGACTGCAAATCCCGAGGGCCCTTTCTTTGTTCTTCATCTCTTTACAGATTCTGTAACTTCTTAAAAAATATTTTTAATAAATATTTGTTCAATTTTGAGAGAGAAAGAGCATCCCCAAGTGGGCGAGGGGCAGAGAGAGGGAGACAGAGAATCCCAAGCACATTCCACGCTGTCAGCACAGAACAGGTTGCAGGGTTCGAACTCAAGAACCGCAAGATCATGACCTAGGCTGAAATCCAGGGTCAGGAGCCACCCAGATGCCCCAGGGAATTTTTAATCCAATTTTACTTCCACCTAGATGCATTGCTGCAATAGAATTATTTAGAGGAATTCCTGCTTGCAAAATCAATGCCAGCTGGACCTGACCCACCACTTTAATGGGGTCTCTTTTACTCTCAAACCTGTGATAAGATCCTATTTCCAATCGAAGTCAGGGGAGGCTCCTGCAGATGGGTTTAAGGCATTCATTACCTGAGCCTACCCTACCTGTCCTGTCTGCTTCTTTTTACTCTCAGATATACACCTTTCCCTTTTATCAGGGAAGACTTGTTTGTATTTCTTCAGTGAGCACAGCACTCTTCATTCTCAACTCTGTGCCATTACTCTGTTACTTGACTTGCCTGGGATCCACCCACATCCTCTTCACCTCTGTATTGTCCACTTATTGTCCAATTTCAAGATCCCATCCCACTTCCTAATGACAGGAGACCTCCACAGATAGGATCATCTCTGAAGTTGTCTGAAATACTATGTAGAGTGTGTCTTCCACAGGATATCACTGAATCACGTTACTTAATATATTTGAGATTGAGAATCTCCTGAGGCAAGAGACATGGTTAATAAGTAGTGTGTCATTCCTGGCTCCTAGATGAATGCATACAAGATAGGTGGTCTATAATTAATTGTTCATTGAAAAATCTGTGTTTGCAGATTTTTCAGTACCTCATATTATGTCAATATCCCACCTGGCCATTTGAAAAAATAAAGTGGCACCTGACAATAAATGCAATTATGTTCTCTTGTTTAGTTAAGAATATAGCTTTCTAGTTCAAAGTTGGGAAAACAGAATAAACATTAAACTCTTGATTTTTTTAATTAATGGAAATAATTTCATGAGTCTTACCCTAAGTTTATCCTAAGTTATTAACAGGAAACACCTGAAAAATAATTCCCTTTAAGCTTACAGAATACTGCTTTATTATTTTTTTAGACTTTTCCTTTTAAATACAGATATGGCTTTGATAAATATTATAATCACTTATGTTTAGAAAATATTGCACTTCTGGTTTCTATGGCTGGCTGAAATTTTTTAATTAAAGGTGATTTTAATTTGGAAATTCAAGATGTGAATTAAATTCTACCATACTTAGAGGAGAAGGAAAATGTTTGAAGTGCTACTCTGGCATTTTGTAAGCTCTGGAAAAAATGCCCAGTATAATCTTAATATATTCTCATTAAACTGAAACTTATGGATTTACAGAAGTAAATTTTTACTTTGCAGCTGTAGCTGAATAGTTTATTATTTCTTCCAGATTTTTCCCACTGAAGTTCTATTATTTAAAGTTTTAGATTTTTAGGACTATCTCACATTCAGTAACATATCTTTTACACATCAAAATGAGCTCAAATTGATACCTTTGTTTAATTATTACTAATTCAACATAGAAGCAGAGGTTCTAGCTGCCAAGTATTCTGGGGTTTTGGGTGGGACTGGCAAGATTTGGGAAAGGTGAAGGGAAAAAACAAAGTGAGCCAGATGTCATGGAAGTAACTCTTAGATCTCACATAAAGCAAGAGGGCTTTATGAGTGAGCGTGACACATGATCTGTAGGCTAGGACTTTACATTATCAGATCGAGTTACTGCTCAGTGCAAAGATGGCATTTTTTGTGGTACTTTAGTGCACTTCCTGGGATTTCCACTTTGCACTTGGCCAGAATACATTCTAGACACACCTCGTTTTTATGTTTGTTTGTTTCTTTATTTCATGAGATTTGGTGGTGAGACACTCAATGAGAAGAGGGATAGAGAAATCTGAACCTCCCTTTATAAATGTAGCTTGATAGGTCTGGTTTAGAGGAGCCCTCTATTAGAGAACTAATTGCTAATTATACAAATAATAATACACAAATACATGCTACCTGAAAAAAGCTGAAAGCATTAAGGATATATATCAAGTCAATTTTGAGAACATTATTTTCAAGTCTAGGGTTCTGTCTTCTTTCTCAGAAATATAGTTATCAGCTTGGTGTATGAACTTTTTCAGTTAATTTATATGCATATACATGCTCTTACAAAAATATAAAATATTGTTTTATAATATTTCTATCAACTTTATTGAGATATAATTCACCTATCATACAATTCACTCATTTAAAGTATACAATTAGATGGCTACGCATATTTGCAGAGTGGTGTGTCTATCACCACAACCAATATTAGAGCCTTACTCCAAAAAGAAATCCTGTACCCATTAGCTGTTATTTTGCAAATCCTAACCTCACCGATATCTCCCTAAGCACTAGGCAACTACTAATCTACTCTCTGTCTTTACAGATTTACCTATTCTGAATATTTCGTATAAATGGAATTGTACAATATGAAATTCTTTGTGACTGCCCTCTTTCATTTAGCATCATTTTCAAGGTTCATTCATGTTCTGGCATGCATCAGTACTTTATTGTGTTTTATTACTGACTACTATTCCATTTTATAAATATATATTTTACTTATCCATTAATCAATTGATGGATATGTAGTTGCTCCTTCCTTTTAGTTTTTATGAATAATGCTATTATGAACAGTCATGTACAAGTTTTTGCGTGGACAAATGTTTTCTTTTCCCTTGACTGCACACTTCAGAGCAAAAGTACTGGGTCATAATGGTAACTCTATGTTTAATCTTTTGAAGGACCACCAGACTATTTTCCAGAGTGAATGCACTTCAAATCACTATGTTCTATACCTGAAACTAATGTAGCACTGTATACCAACTATACCTCAACAAATAGAAACTAAAATACAGAAGAGGGAGTATGCCTGGCATTAGCATAATAAGGAGAAAAGTATAAAAAACAAAGACAAGCCTAAAGTGGATGCATCATTTTATATTCCGACTAGCAGTCGATGAGGGTTCTGATTTCTCTGATTCTCATCAACACTTGTTATTATCATAACTGCATCCTTAAAATAATATCACAGTTTCTGGTTGTTTTATAATTTTCCTTTTTTATTTAGTATATAATCATATGTTTAATAGGGTAAGTCTCTCTGCACTACAGATATGCAATATCTTTAGTCATTGATCTTTCTATAGGCTTTCAGTTTGCTTCCAATTTTTCACTGTTTAAAAAGTATACCACCAGTACAGTGAACATCCTTGTACAAGAGGGTTTTTTTTTCAGGTATATGTGTAAATATTTCTCTAGAATAGAAAACTAGAAGTTAAATTACTGGCGCATATATATATATATATATATATATATATATACACACGTATATGTATATACGTGTATATATATACATATGTAGAGAGAGAGAGAGAGAATGCAAATAAACTTTATAATGTATGCCAAAATAGTCAAAATATATTGTCAAAAGTTGATATTTAAAATATAGCTCTGCTAGCAGTGAAGGAAAGTATCTGTTTACCACTCCCTTACCAATATGTCACTTTATTAAGCTATTTATATTTTTATAAATCTAATTTATCTTGTTATCTCAATTTCCATTTCCTAGATTACTAGCTATTAAATATTATTCATGGGATGCCTGGGTGGCTTAGTCAGTTAAATGTCTTACTCTTGATTCTGGCTCTGGCCATGATCTCACATTTCATGAGATCAAGCCCCGGATCAGGCTCTGCACTAACAGCACTTGGAATTCTCTCTCCATCTCTCTCTACCCTTCCCCTGCTTGTGCTCTCACTCTCTCTCAAAATAAACAAATAAACATTTAAAAATTATTCATGATTATTGGGCATTTGTTTTATGATCATTGCCAGTTTTTCTATTTCTTATTGATATATAGGTATCAAAATGTTTGTATATTAATCCTGTCAGTGATGTTAGTTTGTTACCTATCTTTTAATAACTTAGAAATAAACTTTAAATTTAAACATAACCAAATGTATCAACTTTTCTGTACTATTTTGCTTTTTTCACCTAAGATGATTATCCTTCTGATAAATTTATAAATGCAATTTCCTATGCTTTCTTCAATGCTTTTAGTTTTATGATCAATCACTTATCATCTCAGATTAATTCTACTAAAAGGTATGAAGGAGGGATCTAACATTTAAGGGTAGCCTATTCAACATAATTTTAAAAAACTGTCTTGAGCAACGATGGTATGTCAGGAATAGTTCTAGATAGTGGGGCTCCAGTCAAAAACATAGACAGGTTTGGAGCACTTGGGTGACTCAGTCAGTT
Organism: Proteles cristata cristata; assembly: GCA_017311185.1. Classification (NCBI taxonomy): domain Eukaryota; kingdom Metazoa; phylum Chordata; class Mammalia; order Carnivora; family Hyaenidae; genus Proteles; species Proteles cristata. The sequence continues at coordinate 214,425 of JAESUZ010000205.1, read as the reverse complement.
AAGCATCCGGCTTCAGCTCAAGTCATAATCTCACTGTTCATGGGTTCAAGCTCTGTGTCAGGCTCTGTGCTAACAGCCAGCTCAGAGCCTGGAGCCTGTTTCAGATTCTGTGTCTCCCTCTCTCTCTGACCCTTACCTGCTCACGCTGTCTCTCTCCTCCTCAGTAATTAAAAAATAATAATAATAAAAAAAAAATATATATATATATATATATCGTTAGGGTGCTCCTGACCAATATTAGGGAGCACCCTAACCAATATTTTCAGAGCCATTTGCTAAACAGGTTATTCTTTCTCCACTAATTTGAAAAATCACATTTATCACATTTTAAACACACACACACACACACACACACACATCTGGCAGCTGTGGGAACAAACCATTCATATCTGCTGCAGAGCATAGTTGATTGCCGGTCCATATGCCAACCATCAGGGACCACTCTATTCCCTTGGGCAACTCCCAGTCAATCCCAATCAGTGACTAAGCACTAATACAAGCTCATTTCTATACATCATGGGACTTCTAAAATGGGCAACTTTATCTCAAAAGGCTCCTAATCACCCTGCCTGAAAATTCACTAGAACATGTATTAGGATACTACTGCCATCGAGTCCACCTACTTAAAGTTTCCTTCATCCTTTCCTCTCACAGACCCACACTGCTTTAAAAAGGCTTTCTCTGCCTATAGCTGCTTTTTCCATCTTTTCTTCACGTGTTCCCTCTAATAATTCTCTTGCATGTCTAGTCCCTTCTTGGCATCTGCTTTTCAGAGGACCTTGGTTTACACAGACTGAACGGCTAACAGCTCTGTTCTGGCCAGTACTGGGTGCCAGGTCAAGTACCATGCCAGAGTAGTGGAGGGAGCCATCACTTGTGGGGAAGTACAGCATGACTCAGGGCCGTGGGGTGGAAGTTCAAGACAATTAATATGTATCTCTCCCTGCCTCTGACGATGCCAAACATCTCCTTTCTATCAAGTGAGAAGTTTCTCATTATTCTGGCATTATCAATATTGTCTAATCCTATACAGAGTTATCATCTTGAAGCACCCCTTCATGCTGTGATGACTGAGTGAACTCTTTTTTTAATTAAGCAATATGTTTTTTACTAAACAATTAATGGATCAAAAAAGAAACCAAGAGAAAAAATACCTTGAGTCAAATGAAAATGGAAATACAGCATGCCAGAACTTTTGGATGCAGAAAAGGCAGTTCAAGGAGGGAAGCTGACAGCAAGAAATGCCACCTCATTACACAAAATCTCAGATCACCTCAAAAACTGTGAAGACTACCTCTCTCCACTCTCCTCATCTCTTGTTCCAACCATGACATCAGACCGGACTTGAAGAGTTGATAACCCATTGTACTCAGGTGCTTGTAGTTCCCTGGTATCGTATCTCTGTGTATGTTTCTCTAAGAGGGGTCCAGAAAAGTCCACTCCTCGAAGTGTGGCGAAGTCCACAGGCACATCACCAAATGTCATTGAATGATGGCCAGCAAAATACCTTTGAAACACAGTGATTGACCTTTCAAATTATAATCCAAATTGACTGATTTTATCATTTCTCTCAACTCACTTGTTCACAAAGTCCCAATAATATCGTCTCTTAAATACCTCTTAAATCTTTCCCTCAGTGGGAACCACCTTAAGATGAACATTTTTCTTTTGCTTTGACTATGAAAAAATTCCCAAATGGGTATGCTTCCCTTCAATCTGTGCCCCTTTTAACCCTTCCTCCTCTTTTCTGACAATCTTCTTTTAAAAATAACAAATCTGTGTTTGTTTGTATCTTTTCTCAGTGGCGTTCTATCTATGTCAGAAAGCCCAGACTCCACTCTAAGGTCCTTCATGATGTGACCCATGCCCTCTTTGTAGAGGCTCTCCTCTATGTTCTAGCACCCCAAATTATTTCTATCTCCCCAACCACAACATGCTGTTTCAGTCTCATTGCTTTGCACATGAAATGTCCTTATGCACTCTGCAAATGTCCCATAATGATATAACCTTTAAAATATATATGCATTAAAAGAAAATATACATTATACTAAATCAAGAAGGGATGCACAGTGCATGTGACAAATTAAACCCAATATAATACTGGTTTCTACTTTAATGGATTCTGTGATTAACTTGGCTTTCTTGGCATTTGTAACTAGAAATTACAGTAATATAAATTCTAATTATATCCCCACGTTGTTGTCTCCATCACATCTCTAAGTTTCTATATGAAACAAACCATTAAATAAATACATAAAAGGAACTATAGCTTAGTAATGGAAGAATCTGTGCTTAAATTTTTTTAATGATTATTTTTTGAGAAACAGAGAGAGACAGAGCATGAGGAAGGGAGGAGCAGAGAGAGTGAGAGAGTCATAGATTCCAAAGCAGGCTCCAGGCTCTGAGCTGTCAGCACAGTGTCTGATGTGGGGCTTGACTCACAAACCATGAGATCATGACCTGACCCAGGCACCCCTGAAAACCCTGGGTATTTAAATGCTAGTTTTTATATGAATTCTATGACTCTAAAGCATTCCAATCAAAAATGAAGTTAATATTGGCAGCTCATCCAGAGAGTGATGGAAATATTACATGAAACAATGGATTTACAGTGTATAGCGCTTTGTACACAGTAGGAACCTTATAATATTAGTCTGTATCAAGACAGACCACTTAAAGGGGTTACCTTTTTTATTTTATTTCAACCCCAGTCTTTGCATGATAACCTTGTACTGCATCAGCTACACCCTAAATATCAGCTCTTCCTACTCTAGATTTCATCTACAAACTAGCAGATTTCTGGGATCTCCTAGAAGTTTATGAAGATGCAGATTCTTAAGCACTACCCGTATGCCTGAATCAAAATCTGCATTTCAAGATCTCTGGATGATTTATACACCCAGTAAAATTTGAGAAACACTAAATTCTAAAGCATATTTCTTCTAAACTTTCTACTTTGTATGCATCGCATCTAGTAATATTCACTACACTGAACTGTCCACCACATGCTCTCCTGACAAGCATTATCATACAGTTGCAGTATAGGTTTAAATATAACAAAATATGATCATATATATATACATATATATATATACACACACACACATATATCAGATATTGTATGTAAATTGCAGGAACGCTGAACTATCTGTGATTAACCATCCATTTACCACATTCATCATCATGTAGGACTTTAGGACTACTCTCTGATGTTGCCTTGGTTGCACATCTTTTGTTCCAGCTTCAGAGACCCCCAGATTCTGAGATGTCTAATAATTTTACTCATTTCAGATTATTCCTAGATAGACAATGTATATGTTTTTTAACAGAAGTTACTCTCACACATCTTAGGACTTGTTCTTAAATATTATGCCGTTAGTTACTTTGAGACAAAAATTTTTCATATAGGCAAATGCATCTTTTTTTTTATGTTTATTTTTATTTTTTGAGAGAGAGAGAGAGAGAGAGTGTGAACAAGGGAGGGGTAGCGAGGGAGGGGCAGAGAGAGAGGGAGACACAGAATCCAAAGCGGCTTCCAGGCTCTGAGCTGTCAGCACAGGCCCTGATGCAGGGCTTGAACTCAGGAACTCTGAGATCATGACCTGAGATGAACTTGGATGCTTATCTGGACTGAGCCACCCAGGTGCTCCTGGGCAAATGCATCTTAAAGGTAAAATTCAGTGATCTGTAGGACTACATTTAGGCATTCTTATTTAGATGAGACATTTAGATTTCAAGACTAATCTTATTTTCAAATTTATGTAAACATAATGAAGTCATTAAAGGTTGCAATAAATGTTGGTAGGAATTACCACATTATAAACTATGAATTGTAATTATAGATTATAAAACATCATTTTGGATCTAATTGAACAGAAGTTATTCTTAATCCAGATATAGTTTATAATTAAGTTTATCTTGCATTATCTTGGAAAAAAAGCATAGGATTATTGAATACGAGCTTATAGCTAAAATTTTTTTAAATCTGAAAACATTTATGCACTTTAATTAAGATGTTCACTTATTGTCATGCTTTGAAAAGTTACTCATTCAGGGTGCCTGGGTATCTCAGTTTCTCTGTTTCTTTCTCAAAAATAAATAAACATCGGGGCGCCTGGGTGGCTTAGTCGGTTAAGCGTCCGACTTTCGCTTAGGTCATGATCTCGCGGTTCGTGGGTTTGAGCCCCGCATTGGGCTCTGTGCTGACTGCCGGCTCAGAGCCTGGAGCCTATTTCAGAGTCTTTGTCTCCCTCTCTCTCTGACCCTCCCCTGCTCATGCTGTCTCTCTCTCTCTCGTAGAAATAAATAAAAATATTAAAATAAATAAATAAATAAATAAACATTAAAAATTTTTTTAAAAAAAGTAAAGTTACTAATCCAAATGAAGCTTTAAAGATCTTTACTACATAATAAAATTACTTTAAATGTCCCATCCTTGAAACTAGTATAAACAAATTAATTTTTCTAAACATTCTATCATAATGTAAATTCTAAAAATTTAGATTAATTTTCTTCAAATTGTGATGACTCACCAAGGTTTTATATATATGTATTTTAATATTCCACTCATAAGCTAGCATTTGTAAGAGATTTTTGTCTTGTTCTTTATCTTTTGCAATAAGATTTTTATAGGAGAAGAGGCAGAAAATATGTTAGGGATTAAGTTTTGCTCATGTATGATGTGTTTCCTCTGATATTTGTGATTAAAGTTGTGTTTAGAGGGGACAGTGTGGGACGAAAGACTGGGGAAAGGTGGCCAAAGACAGTCTCTATCTCATTTTTAAATCATTTCAAATACAAGAATGGCACCTTCCAATGGAACTGTGGTTTTCTGCAGCACCTGCCGCCTGGGGACAGACTGTTCTGGGTCAGCCCATTAGGGTGACTGTTCTTTGATAGACTCAGTAAGGATGTGCTGAAGGCTGTCACTGAGCATTCCACAAGCTTGCTGATTTCTCTGTTTGGCTGTACATCTGTGTTATTTTGTTTTCAGGTCAAGTTGTTTTCTGTAACAAGATAATGTTTTCTGAGTTCTTTATAACTTGCTGCCTTTATGTGTCTGAGATTGAAACACAGAAGTGGCTTTGTTCAGTGAATGGCCTGTTTATGTTGGGAAGAGGTAGGAGATCAGGGAGGCAAGAAGCAGTGAACCAACTCACTCAAAACAATGCCAAATGACATTGAACTCTGATACTTTACTTAGCATGGTGCAGGGGAAATAATGGAGACTTGATTGTGGTCTAACAAGAGTGAGAAGAGGACATATAAGAGAACAATAAGCTTTGCTACTCAGGTATTTCTCTTTAGGAGCTCTTCCATAAACTAGTGGAATCCATTTCCCATTTGCAAGCACTCATCTATGACCAACTAGAAATAGGCAAGCAGACTTTTTAAAAAAGAAATATAAGAATATGTTTTCAAAGAAAGCACTCAATATGAATAGAAAGTAAAGGATAAACAATTTTAAATTGTATTGAACATTTTGAAGTGTTTAGTTTCCTAGAGATATTCTTAAATTAGTGGAATATTTTTTATCCTCAGATTTCAGTGGCACATATATATTTTTCCCTATTTTAATACCTCCAACATATTTTTAAGTAATGTATGACAGTTGAGATACTTATTTTTAAATGTGTGAATGCTTCTATGACTATCAAAGCCTGGATTTTGATATTAAAAGCAGAGGAGGACTGTATATATATATTTAAAAGGAGACATCTAAAAAATTATTTAGAGAAATGATTTCTGTCCACCTAAAAAGGTAAGTATTCACTATATGAAAATGTTCAGAATTTCCCCCAGGGAAATAAGTCTACCAATTGCCACTATCACACTGTGCAGACCTACACCAGGGGTTGGAGACAGTAACCCTAAATGTTCCACACCTGAGATGGGAAACAATGACATGAAGTCTGGCTCACATATGTCCCATATTAGTTTCTTATTTCTAGTCAAATGAAATCATCCCCTCTAAATCCAAGACCTGTTCATGATAGAATAGTTTTTGCCAACCTCAGGAGCCTTAGGGCCTACATTTATCCAGATGTTTTGGTTTTTCCAACAGATGGTCCTCAAAAATTTATTCCTATTTCAGTTGCTGCTGCCACTTTAAGTGTTTCCTGAAGATCTTTAGCATACCCTTCTGAGAGCTTCATGGTATAACAGGCAGGCATCCTGTTGTGCTAGGCACATATTCACACAAAAAGTAATGAAATAGACACTGATCTAAACGACCAGAGACATGAACTCTTTTATTTATAAAAGTGTGCTTATACCTCTAAAAAGTTCATGTGCTTAATGTTAGATCACCACCACAGAGGTGAAATGCAATGAATAATTTTAACAAATGTATATTGCAAAGGTGTCCATTATACATTTGTGAACCTTTGGTATTCCAAACAAGGAGCTTGATTAATGACCTCCTGGCCCATCCCACCAGACTCTTAGTCATTTTCAGCCAGTTTATGGTGGTTATGGTCCATTAATACAATGTTTAACTTAGACTTATTTGCTGATGGGAGGATGCCTGCAGTTTACTTACAATATAGAAGCACATTTAGCACTTCTCCCAAGCAATAGCTCAGGTCTGTTAAGGACAGAGAGTAATCAGTCTGTTTTCAGATTAGTTTTAAGTTTTTTAAGGTTTTGCTAATCCAGGCTATATATAATTATGCACAGGTTTCTAGTTTCCTAAACTGCTTGTTTTTTTGTTTTTTGTTTTCTTTAACTTTTTTAGTGTTCATTTATTTTGAGACAGAGAAAGTGCAAGTGAGGGAAGGACAGAGTGAGATGAGAGAGAGAATTCCAAGCAGGTTATGCACTGTCAGTGCAGAACCTTATGTGGGGCTCGATATCATGAACTGTGAGATCATGACCTGAGTCAAAATCAAGAGTTGGATGCCTAACCTATTGAGCCACCCAGGAGTGCCCCGCTCATGTTTATAATAGGAATTCCAATTATTATATGAGGGTTTTTTTCCTTTCCAACTGTAGATATATTGTATATTTTTACATGACTGACAAAGACTTCAATATTGATTTGGAACTAAATATATTTCAATGCTTTCAGGGATATCAGAAAAATGACAGGAAAATCTTAACTTTTGAAAATTCCTAGCACATATCAAATCATATATGATTTTTTTAACTTTTAGCAGTCTTTACAAGTAAAGGGCCAGGTTTGTGAATCAATTAATAGTATAGGCAAACTGGAAGTAAAAGAAAGTAAGAGATAATAATGTAAGATATCCCATTAAGGGCAGAGCTTAAATGGCTAAAAATCAAAGTGATATCCAGACAAGAAATAAATGGGGAAAGAAAAAGAATACTGACAGAAACAAGTAGTACAGAACCAGGTATTGATTTTTTTATAAAGATTGAACAATACTGTTTGACACAAAGAACAAACAGAAAATTAAAACAAAGCTCCCTAAACTTAATTGGGTTATAACTGAGAAGTTTTCTACCTTTCTTAATTCTTCACTAGTTCTTCTTCATGTCTACAGTTTGCTCATAACTGCAATCACAGTGTGGATACATTTTTACTCTGCCTCTTCTCATACATCCTCTATCACAAGATATTCTCAAGATATACCTGTTATGATATTCATATGCACTGTTTTGGTTCTGTAACAGAAATTGTTGAGCTACAGCCTATAAACCAATCTACCTGTTTTCATAAATAAAATTGAAACACAGCCACACCTACTTGTTTCTAAATTGTCTACAACTTCTTTTGTAATACAACAGAAAAGTTGAATATTTGCTACATAGACCATGAGGTCTGCCATCTAACAGGTTTACTAATTTGCTGTTTAAGAAGAAGTTTGCTGGTGCATCTTATTATACTTTTTTTTTCTGTCATTGGACATTAAAATTCTTTCCACGGCTTTTACATATTATAATAAAATCTCTGTACTTATGTGCATATCAATTTATCCTTTTCAAATATTTTTTCCCAAAGAAACATAACAAGGGTTACTGAATCAAAACATACACAATTTTTGTTCAATACAAAACTGATTTCCAAAAGTGTTGTACAAGTGGAACAGTATGAATTACCATAAGTAGTGTTTCAGTTTATGAGCTCCAATAGAATTTTGCAATATTGAATGTTATTATGTATTTTAATTTTTAACAGATTTGTTACCATTTATATGAAAATTTTTATTATAAATGAAATATAATACTGATAAGATTTTCAAATAAAAATTGCTAGACTGATTCTAAAATGCAGATAGAAGAGAAAAAAGACAAGATTAGTTAACTAAAAAAATTAACTGGGAGATGGATGGCAGGAAAATTTTACCAAATGTCATAACATACTATAAAGCCGTGTTTAACAAAATGTGGTGCTATTGGCACCAAATTAAACAGATCAATTAAACACAAGACTTCTGAAAGACATAGAGCATCATAATTTCAATACTTTTCTGTATATTGAATGTAGTATTTGAGATACGTGGGAAATTTATGCACTGTGAATTATATTCTAATAACAGGCTGCCTATTAAAAAAAAGTTAAATTCTTACTTCACACTATACAACAAATTCTAGAGGATCAACTAGATACGCATTTAAAAAGCTGTAGAAATAGGGACATCTGTTAAGCATCTGACTTGCCCAGGTCATGATCTCATGGCTTGGGTGCTTGAGCCCCACGTTGGGCTCAACGCTTACAGCTCAGAGTCTGGAGCCCTCTTCAGATTCTGTGCCTCACTCTCTGCCCCTCCCCTGCTCATGCACTGTCTCTGTCTCTATCTCTCAATAATAAATAAACAGTGAAAAATTTTTTTAATTAAAAAGCTATAGAAACATTTAAAAATAATTATAAGAAAAGATTAACTAGGATTGGTGAAGGACTAGATTAAATAACAAAACATAGAACACAAACATCTAAAAAAAAAAAGACTAACAGGTTTTCCAAATTTTAAAGGAAAAGAAAACTTTTCTGGGAAAATAATCATACTCAAGAGTTCAAAAAAAATAGTAACAAGGAGAATTTGTTTGGGACATGGTTATAACATACAGATGGGTAGCTAATTATGTATGCATGTAGGTATATACACACATATTAACTCGGTACAGATAGAAACTAATCAACTTGCTAAAAAAGCATTTGGAATTGCATTAAAATGCAAGGGCCTATCTTTCAATTTAATAATTCTACTTCCAAATACATATTCTCCAGAAATACTTACACATGAAAAGTTATAAAGTCTTATAATAATGAAAACTGTAAAAAACCCTTAATCAGTACGCAATAATTAAATATAGTTAACATTATCCATAATATCAAACTCTACTAAAAAGACAATGTAGATTTAGATAAACCATTGTGAAAACTCTCCAGCATATATTGTAATGCAACAAAAAGCAAATTATTGACTTTATTTAGAATAAGATCCTACCTATATAGGTATATTATAAGAGTATTCCAATTATTTCCATTTTTAGATGTACATGTATACATATACATATACCTATAAGCATATATAAAGCTATTCCAAATGGACTAGGAAAGGTAAATCTAATTCTTCTTTTGGATTATTTACGAAAAAGTGCTGGGGGAAAAACCCCAGTCCTGGAAGTCTGGGAATTTAGAAGAAATATACAATTAAGGTCTAAAGAGAAAATGTTCATTCTTCCCACATGATCCTGGCAACAAGTACACATTATCAAAAATATTCTTTTTCTCCACCTTACAGCCTTAAAATGCCTGTCAAATGACTTTAGAATTAACGTAAGCTTCTTCTGCCCTGTTGACCACTGTATTGTAAAGCAACTAGGATAATGTCTGGTGCATAGGAAGCACACAGTATATGCCAAATGGATGTAGTATAAAATATAATCTTGAAATTACTAACATAAAATCATGTTTGGAGGCAGGGTTTATAAAACTAAACTGCAGTTTGGACACTGCATACACTTCTTCATCAATCCATTTGTTCAGCTAATATGTATGTATATATGCAAGTATGTGTTTATTATATCCTTATTGTAGATAAGCCAATCATAGTTTTTACTTTCAAGGCACTCATACTGCATTGGGGAAGATAGATAATAATCAGGTACATCACTGAGAAAGAAAAAGTGAGGGGTTTATAGTGCTTTATGATAGATAATGGGGGATAGGTGATGAGGATAGTGACTCAGGGGCTACCTTTGGTTGAGAAATGAGCAAAGGCTTCTCTGAGAAGTAACATGAAGCCAGTGGTGTGTTGGGAAGGGAGGCAATTGCGCCCCCAAGGGGACATTTGGCAGTGCCTGGGAACAGTCTTAATACAACTTGGAGGAGAAAGAGGCTTGCTATGGGTTTCTGACAGAGAGCCCAGGGATAATCCTGAATATCCTACAAAGCACAGGAACTCCTCCCCCACAACAAGAAAATTACCCAGACTAAAACGTTAATTGTATAGAGACTGAGATCCTACATGAAGTTAAAATTGATATGGCAAAAATTGATCAACTTTGAGTTGTCTGCTGGAAGAACATTCCAGGCAGAGGAAAATGTCTACAGCAAATATCAAAAAATAAGAACTTGTGTAATGTGTTTGAGAAATGAGAGAAACCTTTCCTGGGAAAGTGGAAGGGGACGTAGAGAGGAAGCAGATAGATGGTTCATGGTAAGGGATCGGATATGTTGTGTAAAGTGCAAAAGGAAGACAAGGGAGAGACTGTGGTGTATATCATGATCTGCCTTGCATTTTTCAAAGATCACTTCGGATGCTGCAATGCTAGACTCAAGTCTAGCACTGAACACTGTGCTAAAAGTTGTACATACGTTGTGTATTAGAACCTTCGTAACAACCTGCAAGGAACATATTACTATCTCAATTAACAAAAGAGAAGACTGAGGTCAAAAGAATTTAAGTAATTTATCTGTCATCACCCAGCTAATAAATGGTAGAGCTGATTCAAACTCCTCTCTTACATTTCTTCATTTCTTGTTCTTAAACACTAAACATGATCTTCGAAGGGAGTTAAGCATAGGCAAGAGTAATATATTGCTTTAGCAAGGACTCCCAGACTTTTTAAAATTTTATTTATTTATTTGTTTATTTATTTATTTATTTAGAGAAAGAGAGCATGAGAGTGAGTGCTGAGGAGGGGCAGAGACAGGGGGATAGGGAGAATCCCAAGCAGTCTCTGCGTTGTTAGCGCAGATCCCAATGGGGCTCAAACTCACAAACTGAGATCATGACCTACCTGACCCGAAATCAAGAGCTGGACACTTAACTGACTGAGCCACTCAAAAGCTCCTTCCAGACTTTTTAAATGGCATTTGGTCTCAACCAAATGAGACATAATAACATGCTTTGGCATTTTCATTCTTCAATCAATCATACAGGCAATGAGAAAATCTGAATTTCATGATTATCATTGGGTTTTCGGGGTTCCCGGAAGCTATCTGTATTCTATATCTTCAATAGTATAGGTATTGCTTTCAAGTAGCTATTACTTTTAATACACACACAACTTTGACCACTTTGTCTCCCCTGTGTCCCACTGTACTCCTTCTATTGTTGTTCTCTGGGTTCTCCTGCCACCTCATATTCTCATACTGGGTTCTCACAGCATAATCGTTATCCTTTCCCCTCCCATCCCCAACTCAGTGATGTCACCTCTCAGTCAGCCATGCATCCAAGCAGGTACAGCTTATTGGAAGAGCCTGCCCTTTGTGAGTACAAACCAGAACTGGATCCTGGCAATGTCTTATTCCCTATTTTGATTAACTACAAGAAACAGGGAACAGGGAAAGGGGATTTGAGGAAGCCGACCCATTGCTGTACCCCAAAAAAGTTTTTCCCCCTTGTTTAATGGGGGTCAATATCTTCTGCCCATCTTTTACTTCCAGATAAGCTACTAGCTATTCTTGGGTAACACTTGCTCTCCCTGCCCCAATTGTACCCTACCCCTCCTTATTCAGAGTAGCTTTTCATGGCACTTATTCATGAGCTTATTCTTACATTCATGAGCTTTATTCCCAGTGTCTCTGGACAGCATTCATGCATTTGTTGAGATTCTATTTCATCATGTCTGTCTAAACATCTAACAAGTAAACAGGAATTCTAGCGGCTTCCTGATGTTAAAAATTGCTAGCCAGATGTAAGAAAATTAGAGCTTCTCTGTGATCTTTATCTCACTAGTAATAACCACTAAAAAATGCCATGCTAAAATGGTAGCTGATAGAATACAGAATATGATTGATAAAATAAAATTAAACCACATTCCAACACTATCTCTTTCTAGAGCTATTGATCCTTATAATAAGTATTTTCATTGTCTTTCAAGAAAGTGGTAGGATACAGGTAACTGTAAATATTCTAGACAAATTTTCAAACACTATGAAATCTGTTTCTATAGTTGCCACATCATTTAAACTTACCTAAGATTTTGAGAAAGGCTCTAACACTTGCATGTTCTGGTTTTTTGTTTTGTTTTGTTTTTGTTTTGTTTTGTTTTGAAATATCTACCTAAAATATATCACAGAACTGTTGTGATACTTGAAAGATAATATGGTTGAAAGTTTTCTAAAAAGTACAAAACTAAAAATCAGTTTATTCTTATATAGAAATGGAAAATAGCTTCACATTTTCAGATGACCTAATTGTAGTCATAGTAGAGTCATAGTAAAGTGCCTGTATTTGTAGATGCTATGCATTTAACATTTTAGGTAATCACCATCTCGTCTGAAAACACAAAAGATACCTCTTTCTACAATAAGCATCCTCACTTAGCAGAGATCAAGTTCTGTTGGAACCAGTTTGGCACCAGTGGTAATCTGTGTGTTTGATGGTGGCATTCTATTGTAAACATCAAAGTTTTCCAGGGATGAAAGAGAAAAAAAAATCAGACATTGATTTACCTGACACTGAGGCATGTATACATAAGCTATGTTCCCAGTCTCTAATAAAAAGGCTGAAGCTTTGTTCTCAAAAGCATTCATAACAAGATTCTTCTTTTCTCCAATGCTGAACTGGACAGAGGATTGCAGAGGAAAAGAAGAGATTAAAGGCCTATATTTCCATATTGTTAAATTATAGGAATTTGAGAATATCGTTTGGTTGTCATCTAATTGAGAAGTTCATTCAATGGAAGTGGTATCCAAATTCACCTTGACACCTGATTTGTCATGGAAGATAAAAATCTAACATTGTTTGGGTCAGTTTTTAAGAACCTGGCTAAAAAGGATTTCTGTCATATCTTTTTTGATTCTTCCTTGCTTACAAAATTATACTTCACTATAGTTAGGTAAGCAATGATGACATATGAAAGGTCTTCCCTCACGAACTTGATTATCTCGTTTTTCCCAAAGGAATTCCTTTGATGTTGCATCATGTAGAGGGTGGATAGCAAAGGTTAAATGCATGAAGAAAATTCTTAACGTTTCTGCAACTGGAAAAGACAATTCAATGCAACATTTTGTACAATGATCACTAAGCCTAGGAAAGCAATGGAATAATTTTGTAACTCTTGTTGGTCATTTTTAGGTGAAATTTCTTATTTCTTTATCTAATGCGGACAGCAACAAATAGCTTAGCTTTTCTGTGTTCATTAATCAAACAGTTAAATTCAATGGATACAGACTGGGACTTATCATATGACATTGGAATAAGCAACTATAACTCTTCGTCAGCTGTACCATATAATATGGACCAATGGATTTAGAAAAGGCCATTTCAAAGCTGAAATTGATGAACTAACACTTCTCAGTGCCAGCTTCATAATGACATCATAAAACAATTGCGGCTTATCCCAATTTAGAGTTCTTTGGCTTAGTGAATTTAGATGTGGCTAAAAGAGTATGTTCAATAAAAGTACTTGCCAATTTAAGATATTCAATTTACTGTGCCAATTTTAAAACATCTTAATGTACAGTATATAGCAGTCATCTATGAGGTAACCTGAGCAGTGGAGGAAGAAACCTAGACTCTGAGTTGCAAGGTCATGAGCCCCAAAAAGGATATGGTAGCATTCATTCATCCTGTCCAATTTAGTTTCCATACAGTTTTAGTTGCTTATTTTCCCTCAGTATGCTGTGACTGAAGATTTCTCTTTTTTAATATTTAGCTCCATATACAAACTATATCTTCCCCTCCACCCCAACTGGGTCAACTTTTTATTTTTACATTTTCATCCATGACTCCTCTATCTCCTTTCTACTTTTGTTTCCTGGAGAACGGATATGGAAGGTCCTGCTGAAATTGGAAGCCCTCAGCTAAAATGCAATCTGGTTCCAGCCCCTCTCTGAGCACCATTTTTTATACTTGGGTTTTATGCAGGATTCTTGTGAGGATGAAGGGAGTTGGCATAAGTAGATCCCTCAGGCAGAATGTGGAAGGTCTGACCCCCCCCCAAAAAAAAACATTCCTTCCTCTGACTACAGAACTTACAAATCATTTGAACTTTACTGCCAAAAGTTAGTTGCTTCTTACATGAAGTATCCTATATTACCAGGTGGATGGTATGCTCATAGACAACTTGTATTATACACACATTCAGTATCCTTCACCTGTATAACAAAGCGTTTTGTATACAGGTGGTAAATAAGTGAATCTATAGATGGATAGATGAATGAATAAATGTTCTTGCTCCTGATCCTTATCCTAAGAGTGGCTGAAATGCGGAAGACATTCTGTACATCTGCTGGTGCATCCGTTTTAGGTAAAGTACTACAGAGAGGAATGTGTTTAGGATCTACATGACCAAGATAAAGATGCTTCCTAAGGGGGCTGATGGCGCATGAATACCAGAGACACTCTGGGGTATTTTGGACCAAATACCAAGCGTCTATTTTAATTTCCTTTTCACACTCTATTCTCAACTGATTAGCTGCTGAACCCATCTTTAGAATCATTAGCAAAAACAGTTTCCTGCACAATAAGCTCATTTAGGTTTTTCCCGGCCCCAAATGTCTACTTTTATATACCCAACAAATAGAGGAATTTTTAAAAAAATCACCATTTCAAATTTGTAATGCAAATGCACATTCATTTCTGTTTTCTTTCCTCTTAATTTTACAGAAGAGAAATAGCCAGGTTATTAACAGAGCAGAGAAAAAAATGGCAAGGATTGCTTTTCTCCCTGACAACATAAACTTCAGATTGATGCATTTGCTGTCTTTCATCTATTGCATGCCTTATACCAGGTATCCTTTCTGTTGCTATTCAGGATGTTCCCAAGCCACCCTCTGAAGCAGCGTTTGGTCAAGTTGGCATTGTGGTTCTTTCTGTTATTATCCCGCTCAATGTCTCATGCCCCCCAAAAATAAGAAAAATTAAAAAAATAATAAAACCACTAGCGGCAACAAACATAACACATAATAATAATGCCATACCTTCCCAAGGCCAACAGAGAGGATTTTTGGATTATCCACTGTTCAGGATAATCTTCTCTCCTGATCTCCCCTGTTATTAGCGTGCATAATTGAGAATTCCCTGCATGTAACCTGACTTCCTTGCAAGAGAGCCATAAAAATCTTTGGCCCTTAGAGCAGTTTCAATGAATGAAATTAATTAAGAAAAAGAATTTGAGGTCCTGGGATGGGAATCATTGTAAAGCACTTTTAAATTATAGTGTCATGACTGGATATTAGAGTAAATTCTTTGATCTCCTTTCTCGTTAACAAGATGATATGATATTTTAAAGGCAATCATTCCATTTTGAAGGTCTGCTGACATCACCATCAGAGCACAGTATAGAAATAAGATACCCACTTCTCTCTGCTTCCTCTTACTGATTTCATGCAATGACCTTGCAGTTATTAAATATAGGCCAACTTGCACTCTCAGACCTCAGGCAACCTCTTTTTTAAGTGATTGCTTACTCCCCAACATTTCTACTAAAATTTGATGCTTAAAGATCACTTAATGGAGGTAACCAATTTACCCCTGTCCCTTGGGTGGTCCCCCAGGGCAGTTTTTGCTGTTTCAATACAATTACAAAATGCTTCCAGGCTCTGTGAACTTGGTTATACAAGAAGGTTATGGCAACAAAGACTGTTTTCTTTGGAAAATTGCTACAAAGTGCTGACCTTCCTAAAGTATATAGCATTCTGAAAAGCCTGAAAGCCCAGATGCTTAACACTGTGAGAGACAGAGCCAAATTCTAGAACCAGAGGCATGAGTTAAAGTGCAGGACGCACTGAACCAAGACAAGAAAGAAGAGAACTTTCTTTCAGGAACATTTATTCCATGTCCTGTAGCCTGGTTTCAAACAAAATTCCTTTGTTGACTCTCAAGAATGTTTAGGAGAATCTGACCTAGGAATGGCTTGGAGTCTCATACATGGATCAGAGAGTTGTAGCAAAGCCAGGATGGTTTTGAAGGACTGTAGCGAAAAGCAGGATCTCATTTAATGACTTAGCTGCCTTCCTGTTAAACTTCAAGAGCTTGAGTCAAACAACTAAATATACAATCCAGGCAAGACAACAAATAAATAAGATAAAAGCACTGGTTACAGTCTCAAGTTTTGTATATATTCATTACAAGGCATCCACATGGAAGTCACATGTTATTTACTGAAAAATGCATATTTCTTATCTTTGCAGACCCATGTGAGGAAGGGCTGAGAGGGGCAGGGAAGTTGGTGAGAATCCCCCTCCAGCCATGGAGCAATTGCTGGGACAGCAACAATCTCCCCATCTCCCCACCACCACACCCCCCTTCTCAAAAGCCAAACACTATGGAATATACTGAACACTGTTCAGACCCACAGGGGTGTTCCATTTATATTCAGTTGATTTAGTGCCATATAAGGAGGACATAAATGAGTAAGACCATAGGCCTTTCCTTGAGACCTGAAGGTTTCATAAAACATCTTTTCAGAAACAAGTGACCTGGGCAATGCTACAAGCCTTAAGGTTACAAAGTCAACATTTATAGCGTAGTGATTTTGTTATACATGGATTTTGCCAGAATTTTAAAATGGATTTATAGTAAATTAACAAGTGGTTAAGCTGTAACCATAGGACTAGATCTGCATTCAGTTAATTTTCTACATTGACTTAACTATTGCCTTATCAATAGACATTTAGATTAATTTCTTTCTTGTATATTTTCTTACATTTTATTGTGTAGAATGTGAATTGCATCAACCTCCCTTGATCATTTTTCTTGTATGAAGTGTTCGTGGGGCAAGTCCCTAGGGCAGGGTTATTGAGGCAAAGCACATGACTACTTCCATAGTTCCTGGATATATTTAGATAATCTAGTGTTAACGAATACTAGAAGGAGGTGCAATCTTTTCAATGCTTCAGTTTCCTCTTGAGTATAATTTCTACTGAGAAACAAAACAAACACTGGTAAGAGAGAGAGCATTATAATTTTTGTAGTTCTAATGATAATCATTTAACCTATTAAAGAGGTCAAGCTCTCAAGGTACTTAGAGAATTGCAAGATAGATTGCTAAATAACTGTCTGTTCAACTACTAGACTTGTGAAAAGATCACAGGAGACTGGAAACCAATAAATATCCTGCTTGTCATTAAAAAGCAACAGATTATAACTTTTAAATTGGAAATCAAATAATTTGGTACTGAAGTAAGGCATGATGTTAGAACATTCATATTAATTTTATTTCATATATATACAAATATATTAGATATATCACATAATGGTGATGTATATTATTATGTGAAATATATATTATTACATGTATTATTTATTAGTATTATTATGTAACAGTAGGTCTAGGATCTGTTGGCATGTCACATAACATAGGGTCCCTTGCACCTCTGCTCCAGGCTGAGGTGGGCTGCTGGTGTTCTTTAAGAGCCAAGAGCAAGGGCAGCCCCTGCTGGAACAAGCCAGTTTTGTGGCAGAGGGAATGAGTAAGAGAGCTGCTGGAACCAGGCAAGGCCTATTGAACATCTTCTCAGACACGGCACAGGTCCCACATTTGAGGGCAAGATGGCCTGTGCTGTCACAGTAGGCACTCAGTCAAGTGATAACAGGATGTATAACCTTCCTGCAGCAACCACAATTAAATATTTGGAAATGCAAATGTAATCAAGTGCCCTTCATGTATTTAATTCAACCAATATATTTTGAATACATCCTATGTGGTAGGTACTACATTGAGGTTCAGGAATTTAACTTTGATTTAAAGTGAGGTGTAGCTCCTACTCCAGAGTAGTAGAGTGGTAAGTATATATAAAATCAATATACTTTACTTCTTTACTTTACTTTATATACTTTCAATATACTTTACTTTACTTCTAGAGTGGTAAGTATATATAAAATCAATACATTTTGTAAATAGCTATATACTTATAATCATAATCCATGTTAAAATGCAGTAAAGAACATTAGAGAGGGCATGGTTTTTGCGTTAAAACATTTGAAAACTTGGGGCGCCTGGGTGGCTTAGTCGGTTAAGCGTCCGACTTTCGCTTAGGTCATGATCTCGTGGTTCGTGGGTTCAAGCCCCGCGTCGGGCTCTGTGCTGACTGTCAGCTGAGAGCCTGGAGCCTGTTTCAGTCTGTGACTCCCTCTCTCTCTGACCCTCCCCTGCTCACGCTGTCTCTCTCTCTCTCCTAGAAAAAAAAAAAAAAAAAAAAAAAAAAAAAAAAAAACATTTGAAAACTTGTCCTTTGGAAGAGATAAGAGATTGGATCTATATGCTCTTTTTTTAAAAATGTTTTTTATATATTTCTGAGAGAGAGAGACAGTGTGAGCAGGAGAGGGTCAGAGAGAGAGGGAGACACAGAATCTGAAACAGGCTCCAGGCTCTAAGCTGGCTGTCAGCACAGATCCCAACGTGGGGCTCAAACCCATGAACTTTGAGATCATGACCTGAGCCAAAGTCGGACACTTAACTGACTGAGCCACCCAGGCGCCCCTCTATATACTCTTAAAGACAAAAACAAGCACAAAGAAAGATGGAAAGTCCTGGGAAATAAAATTGCCTCAATGTAAGGAGGCACTGTGGAACAATTTTAAAGGTAGAATGGGATACTTAAGAGGTAGTGAGTTTACTATTGCTTAAATGGTCAATGCCTTCTTGGTGATGCCATATAGGAAACTTGTGCTGTGGGGCAAACAACTGAAATAGGTGTTTTAAAAATCTTTTAGCACCTTAAGGTTATGTATAGGTGTGCAAACTTTAGATAAATATAATAATTTCTAATGGAGATCTCCATAAAAAAAAGTAAAATCATACAATGCCTTGGAGTTTGTAGGTTAAAATGAAGCTATCTGATTCCCTTGTATCAAAAACTATATGGAGGAAAACTATTGGATTTCATTTTCAACTGTACATGGAATTTAATATTTTTCCATTTTTAGAGGTTTCTAATCACTTCAGTACTTTTTTTAATCAAATAAGGAGATTTAAATAGATTAGAAAATATGAATAGTGTTTTTGAATAAGACATATTTATAATTTGATGTTTTCAATGATGTCCACTAAACTTGCCAAGTTAAACTCTTCAAATTTTTTTTCATGATGAATAAGGACCCCAAGAATCTGATGGGTCCTGATTTTCTGTAGCAAATGAACATGTTCATACTTGAACTTTTGAATACATAATTCCATGTAATTTAAAAAAAATTATCATTTATTCATTTTTGAGAGACAGAAACAGAGCACAAGTAGGGGTGGGGCAGAGAGAGAGGGGACACAGAACCCGAAGCAGGCTCTAGCCTCTGAGCTGCCAGCAGAGAGCCTGATGTGGGGCTCGAACCCTCAAAATGTGACATCATGACCTGAGTGGAAGTCTGATGCTTAACTGACTGAGCCATGGCCCCTCCATGTAATTTTATCATGCAGAAGCTGGTACATGAGCCAAATGATGTGGCCATTTTGACACACAAGGTTACTTTTGCAGGGATGACCCAAGATTTATAACACACATTTATTTCATCATCTATTGATTTTTGTTTGAAAAAGATCATCTAAGACAGAGTAGAATAAAAACTCAGACATCCTCAGATTTTTGCCAGTTTCTTCCAAGAGCAACTTTTTAATGGGATGTAATGACACCTAACATTATATCCCATTGCAAATATATGCATAATCTAACAAGCTGAGTATTCTAGCAACTTCACTGGACTATGAGATCGCCAATGGCATACATAAACAGCTTGTGGGCAAATCTGAAGGATTTGATAGCAGAAGATACCACAGAAGTTTGCAGAACATATCTATACTTTCAGCAGGTTCTAACCACGGTTCAGTATTTGCATTCTATGATGTGCTGAAATCACTGGAGACACGTGTGTAATAATGACTGCACACACTGTGTTCACACTTACTACATTTAAGCACTGCTCTCAGCATTAATGTGTATTAATCCCATTTGATACTACAATTGTAGAAAGCACAATTAAATTCCCAGTTTTTACTGATATGAATGCTAAGGCATACACAATTTAAATAGTTAGCTGCCATTTACACTATTAGGAAATGGCAGAGCATGGATTTACCATGGTAAAAAGTATTTGGAATTCCAGGGGAGAAAATCATGTTTTAATTTTTTGTGCCTTTGCTTGCTGCTTATGACTTAACAGGCAAGTTGTAGAAACTCTCTCATATAGAGTACCTGACTCAGAGAGAGAGTTCTACCTGCCTGCCCTTTTTAAAGACTTGAATTTTGAAACACCTCTTAAAATTACTGAGTAAGGAAAAGTTCAAAAGCAGTACTTCATAAGATCAATATTATAAAATAAGAGTGACATAACTATATTTCAAGACATTTTCATATGTCTCTGTGCTTTTTCAAAGAAGAGCCCAGTCAGGGTTTTGTGAGTTCAAGCTCGGTGTCAGGCTCTGAGCTGGCAGCACCAGGCTTGGGATCCTCTCTCTCCAGATCTCTCTGCCCTTCCCCCAGATCTCTCTGCCCCTCTGCACTCTCTCTCTCTCAAAATAAATTAATAAACAAACAAGCAAAAAACAATTTTTTGAAGTTCCCAGTGAGTTACAAAATTACTGTGCAAAAGAACTCTAAATTGGAAACCACCTTGCACATGTTAGCTGTTCTTGCTACCACTGTGGTTCTTGTTTAAGGGTTTATACTGAGACACAGTCAAGTATTTTAATCCCTTGCTATTATGTAAGTCTTTACTGGTACAGTCTCAATTTCATATTTTAATAAATGATGTCATATATATGAATTAGAATACAGAAAACGTTGTCAAGCATTTTTCATTAACTAAATAATGTATTTCTATTCCTTCCAAGAAACCAAATTCATCTGCCCCATTAAAAGAGAAAGCTAGGAAACTGAACCAAAATCTCCTCCAAGCTTATATTCTCAGTAGTCTCCTCTGTCACTAGAACACAAGCTGCTATCAGACACCAGTGATTATCTGAGTGATTTGACTTCAGGACTTAGTTTTGGACTCGGACAGACATGGAATCAAACCCACGTTGGCTATACATTAGCTGTGTGATCTATACAAATTATTTATTTATTTAAATAAATTATTATTTATTTCCCTGACTCCCAATTTATTAACTATAAAATAAGAACAAGAACAATGAATTATCATGGATTATTAGGAATTTGAATGAAAAATAGCATTGATAATAAGAATACATTAAATTTTTAAATTTAAATTAAATTTGAGAGAGAGAGAGAGCAGGGGAAGGAGGGGGCAGAGACAGACAAGGAGATACAGAATCCAAAGATGGCTCCAGGCTCTGAGCTGTCAGCACAGAATCCGACAGGGACCTCAAACCCACAAAACTGCGAGATCATGATCTAAGCAGAAGTCAGAAGCTTAACAGACTGAGAGCCACTCAGGTGCCCCACAAATAAATTTGTAACCTGGTGCATGATACTGTCATTATTTAAGAGTATCATGCTTAAGGTGTCAATATGATATTCTAATTACTCTTCTTTTCTGACCTAAATGAAATCTCTTTAAAATGGTGTGTAAACTTTCCTACCTTCCTAAAACAGAAGATGAGAAGCTGTAACCATCAAATTGCTTGCTGGATAATGCTGACAATAGAGAATCCATTGTTTTTAGCTGGAAAAGTCAGTTCACTTACTCCCTTTACTAAAAGCACTAGAAAATAAGTAGCAGGAAATAGCAGGACAATATATTTTTCTAAACACGATATCTAGAAACAAACAAACAAATACAATATCTAGAATTAACTTACAAGATTTGGATCTCAGTTGAGTCGGAGGCCTGAAATTTAAAGCCTAACAAATTTCATAGGAGTTTGTGTTTATGTAGTAAATAATGGGCTTTTTCTCTAAGGTGGAAAACAAATGTTCAGACAAATCCCACATTGATTCTAGGACTGATATCACATCATACAGAATATATATATATATATATATATATATAGTGTTAGCTAGTAAATAGTGTTAGCTAGTAAAATTTATGGGAATTCAGGAAAGAACTCTGACAAATGCAAAATGCTGAGTAACTCAAAAACTCTAAATACCGAGTGCAGTTCATTCCTCTTGCCCCTAAGTTTTAATGGAGCAATCTACAACAGGACTGAACTTACGAGTCACCTGGGGAGTTTTTGAACCTCCCCAGAACCAGACCACACCCAAGGCCACTTAGATAGGGCATCAGGGATTTTTAAAGTTCCCAGATGATTCCAATGTGCATCCAAAGCTGAAAATCTCTGTTTTTAGGCAATTTTGTCCTTGTTTTTACCTCCAACCTGTTTTATGATAAGCACATGAGGATAAAATTTGTGGGAAACCAAGGTAAAGCACTTTTCAAGAGGAATTGTCCCCAACCAAAGATTGTAGAATCAGCCCTTTTAGAAAAGCTTATGTAAAATTCTAAAGGCATTAATTTTTTTCAAGAAATAATTGGTGGATAGTAAGGTGGTTTCAACACAGATTTCACATGATGTCAGCATCACCCCATGTCACCACTTTAAAAGATGATGGAATCATCTGCTTCCATTTTTCCACTGATAAAAACCTCATGTCAGAAGTGGAGCCTGATGCCTTGAGCCTCATTTAGCCATAAACATGGGAAATGACAGGCAATTCTGATGGATGTTTAAGAAACGCCAAACCGCTATGTACAGCTCTTTGGCCTCAATGCAAATAAACAAGGATTCATTTGTGCCCAGTTGGTATCTGATGGGCCTGTCTTGGAATGCTCTCAAAATGTGTGCAGCACCAAGAAATGCGGCTGCTGCCAGTTAGCTCCATCAGTTGGAGCACAGTAACTAATGAGACCAAGGTTGTGGGTTTGGCCAGTTTGAATTCCTCTGTTTCATGGCCACAGACTTTCCCACTAGCCTCAGCCAGCTCTCCACAAAATATGTGCCCTTGGCCACAAAGCAGAGTGGGTGAGAAAGTGCAGACAAACCAATTCAAATCTATCACCACAACTAGACAAACAGCTCAGAGCACATGCCCAGCTGACTATAGATGTATTCCATCATCTTCATGCATGATGTACAGCAAGCGTACTCCAACCAGTTGTGATTTTATTGGCAGCCGTTTCAGTGCTGTCTATGGGCAGTTTATTTTCTGTATGCCCTGTATATATGCTTTTAGAATATGATTATGAGCAGTAGTTATAATTATGTTGTAAATCTCACCAAAAACACATTTTACAACAACAGAGGAGTGACAGACATGTCACCTGACTTAATCTTTTCCCTTCTCCTTTTTGTTTGGCTTTGGAGGTGAAATGGTTCCAAGACCACATTCTACAAATGAATCCTGACCTCCCAACCACTGTTAAAATCAGGAATTTCATCTCCTTAGACCATGATTTGGCTGCGTGCCTTCTTCCTTTACCTTTTTACAGGACTTTCTTCATTTTAGCACCTTAGCCTTCTGTCAAATTTAATCATCTTCTGGACCAACTCAACTTTTATATGATGAGAGGAAATCTCACAAAGCAAATTACATATTGGTAAGTAATTTGCTAGTACTCAGGGTACTTACTTATATTGGTTTACTGTTACTATTATAAAGGTCACTTCAAATGAACATTTCGTATCATACAAATTGCATGGTCAGTAGTCCAGGGCAATATAGTCTGACTTATGCCCAAAGAAGGGAAGAATAAAGGCAATTTTTTAAAAGATATAAATAGCTATATAAATATTATAATCCATACTGACTATTTTTTAAATGTATTTTTAATGTTTTTATTTTTGAGAAAGAGGGACAGAGTGCAAGCAGGGGAGGGTCTGAGAGAGGGAGACACCGAATCCGAAGCAGGCTCCAGGCTCTGAGCTGTCAGAACAGAGCCTGATGTGGGGCTCAAACTCACCAACCATGAGATCGTGACCTGAGCTGACATCTGATGCTTAGCTTAACCGAT
The DNA here is from genome assembly GCA_017311185.1 of Proteles cristata cristata. Classification (NCBI taxonomy): domain Eukaryota; kingdom Metazoa; phylum Chordata; class Mammalia; order Carnivora; family Hyaenidae; genus Proteles; species Proteles cristata. The sequence goes on along the minus strand of JAESUZ010000205.1, from coordinate 190,159 downwards.
TGAGCCACCCGGGCGCCCCGAATCCACAACGACTTTTAAAGAAGTTCAGTAAACACTAAGGCACACATACATATCTACCTCTAATATAATTTAGTAAATAAGATCTATCTATAGTGACTTGGATAATACTCAAAAATGAGTGAAAACCTATGCTTTATGGTTTTTTTTTGTTAATGTGTATATTGGTCTAACCGCAAATTTCCACAATAAAACACATATCACAAAAAGTAGGTTGAATTATTATTACTCATAATTCTAAATGAGTAGATAATGACCTTGTAATGAACGTTAACTATAAAAGGAATTGGGTCTTATTTCTTTTGCCATCTTCTAGAATTGCATTTGGAAAACATGAGGAAATCCAATTAGGTAGCCTATTTGTTATTATTCCTATTCTCCAAAGTTGCATTTCTACTGAACTTTGTAGTTTGGTTTTAATGGGAGATATGCTAGTGACATTAAATTCAAAAAATGAGAATATGGGGGTGAATATTAAGCTTGTGGATGGTTATATAACTTTAAAATAGCATGAGTATAAAATAGTTTAAGGCTAGTAAAATTTTTAAGTCATGGCAAACAGTTGAGCTTATCAAAACTGTACTTCCCATGATTCAACTTGTAATCTCTTATAGACCCACTTTCATTATTTAATATATGAACAAAATGTGACTGAGCAGCCAGTATACACAATAAGTCTGTCATGTGCAAGAAGTACAAGCTGATTACCAAAAGGTTTCTTCCTTCCAATTTAATATCCCTCCAATTTAATATCCAATTTAAAACAGCATGCAATTCATGGTGAGTTCTACAATAAAGGTATATACCTTTACTGGGGGTAGGGAACAGTGGTGCCCCCAGAAGTACTACTGGTATTTCCAAGGAGCTGGAGTAAAGGCCCCACAAACATAATTCTTGAAATATCGTTCCTAACAATGAGTTATAGGTAGATATTGAAAGTTAGAGTCAAACCGTACAGCGGTTCAGAACCTACAGTGTTTTCATCCACAAACCTGATTCAACCCTTGGCTCTACTATACTTCCTAGTATGGTCTCTCCTATCTTTGTGGTCTTGTCACTCACTCTTCCAAAGTAAGATTCTTTATAACACTGGTTTCAAAGGCTCTGTATTCATAATGATTTAAAAATCCACAACTCTCACCAATTTCTCTTTACTAAACTGCACACCATATATCTGATTACCCACTATACATTTCCACTTACATATCCCTCAGACAAGTGAAGCTTAATTTGTCCAAAATGAAATTTATCACCATTCCCAATACACACGATTATTTTCCTCTTCTTTTTTCTCCTCACTTGATAAATGAGTCTACCACACAACCAATCACATAAACAGGAGACCTGGGATCATTCCAGTAGTTTTCCTTTTTCGCCTCTTGCCACAGAGCTTTTCTCTGGGTTCACTCATCTGTCTCTATAACTTGGATTCACTCATCAATCTGAAATGTATACTCCTCTCCTTTCATACCACTTAAACCTTAGTTGATATGTTTGGGGGCTGGGAAAGGGGCAAAGGGAGATTGCTGCGATACCCTCTACCATTCCACTTCTTAAGTCTTCTTTGTTCCTGGGTGGATATCTCCAATAGCCTCCAAGTTTTCTGCCTCTGGTCTATCCTCAACTCCCATGTCTTCTCGTCACTGCGCCCAGAGTCACCTTTCTAAAATACCAATTTTATCATGTCACTCTTCAACTTACAATCCTTCCTATGTCCTTGCAGATGAAATTTGAACTACTTTCTATAATTTTGCCCTTGACCTCTTCTCCAGCCTTCTCTCTTTATTACTCTTCCATTAAACATCTTTTCTCTGGCAAGGGAGAATTACTTACATTTCTCTAAATGTACCAGTCTCTTACAGTCTAACCCTCTCTGTCTGCCTGTCTGTCTCTACTCCTACACACACACACACACACACACACACACACACACACACACACTTTACACATTTCTGCACCTGCTGTTTCCTATAAGTGCACTGCAACCTGCTGTTTCCAAGTACGGTATTCTTCCCACATCCTTCTAAATGTGATGAACTCTTCTTTGCCCTTCATCACATAGGTCAATCTTCTGGGAAGCTTTTCTTATCGGCTTCTCTCATTTCCTTTCTGAATCAACTGGGTGAAGTTCCCTTTGCTGTTCATACATGACTGTAATTATTTCCTTTTCTAATTCTTCTGCCAGACCGCAAGCAACTTATATGCATCAGTGGTCTAAATATCTACAGCAATAAATATTGCGCTCAGTACATAGCAATAACTTAATAAAAATTTCCTGAAATGAAGTCAAAGACAACTCATTGGTTGCTGTATCTTTCTCATATGCATTATTCTCCTTCCAAGCCTCTTCCTTAGTTCACCTGCTGCACCCCACCCCCCTTATCTTCTACAGCGCCACCACATATTCCTCCTAAACAACCTTCTCTGCTGCAAGCTTCTTTCATGTTCCCTTTGTCTACGATAGTGCTTCTCACATGGGGATGGTTTTGCCGCTTAGGTGATACTTGGAAATATCTGAAGACATCCCTGTTTGTCACAACTGAGAAGGGGGAATACTGTCATCTAGAGGATAGAAATCAAGAAAGCTGGCAAACATCCTACCATGCAGAAGACATCCCCCCACAGTAAAGAATTATCAGGTTCAGGGACCCCTGAGTGGTTCAGTTGGTTAAGTGCCAACTTTTGCTCCGGTCACCATCTCTCGGTTCGTTGAGTTTGAGCCCCATGTTGGGCTTGCTGCTGTCAGAACAGAGTCCACTTCGGATCCTCCGTAGCCCTCTTTCTCTGTCCCTCCCTTGCTTGTTCTCTCGCTCTTTCTCAAAAATAAAATAAACATTAAAAATTTAAAAAAAAAATAAGAATTATCAGGTTCAAAATGTCGGTAGTGCCAAGGCTGAGAAACACTGCCCTAGAGTAGATGAATAAACATGTCACTTGTCAGTCTGCATGTCTATGAAGCATGCCCTCAGCTAACACGGAAAATATGGCTACTAAAAATTGACTACAGCTGGTCAGCGGTCCATCTGCTAGGCTGTGAGGAGCAGAGGTGGCGCACTGGCCTCAGACTTCAGCATAAGCCGGTGTGATCTAGAAGGCAGTGTTCCAAACAGGCCGTGACAATGCACAGGACGGAAAGGTCAGATGTCACAGAAGCAAAGTGGAAAGAAAACTACTGGTCTTGACTCAGTAGCCACACAGCAATGAGACTTCCTATAGCAATGACTTTGAACACCGACTTTAAGGATTTTAAAATATCTGTTACAGATGAAATAATATCTCTGTGGCAGGAAAGAATTAATGAGTCTCCGTGACTGTCTGACCAGGGAGTAACTCAGGTGCTGTAGGAAATGATGCTGTCATCTCAGGAAATCATACATGACTGATGTCATGAATTGATTAGTTGCTATCTCTATAATTCAAATTTTAGTGTAGAATTTGGAAACCAAAGGATTAATTGAGCTGGCTCTGTTTTCCACCTCTCTTTTTGCTGAAATGATTTTAAAGTAAAGTAACTTGGGACACAAAAAATATTAGATTTTATTTTTTAAATTAACCTTAGCCAGGGGCGCCCGGGTGGCTCAGTCGGTTAAGCATTCAAGTTCGGCTTAGGTCAAGATCTCACGGTTTGTGGGTTCGAGTCCTGAGACAGGCTCTGTGCTGACAGCTGGCTCAAAGCCTGGAGCCTGCTTCCGATTCTGTGTCTCCCTCTCTCACTGACCCTCCCCTACTCACGCTATCTCTCTATCTCTCTCAGAAATAAATAAAAACTTGAAAAAAATGTTAACTAAAAAAATAAATTAACCTTAGCCAGCATGAATTTAGTAGGAAACTGGGCTACAAATTTACATGTTAAGTTGCCAAGTAGTAAATCTGTCTTGGTTTCTTATTAAAAAATTTTTTAAGTTTATTTATTTATTTTCAGAGAGACAGAGACAGAGTAAGCAGCTGCCAGCATGGAGCCTGATGTGGGGCTTAAACTCATGAACTCCTGAACAACCCTGAGATCATGACTTGAGCCTAAATCAAGAGTCAGAGGCGTAACCCACTGAGCCACTCAAGCTGCCCCTGGCTTCTAATTGAAGAAACAACACAATATCCTGCTTTAACTTGTGAGTGAGACAGTGGTGAGCAGCCTGTTCAACACTGTGAGGGGCAGCAAGAAACAAAGCATTAGGATATTGTGAAAATATATGTTTGTTCTGGGAATGAATGGTGTAGCTGTCAAAATTCACACTGCAAAAAAGTTGGCACATGAAGTTTTGGGGTAAGCAATGTTACCCTGCAGAGGATTAAGCCTCCTGGGGCTTTTCCAGAGCATCAATTTTATAACATCTGCTTTTAATTTCTGTATATTCTATTTCCCTGGAAACTAAAAAAAACCCTCTAAATTTAACATAAACTGACCCTTTTGTAGCTTATTTTTTTAACAACTCCCAGATCATCATTGCTTTCAAATAGACTTTCAAAGATTTTTTTTCTTTTTCTGAATGACAATAAATTGCAATGTAACTGTCTAAAACCAGTTTCAAAAAGGTAAACTCCATTAATTCAAATTACTTCAATTCCTAACTTATACTAATTTAGAAATCATCACACATGTAGATAAACCTTATATCAGAGGAGCTTTTGAAATGGATTTAATCATTTGAAATCTAAAAAAAATCTTGAAAGCTAAAAATTAACCATCAACTGATAATTAATTGCATCTTCATTGAAAAGAATCTAAGTGACAAGATACTAGAAAGAGAATTGTAAAAATAATGAACAAGCATGGGGCGCCTGGGTGGCTCAATCGGCTAAGTGTCTGACTTCAGCTCAGGTCGTGATCTTGGCAGTTCATGGGTTGGAGCCCTACATGGGGTTCTATGCTGACAGCTCAGAGCCACCTCGAATTCTCTGTCCCCCTCTATCTCTGCCCCTCCCCCACTCATTTTCACTCGTGCTCTCTCTCCCCCTCAAATATAAATAAATATTTAATGAAAGATAATGAACAAGCAAGGATATCTAATATTAAAATAGTAACAGACCTATGACTTTATTTCAAAGTTCCCAAGGTTTTTTTTTTGAAATATTAGTAAAATACTTGTTGCTAACAACACTGCCCTCCTCCTCTGTTAGCAATTTCTCTGGCAAATGTTGATTTCTCATAATGATAGTACTACTACTTCTCTCCCTCCTCCCTCCCACATCCTCACATGTCACTGATAGGCTGTCTGTCCAGTTTCCTATGATTTTCAGATGCTGATAATGCCTACTGAAGAAGCCACGTGTTTTCCACCAATCGCCTTTTTTGTACCTAACAGAGAACTTCCCAGACTTTCATGGTGCAACTGGAGTTCTTTTTGGACTAGCCAGTTCGAGCTCTTTTGTTATACTCTACTCTTTTCATGAAATAGTGAAATATCAACAATTTCAAATAATTATTACTTCATTGACTTCATTGTCAATAAGAGAATGGACAGACTTAACATAGCCCATGGGGCTGGATGTATAATTTTCCTTAAATGGTCACAATCTCCTATTCTCTGGCACTCCTATATGAACCGGCTTAGAATACATGGTACTTCCCAGGGCACCTGGGTGGCTTAGTCAGTTAAGCCTCTGACTTCAGCTCACGTCCTGATCTCACAGTTCATGAGTTTGAGCCCTGCCTCAAGCTCTGTGCTGACAGCTCAGAGCCTGAAGCCTGCTTCAGATTCTGTGTCTCCCTCTCTCTCTCTGACCCTCCTCTGCTCACACTCTGTCTCTTGTTGTCACTCAAAAATAAATAAACATTAAAAAAATAAAAAAGAATACATGGTACTTCCCATTGGGGAGGGGGTAACAAAGGCAGCTTTTGCACATAATTTTTGTTTTTATTACTTCCAAAATCACTTGGATATATTGTGCAAATTGAGTTTCTATATATACAACTAGCAAGAATTAAAAATATATAGAAATTATCAATAGTGAGTGTCTAAATATTTCTCATCTAGTATTAATTTAAAGCCTTATAAGTCCTTGAGGCTAAAATCAGCAATGTATTCAAAGTTAGGATAAACTAAATGTTTAATCCTTCCTCCAAGCTTCAGTTTCAGCTTCCCACAAAATATGATTGACTTTGCCTTACAGATTTGTTACACCTTAGTCTGTAACAAATATCAACTCTAAATTGAAATTCTGTCATGCATCTTTACTTCAGCATGTCATTTGAGTTAAACTAATTTAGACCCACCATTATTATTAATTAATGAGATGTCACTCTTGTCATTAATGATTAAATCTAACTCCTGGCAAAAGTAGGCTAGAAAGAGGCCCAACCAAGCAGTTCACGGATCGGAATAGATTATGTGACTCTGATTATGTTTATGGGAGGTAGAAATGATAGCAAGTCCATGATTATGGAGGTGGAAGTGAACTTAAATGGCAAACCATGCCCAGATAGATTATGTCCTGCAGACATACCTAGACTAAATCCAGGATATAAAATGGGAACATCAATGTAGGACTCTGGGAGAGATGTTTTTATGGCAACACTACATCTGTATAACTAAGGATGGTAAGAAAAGGAGTAAGAAGTTATATATATTATATAATATATATAATCTATTATATATAATATATATTATATATAATCTATTATGTATTATGTATAATATATATAATATATTTTTATATATTATATTATATATATATATTATTTTCAGTATATTTTCCAGAAAAGTGAGAATCTATGAAAGAATACAAAAAAGATAGACAGGAGCCAAATAATCACAATAGGAAACTTTAGTTTTATTACAACTAAATGGAAGTCATAATTCTTTTCAGAGACCACCATGATCTGGCTTACAATTTTAATAGGACAGTCTGGTTCCTATGTATAAAACAAATTGGGAGGGCATGTATAAAAGTGTGGAGATATACAAACCAGTTGTCCCCATGAGAGATAATAGTGCTTTGGACTAGAATGGTGGCAGTAGAAATAAATGGACAAAAACTCATGAATTTTAGGTATATTTTAGATAGATACACAAGAACTTGCTGAAAGACTAATGGAGTTGGTGAAAGATGGTGAGAGAAAAGGAGAATTTTTAGCTTTCTGCCTTGCTTGCTTGCTTGAGGACAGGGATGGCATTTACTGAGATGAGGGCGACTGGATGAGAAACAGATTTTGTAGGTTAGTACATTTCGGACATGATAACTTTGAGTCATCCATCAAATAGACAGTTGTATATACAAATATGGAGCTCAGTGGATGATCTGGCCTAGAAATATCAACACAAAACAGGAAAATCATCAGCATTGATTGTATTTAAAGTCAAGAGGCTTGATGATATCACCTAGGGGAAGAGTATAAATGGAAGAAAAAAAAACAGAATTCAGGAAAGAAAATTGAGCAACTCCAACATAAAAAGTTAAGATTGAAGTAGATACAAGAGGAATAGGATAAATTGCAAAGGAGATAAGGAGCCGGTGGTGTCAAAAAAAATGAGTATCTTAAGGGGTTGACTCTAAGTAGTTGAATGTGCATAAAATCACTGAGAAATCAAGGGAGATAAAGACTGAGATATGTCATTGGAATTATAATCAGATGATTTGGGGGACTATGAAAAGAGAAGCTTCAATGGTGGTGAGATAAAAGTGAAAATAAAATGGGCCAGAGTCTGAATGAAAGGTGAAGGTGTGGATACTACAAGTGTAGATCATTTATTTAAGAGGCTTTGCTGGGATGGTAAGCACAGAAATGAACAGTAGCTAGAAGAAAAAATAGCATTAAAAGGAAGCCTTTTAAAAATATTTATTTATTTTTGAGAGACAGACAGAGACAGTGCAAGGAGGGGAAGGACAGACAGAAGGAGACACAGAATCCAGAAGCAGGTTCCAGTCTCTGAGCTATCAGCACAGAGCCCAACATGGGGCTAGAACCCATGAACTGTGAGATCATGATCTGAGCCAAAGTTAGATGCCCAACCAACTGAGGCACCCAGGCACCCCAAGGAAGCTTATTTTTTAAGGATAGAGCAAACTAAAACATTTTAAATAGTGATGGGAATAATTCAATAGAAAGGAAAAACTGATGCTGCATAAAATATGAGATGATTATAGAGGCAAAAACCTTGTGAGAACAAGAAGGGATGAGATCCATTTCATATGACAGGAGCATTTGCAAGTTATAACTTAAAATAAAACCAGTCAAGCCATTTATATCATTTTATTCCATAATATTCACAAGGATAAAGAAGGCAGAAACTTGGATCCCAAGAGGGTCAGAGTGTTCCAGGTAAGGGCACTTAGTGTATTCACAAGCGAATATTACAATAATGAATCATGGAATTGTACAAAAGTGAAGACAGGAGGGAATGATAGTCATTGAAAAAGTGATGAAGTGAGTGGATTGGATTAGCGGTCTCAATATGGCAGAAGAATTGTTTCAGCAAGCTGAAAATAAAGAAAATAGTGATCGGATTGGAAATACTTGAAATTAGGATTTCAAATGTGGTGCCCTTGCTAGAGATAAAGTAACCTAGGGCATGGATTTGAGAGTGAGTGGCTATGCCCACTCTAATGATTGTAGCATGCAAGGCAGATAAAGAAATGATTGACTAGTGTGATACATATCACTCTCTTGGATGCTAGAGTCATCAGGAATACAACAGGACCACAGGTAGCAAAGAGTATGAGAGCCCTCGGTCAGTGGGGGAGAGTGACCAGGGGCCTAGAGAGGAGCTATATGAGGGGCATCTATTTCATTGGATGAAACGAAGGTTAAAAGACCTAGGGTTTTAGAAAGATGAAGAAGGAAAAGAAGTGGCTTCAAAGCAGCAATGGGCAGCAAGGGGTCACCTAACATAATAGCAGATCCTGGGGAAACAAAAAATACCCTCAAACTGAGAAGTCCTCAGGGGAAGCAGCTTAATCTGGTTTTAGTCAAGGCAAAAAGGAGAAATAAAGATTTGGAAGAGGATGGGGATATGTGAGATTGTGTTGATCACAGACGGGGTGTTTCTGGGAGCATAGGACAAGGATCAGGAAGGGGTGGGAGGCTGGAGGCTGGGTTAGATTCAAGAATGACAATGGCAGCATTAAAGTAAGAAAAGGCAAGACAGTGCACACCCTGCGAGGCTCAGGATTCTTGGGCTGTCACAGGGAAAACCAAGGGTGACATATGATGGTGTCAGTTTTGATAGAGAAATCACACAAGGGTAGCCCATGATGCCACACAGACCTGGTCACTGTTACCTCCTGCAGTTCCAGATAGCTTAAGGATCTTTGGCCACTCAACACCATACTACAGATTGCAAAATTAATCAATGTGAAGTCAAGCATATCAGCTACAAGCAAATTTTTCTTTCATATGTCACCCTTTATGAAAAATAATAAACCCTTCCCCTTCTTTGACAGGACAGAGGAAATCTTTTTCAATTTAGTCAGGGTTCAGGCTCTGGTTTATATGTTTATCTCTACTTGTTTTTATTTTTCCAAATGAAGCTACTGATAACCTACTTCTCTCCTCAAAGATTCTAATGAAGAAATGATATTCTCATCACTCTTCTTTTATTGAGTCACCCTGAGAAGTTGATTTAGTACACTGACACCATGCCAGTTATGTGGGTTTGGAATTGGGTATCTCTACAGTTTCATCAGTGATGCTGTCCCAAGACTATTGATTCCTCTCAGGAAATTTAAATCTCTGAACAGCAATTGATGGAGCTAGGAAGAATTGCAGGGTCGGTAATCCACGAGTTCATCAAATGTTCTAGTCAGAGCACAGGCTTCTTTTTCCCTCTAATGCAGATATCTTTTTAGTCATCTGATATTAGGTGAGACATCCTACCTCAATGAACTGCACAGCTTCCCATTTGTGCACAGAACTTAGGGAAAAACCAATTTCATTGAGGCCGTGACTTGCAGGCAGCAGGGGATTTTATGACAAATGGTTGATTCAAACGAACTCTCAAGAAAATCACTTATCCGGGCGCCTGGGTGGCTTAGCCGGTTAAGCGTCCGACTTTCGCTTAGGTCATGATCTCGCGGTTCGTGGGTTGGAGCCCCGCGTCGGGCTCTGTGCTGACTGCCAGCTCAGAGCCTGGAGCCTGTTTCAGTCTGTGACTCCCTCTCTCTCTGACCCTCCCCTGCTCATGCTGTCTCTCTCTCTCTCTCCTAAAAATAAATTAAAAAAAAAAAAGAAAGAAAGAAAAGAAAATCACTTATCTCCAGTCAGAAATCTCTTTCGTTTATTTCAAGATAGGGCGATACGTCCCTTCAGTATGTCTTTTCATTTGAATCAGCAGCAAGTAGAAACTAACATCAAACATGTAGGTGGCAACATTTGAACTGGGTCTGAGAACATGGAACGGAGCTCTGAAAATACGGCAGGTTGACTCAGTGCCTGCAGACTTACAGATGTTTTGGAAAAGATGACATATTCAGGGATGAACTGAAATTCAGTGTGGTCATTGTGAGGGGTATGTGTGTCTGTTTTGGGGAAAAAGGAAGGATATCTGGAAGCAGGAGTTACCACATAAAAGAATGAATTTTCCTATGTAAAGTCTATCATGTCAACTGGGTTGACTTTTTAAAAAACCAGTTCATCATTTGATTATATTGACGAGTCGATCGAATGAGAATAGCAAAATTCATTGAGAATGAGGATATTAAACATAGTTGCCTTAGGTCTATCACGATTCCTCTACTTAGAATTAATCTCTTCATGGAATTAAAGCAAGCAATACATTCTGCCTCTTTTTAGTTTTTGGCAATTTGTACTAATACTTCTTGGATTTAGTCTCTAAGTATAAAACTAGGGATCTGAGGTGGGTAGATCTCTACAGTATACGCAACTGTTTTTACTGAATTCAGTAGTCAGTTCACATTTGTGCCCCTCACACACACATTATTAACTACATATATATTATTAAGCAACCTAGTCATTTAACCTCTTATTTTAGTAGATTTCCTGTAATTGAACTTGAACTAACTGAACTTAAAATATGTCAATATTTGAGATAATGGGAATGAAATTAGAATAGATTTACAAAAGAAATCCCAAAAACTTTATACTTCTGATTTTTACAAGTTTGAATAATTTCTACATTGGTTCTCTACCACAGAGGTGAATATTCCAATTTAGTCTCACAAACATGTATTTTAGGGTGCTACTTAAAACCCACCAAACACCTTCATATTTTCCTTCTTCTTATCCACATGTTTTTCAATACATAAAAAGCTAGTGGTTCTAACATTTTTTAATATGTAAGCCCTAATTTTTATTTGCAAATAGCGAAGATTTCTTTAGAATTGAGAAATATTTAAAGTTGTGGCCTTTTTCTGATAACTTGTGAATAAAACATTATTTATATATTATATATATATAATTTATATAATATATATACTATATATGATATGTATATTATATACATAATTTATATAATATATACTATATATAATATATATAATATGTATATTATATATGTATATTATATTTTATATGTATACTAATTTTATATATACTAATTAATATTACTAATTATTATATATAATATATAATATACATATATAATTAGTATATAATACATGTATATATACTAACATATATAGTATATATACTATAATACTATAATATAGTATATATACTACAACATATATAATATATATACTACATATATAATATATGTATTATTTTTTCTGTGAATAATTGGCACACTAACATGTATAATATGTTATACATGTTACATATACTACATATATGTATTATATACTAATTATATATGTATATTATATATACTAACATATATAATATATATACTACATATATAATATACATATTATTTTTTCTGCGAATAATTGGCACACTAACATGACCTTAAAAATAATTTTGTTTTTTCTGACCTCCAGCATAGCTGAGAAAGCAGAAACACGAGATCACAGATTCAAGAGGTAAATGAAGACAAAAGGGCACGCTGCATTTAAGGGCCATGGGTGTGAGTAGGTTTGTGACAGGTGAGGGTAAGAAGCCGGGCCTCATGCCAACTACAGTAGCGAAAGAGGCCCAGGTTTAGGACATGAAGCCAGGGTGAAGGCCACTGCAGTTCCACGCTTGCCCTTTCTCACAACCTGAATGCCAAAAGGCCACAAGAGAGCAGAGCAGAATAGCCAGTGTACCAGCTGTGGAGTTCACGGGCGGATATCCAAAGCTCACCCTACTCACTACCGACTGGCTCTATGGTTGGGAGAAGGTGACTCGGTTCTCAAGCCCCTTTATTCTTATACGTATAAATGAGATAATAATGGAACCGAACTTTTTAGTAAAATGTGAGGAATAAATAATCTAATCCATTAAAGTGGATACATGTTAAATGGCTTGTAAAATCTCAGTATATATTAGAACAGCGGTATTATTTTTTAATCAAATAATCTAGGAGGATAGCATCAAAGTGGGAAGAAGAGATAATAAGTTTATTCTATGCAGGTAGAGAAAAATAACCCCTCCTGGATTTATTAGTGCTGCCTTAGCAAAGTACAACAAACTGGTGGCTTAAACAACAGGAACTTATTATTGTCTCATAATTCTAGAGACTGAAAGTTTCAGATCAACGTGTCAGCAGGGTTGGTTCCCTCCAAGAACTGTGGCAGAATCTATTCCAAGCTTCTGGTAGTTTGCTGGCAACTTTTGTGGCTTTCTTGTAACTTCACCCTAATCGTGCTTCTGCGCTCACATGCATCCTTCCTGTGTGCAGGCCTCTGTTCAAATTCATCTTTTGTGTAAAGACACTAACGATACTAGATTAGGGGCCCACCTTACTCCAGTATGGCCTCATCTTAACTAATTATACCTGCAAAGACTCTACTTCCAAGCGAGGTCACATTCTGAGTTGGAACTTCAATGTACGAATATTGGGGAAATACAAATCAACCCATAAAACACCTCCCTCTGGAACAGTCCTCATAGGTGGTTACATCTGCTCATATAGTCCTTAGTATATTTTATTTGCACAACTTCTTTTCATTGTCTAATGGCTAGGGTTCCTCCTCCTGGGATCACAGGTTAGACCGTTATGTTAAGAATATCTAAATATTGGGGGACCTAGGTGGCTCAGTAGGTTAAATGTCCAGCTTTGGCTCAGGTCATGATCTAATGGTCCGTGAATTCAAGCCCTGAGTCGGGGTCTATGCTGATGGCTCAGATCTGGAGCCTGCTTTAGATTCTCTCTCCTTCTCTTTCTGCCCCTCCCCTGCTCATGCTCTCTCTCTCTCTCAAAAATAAGTAAACTTTAAACAATTTTAAAAAAAGAACATATGAATATGGAATTAAACAGTTTCCTCAAACATGTAAATGGAAAAATGCTAACTTTCACACTGAAAGATATTGAGGCTCCAGGCCAAGTGTAGGCAATAGAGAGAATCTACATTACCCATAATCAATTGTTCTTAACCTCTTTGAGAGTTTACTGAAAGCTAAGGACATTCTTTCTCCAGAATACATACCATTTTGTATACAATCTCTGAAAATTACTGGATCACCTCTAAGTCTTGTTTAGCCCCCTAGGGGTTCACTAATCCCAGACTAAGAATCTCTGGACTCTATCTGGGTCTCTCAGTCTTGCCACAGTTGAAATTTTGGACCAGATAAATCGTTGTGAGAGGCTGTCCTGTGCATGGTAGGATGTTTAACAGCATCCCAGTCTCTAGCCACTAAATGCTAGTCGCATCCCTTTGGTGTGACAATTGGTACTATCTCCAGACATTGCCAGGTATCCCCTAGGGGGCAAAAATCACTCAAAAACCATTCGTAGAGGGTTAGTCCCTGCCCTCAAATCAGTTTACATAAACATTTGGTAAAAGCTACTCTACATTGGCAAGAACAGGGTTAAATAAATAGGTAAAAAAGAAACCTAGTTACCACTAGACTGAGGGTGTCCAGAAAATATGCACTTACATGTTTGTTTGTCCATTGTATTATCTTCAGAGAATAAAGAGCACATGGCACTCTGTGAGTGTCCAGGAAGTATCTCCTTGTGTGCTTGTAGTTGTTTGACCTGTAGCCATTCACAGTTAGAGGGTGAGACAGAAAAATAGGCATCTAATCATAAACGTTGCCCAAATATTCTTCTTTTAGTGGAGTGGGGGTGCTGGAAGTAACCTGAATATTTATGTGTGTAATAATACTGTATGACTTGGATGGAAAGGAACTATGAGGGCACAGACAAACTGTTCAGTCTGCTCAAGGCTGGAAACCTGTTACTGAACCTAGAGAAGAGTGTGTGTAGGGATATATTTATGTGTCAAATGTCCCTCTTTCAAACAAATTTTAAATGATATTTTTCTACCAATAAAATAGCATGTTATTATATTTAAGTTTCAAACCTAAATTAAAACAGGACTATAGAAATATTTCCATATGATGCTTAAAAATGATGCCTTAAAATATCACATCAGAATATTATAACATTTTAATTTCTAGGAAGTTAATTACTGTCATTGTAGTAACTGTCCAGTTTGCCTATGTTTGGAAGCTAGTGGTGCATTTAACATTGTACAATGATCTATTGTGGAGTTGACAGGCAGAGTTGTTGCTCTAGATTATCACTAATAGAACTTTCTGTAACAATGGAAAGGTTTTATATCTGCACTGGCCCATGTATAGTTATCACCTGAAATACAGCTAATACCAGTGGGTGACTAAAATTTAAATTTTATTTCATTTTAACTAATTGAAGTTTATTTAAAAAATTTTTAAATGCTTATTTTTGAGAGAGAGAGAGAACATGAACAAGCAGGGGAAGGGCAGAGAGAGGGGGACAGAGGATCTGAAGCGGGCTCCACACTGACAGCAGTGAGCTGGATGTGGGGCTTGAACTCAGGAACCATAATAAGATCATGACCTGAGCCAAAGTCGGGCACTCAACCAACTGAGCCAACCAGGCATCCCAATGAATTGGAATTTAAATGGCCACATGTATCTAGGAGGTAGCTCTAAATGGCTAGGAATATGTGCTCGATTAGCAATTCCATTTGTCTGATCTGATCTAATGTAAAGGAATGGAATGACTTAATGTGAGGAGAAATGGGTAACCAGAACACAGATAAACCAGGAAAAAAAAAAAAAAGAATGGGGGAAAACAAAGAAAATAATTTCACATAAACAGATAAAGAAGAAAAAAGCCCATGGATTTCAGGGCCCTTCTTGATAAAATTTATCATTCTGATAATTTGGATAAGGGCATGGACTTCCTCACTTTCTTTGTGATTCTTGTGATGAGTAAGGCTCTAACCACTGCCCTAGTAACAGCTTAGCTCTGGGCCTCCAGGGCCGCTAGGTGCCTCAGTTGGTTATGCGCGTCTGACTCTTGATGTTGGCTCAGGCTGTGATCTCCCACTTATGGGATTGAGACTCACATCAGACGCTGCACAGAGCTTGGAACCTGCTTGAAATGTTCTCCCTTTCTCTGAATTCTGTGTGTGTGTGTGTGTGTATGTGTGTGCGAGCGCCCCTCCCCTCCTCATGCTTGGTCTCTCTCTGTAGCAAAAATAAAAACATGAAAAAAAAAAAAAGAAAGAAAGAAAGAAAGGATATGACTCTTTTAAGAGGCCAGATTCAGGGGGCACCTGACTCCAACCTTCTGGAGCCCAGACCTCACAGGTGTGGAATGGGGCAGCAATCACTGGGCTGGGCAGGGCCCAAGGCTCTGGGGAGCCTGGAGCTGGCAACTGATTGAGGATAGTCCACACAATGGGAATTAGCATCAGCTGTGAGCCCAAGCTCTGGGCTCTGGTGTGTACTCTAATGTTTCAACAGAATTCAATTCTAGGGGCGTCTGGGTGGCTCAGTCAGTTAAGCGTCCAATTGTTGATTTTGGCTCAGGTCTTGATCTCACAGCTCGTGAGCTAGAGCCCTGTGCGGGGCTGTCAGCACAGAGCCTGCTTGGGATTCTCTCTCTCTCCCTCTCTCTCTGTGCCTCCCCTGCTCATGCTCTGTCTCTTTCAAAATAAATAAACTTTAGAACTTATTCTATAATGTAAACCTGAAGACAAAATTTTTAAGCCAGTGACCACAGAGCATTTCAACTTCAATCAGGACACCTGTCTGCGGTGGACACTGGCCCTGCCCGTTACTGCCCCTCCACTCATACCCTGCTCTACCTTGTGAAACTCCCTCCTGGCCGTTTCTGTAAGACCCTCCCTTGACCTGGATTACTTTGGTTCACTTGTGTTTGTATCCTTTATTTTTTAGTTATTTTCAAAAAAATTTTTTAACATTAATTTATTCTTGAGAGACAGTGTGAACGAGGGAGGTGCAGAGAGAGATGGAGACACAGAATCTGGAGCAGGCTCCATGCTCTGAGCTGAAGCCTCTGACATGAGGCTCGAATTTTACAACCCTGAGATCAAGTCACATGCTCTTCCTACTGAGCCAGCCAAGTGCCCCTCCTCAGTGTCCTTTAAAGTTGAGCCTTAGGTGTTACCTCTTCCACGATGCTTCTGCTATCTCTGGAGGTGATTCGCAGTGACTGCTCTATGCTTTTGTAGCAGCACTCATTTTCTCTATCAGAGCACCAGTCACAGTGATCTGATTGTCTGTTCACTCTTCTGCCTTTCTTCCTAGACTGTAAATCTCTGTAACAAGAGGTGGATAAGTATTTGCTGAATGAGTAGGTCTTTTAAAGGGTCATTTTTCAGGTAAATCACTAAGAATTTATAGAACAGATTTAACATTTAATCAAATCCTTATTTTGTTTGATGCAGCAAGCATTTTCTATACAGAAAAATCACTAGTGAATTTCAATAGCTTTGTCAGGTTTTGGTCTATTTAATCTTAAAACCCAAGTGGCATGATCATTTCAAGGAAATAACATTCTTTTTTATTTATTTAAATCCAAGTAAGTTAACATACAGTATACTATTGGTTTCAGGAATAGAACCCAGTGATCCATCACTTACATATAATACCCAGTGCTCATCACCCTTAATATCCATCACCCATTTAGCCCATCCCCCCACATCCCCTCTAACAACCCTCAGTTTGTTGTCTGTATTTAAGTCTCTTATGATTTGCCTTCCTCTCTGTTTTTATCTTATTTTCCTTTCCTTCCCTGTGGTCATCTGTTTTGTTTCTTAAATTTTGCATATGAGTGAAATCTTATGATATTTGTCTTTCTCTGAGTGATTTACTCCACTTAGTATAATTTTGAGCATGCCCATGATCTGGGCGGTATGTTTTCGGAATCCTTACCCAACCAAAAAAGTTTTACTGTTATCGTCACAAAATGATAATTTGCCTGCAGATACAACTCTGGTCATAGATCTTGCTTCAAAACTTCATAGATTTTTGTTTCATTAGCATCTGGCTTTTAATGTTGCAAAGAAGTCTGGATATTAACCTGAATGTTGTTTGTCTGTACACAACCTCACTTTCTTCCTGCTTGCTTATTGAAGCTTTAACCCATTCTTGAAATGAAAAAGTTCCAAATGTCTTTTTACTTGTGGGTCTATATTCACTTTCTCTTTTCTGAAAGAAACAAATCTTTTCAGTTTTCACATTCAAATATTTTTTAAGGGGCAGTTTTTTATATATACTAATGAGCACACTGAACATTAATTCTCTTCCAATTTTTATTGTTCTTCTTTATAATTGTTTGCTGTACTATTATTTTCATTTTCATTGTTTTCCTTTCCTCTGTATTCAGACTCAATTTGATTCAAATTTTCTTTCTGCTTATTATAGTCCTTACATTTTCTAATGAGAATTTTTCCTAGTATTTTGCTTTTAGTAAAATCTTTATCTTAGGCATTTACTTTTTCTACTTTTGGGTATTATTTAATCTCAATCATTTCCCATTTTATGGCTTCCAACTTCATAAACTTCACTGTTTAGCACAACTCCTAAATTATGATCATGACTTAATCCCTCAATAAATAGTGGTTATTAGTATAAGCAGTTCTCAGTAACTGGAATCAGAAAACATCCTAGAGTTGTCATTAGACAAATACTATTCACATTTTATAAAATTCAGGCCCCAAAGGGCTAGAAATGAGCTTTCTGGAGGTCTCAAAGATAGTTAATAGTAAAGAAATATATTCAATACAAGTCTTGTTGAACCAATAGTCAAACATATTTCAAATGTCATATAACAAACACAGGATCCATGTTAAGAAGGGAAATGAAGCATGTGACTTGACTCCTTGAACTTATAAATTCATCATCTCATTTAGAGATGTCTGAAATGAAACAGTACAACTCCACAGTGAGCAATTTCACAAGAAGCATGTCCAGATTTTGGCATTGAAGCCCACTTCTGAAATATCTGGACCTCCTACATTTGTTGATTATTTTCTTAATAAAGATTTGGGCAATCCAATAACTCTGAGTAATATCCCTAAGCACTAAACATTGTAATATGGAAACAAGACACACCCTTGTCACATTAAACAGGGCTGTATCTTTTTCTTTCCATTCTTATGAGATGCAAAAAGAAGTGGAGAATCAGTGAAGCAAAGATTGTGGGTTAAATGCATCAGTTTCCCTCACATTCCTCTCTTTCAACTATGAACACTGGAGAGGCCCCATTATATTGGGTTGATTGATGTAAAACGTCAAAACAAATAAATCCAAACAACCTCCCATGCCTATCACTTCCCTCTAATTAATGTGCTGGAACACAAATTGTTGTTCCGCAGCTCCACCATGGGTCAGTTAAAGCATTTGGACTCACATTACCCAGAGCCCAAAACGGAGCAATTATTCCATCGAGCACATGGGACTACATACTGACAGGAATAACTGTAATAATTTTACATGCAAATTATCGGAAGGAAAATTTTATTTTCGTGGCTGGGAATCAAATTGTTTTACCTGAGAAATGAAATGGATTCAATATTTTGAAGAAAAGTACATGAAATGTAAACAGTTCCCAGAAAGCAAAATAGAATCTTCTTCTACTCAGATGTTAATTAACTATGAAAGCCTTGAATACTGAACAAAGGGCATTTTCTACCTTATAAGAGCCTCTTTCTTAGATAATCATGATATTGCATATTTTTCCTCCAATGGAATTGACAGTGATTTGAGCTCTCAAGCAACCCCTTTCTGGCTTTCAGATTTGCCTCTTAACAAGTCACATCAGATATCAAATAAGGCAAAATGATACGTACGAGGTCAGACAAAGTGATATCTGCTAGACAGCACAGGCATCAAATATGAGTAGGATCCTCAGGGCTAAAACAAAGACATATGGTCTGATATCTTGCTGGGAAATGCTGAAATGCTAAAATGAGAAGATTCAGGGTGTCACTAAGCTCACCTAAACTTTTTTATTACTTCTCTTTCAGGGCATTTCTTTGTTCCAGGGAAGACCCTTTCAAGGGTAATACTCTATTTAAAACCTGAGAAAAAGTAAGTGCTTCTAAACTCTGAAGCTTTTGTTAAGCTCTGTGCCACCTCAACATCAAATTTTGCATCACATGATTCTTCTTCACGGCCTGTGAAGACCAGCCACTTCTTCCTTGTGTCATCACACAGGGGCAGGAGCCAAAATCAAAGACAGGATCTTCTTCCAATGGTTTCAGGATTATAGGCATATATGTATATGTATATATAAAATACTTTTATGTTGTGGTATATGCCATATAGAGTAATGCATAAAGCATATATGTATATATCAAAGAATATATTTAAATTACACACACATTGTGATCACTACCCATATTAAGATATAGAACATTTCTAGCCCCTAGCCTCATTGTGTGCCCTTCTCTGATCACCATCCTTTACCCTGAATTAACCATTATTCTCATCTTTCTGTTTTTCTTTAAATATTTACCACCTAGACGTGGATTTTTATACATAGTTTAGTTTTGATTGTTTTTGACCTTTAAAAAAATAAAACCACACTATATATTTTTCCATTTTTCTTTGTTAACATTCTATGAGCTAAATGTTTATCTGTAGATCTCCATTCTGGGATACAATGAAGTAGCTGTTGTTGGGCTTGCTCTCATATGATAAGCAACTAAAAACTACACAAAATATATGACACAGGGCTTCTAGACATTTTACATCAGAAAATATCAGACTCTGATCTCTAACAGAAAGGGTGCAGACCAAGTGAGCCTTACACATTCTTCAGAGTCCTGCCTGTAGATGCTTTCTGGACTGTGAGAAACTGTGGAGACCCCAAGCAGAGCAAGCTAGTCCCTCTGCAGAAGACCAGAAAGGAGTAAGCTATGCAGAGATAGAGTGCCAGAAATCTGCAGAGCTTCTTTGAGTCCACAGCTGAATACTGAGCTGTGATTGTGTAAGGTGAAGCTCCGTGAGGTGAGGCAAAAGCTAACTACCAGAAAATGAATAAGTGCATGGGAGCTGTAAGGCTAAACACTTTCTACAACTAACATTGGCTAGGAAGTGCTTGAGCTCTGACTAGCCAAAGTGAAACAAACCTGTTAAACATATAGGGTACATAATAGTATCCCAAGTAGGGTTTAGCTTTAATGGTAGAACAAAACCATCTTAGAGTAAAGGCTATTCAAGACATCCCTGCCCTGACAAAGTTTACAAGCAAGCTTCAAAAGGCTCAGGTTTATCTACAACTTACTTAATTGCCTGTCAAAACAAACTTTAACACTCTTTAAAGGAAAACTATAAAATCCAGAGACTCAACAATGTAGCAGTCATAATGTTAGGATCTCATAAAGTATGACTACACATGTGTAAAAGTAGGAAGTGTTTCCTATAAACAGTGGAACTATCCATCAATCAAAAAGATTCAGAAATATTAGAGATAATAGAATTAGCAGACAAGGACTTTCAAATAGCTATTTTACATATGTCTAAGTATTTGAAGGAAAGCATGAACATAACAAAGAGGTAAGTGGAAGATATTTATTTTAAAAAATGCAGTGAATTTCTAGAGGTGAAAAATAGATAAGAGAAATAGACATATCTAAGTTTCAGTTTTATATCTAAACACTTCTCCCCCAGGAAGCAAGAAAGTACAGAGACATGAAAGTAGTAAGAAAATTGAACAACAAATTAGCCTAATTGATATTTGTAGAACACTACACACACTAATGTTGAAAAACACACTCTTTCAAGAGCATATGGAATATTCATCAATATAGACTATATAGTAGAACATAAAAAAGCATTAATTTAAAAGCTGAAATAATGCAGACTATGTTCTCTGACTATAATGAATCTATTCAGAAATGAATTTTAAAAATTAAGAAACTGGGGATGCCCAGGTGGCTCAACTGGTTAAGCCTCCGACTTTGGCCCAGGTCATGATTTCATTGTTCATGGGTTCAAGCCCCATGTCAGGCTCTGTGCTGACAGCTCAGAGCCTGAAGCCTGCTTTGAATTCTGTGTGTCCCTCTCTCTTTCTCTGCCCTTCTCCCACTCATGCTCTGTCTGTCTCTCATTCTCTGCCTCAAAAATAAATAAACATAAAAAAATTAAATGCTTGTAGTAGAAAAGGAAAATGATAAAATAAATAATCCAAGCTTCAAACTTAAAGTTTGAAGGGAAAATTGAATCCAAAGTAGAAAGAAGGAAATACCAGAGTGGATATGAAAGAGATTAAAAAATAAACAAACAAAAAAGAAAATCAATGAAACTGGACACTGATAGTTTGAAAAAACAGTAAGACTTTTAAACCTCTAGCTAGAAAAATAAAGAAAAAAAGAGAGAGAAACCAAAATTGCTAATATCGGGAATAAAAGAAAGATTATCACTACAGATCTTAGACATATTTAAAATAAAATAAAGGACTGTAATAAACAAATTATTGACAATAAATTCAAGTTGACATGGGCAAAGTCCTTCAGAGACATTAATTTTCAACTTGACACAAGAATACAATACATTTTTAAACATCTGAATAGCTTAATATTGAAAGAATAGAATTTACAAGGTGCCTGGGTGGCTCAGTCAGCTGAACTCTGACTCTTAATTTTGGCTTGGGTCATGATCTCATGGTCATGGGATCGAGCCCCATGCTCAGCGTGGAGTCTGTTTAAGATTCTCTCCCTCCCTCCTCAAAACCCCTCCCTTCCTTGCATGCTTTCCCTCTCTCTCTCTAAAAATACCTCCTCCCCTCAAAGAAAATTACTGGCCTGATGACTTATAGGAAATTTTTTCAGGTATTTAATATAAAAAATGACAATTTTACACAAATTCTTTCAGAATATAAAAGAGGCTAAAAATGTTTCCAAATTCTTTTTGTGAGCCCAGCATTGTACTGAAATCAAATCTAGCAAAGACATAACAAGGAAAGAAAATTACGAAGATTCCTCATGAACATATTCATAAAGGCTCCTAACAAAATATTAGCAAAATAACTCCAATGTTACATATATATATAAAAGCGAAGTAGATTATCTCAGAAATGCAATGATAGTTTGTCATCAAAAATCAAAGTGATTGACCCTATTAGCAAAATAACCACATGTAATTACTTTAATATATGCAGAAAGACCATTTGACAAGATTCAATATCCATTCATAATAAAAACTCTCAGCAATCCAGGAATGATAGCAGATTTTCTCAATATGATGATGGCATTTACACTAAACCTAAAACTAATATGTAATTAATTGTGAAACACTTCTCCCTTAAGATGAGGAAAAAGGCAAGGCTGACTACCTTCACCATAACTACGCAACATTATACTAGAGGTCCTGACCAGTAAATTAGGTAAGAAAAGAAATTAAGTATAGATAGATGGATGGATGAATGGATGGATGAGTGGATGGATGGATAGATGATAGATAGATGATAGATAGATAGATAGATAGATAGATAGATAGATAGATAGATAAATGATAGAGAAATACATTGGAATTAAAGATATAAAATGGCCTTTATGGGCAATATAATGGTATATATAGGACATCTTAGGTATCTACAAATATCCTATTGCAATTAATATGTTAAACTAAGACATAAGTGGAATAATATACGATAATCATGTTTTGGAAGGCTCAATATTTTTTTTTTTTTGGAAGCTTAAAACAATCAAAATTTATTCTGTCACAGTTTTGAAAATTAGGTATCTTTTTTTAAAATTTAAATGTTAGTTAACATACAGTACAATATTGGTTTCGGGAGTAGAGTTCAGTGATTCATCACTTACATTCAACCCAGTGCTCATCACAACTGAGGAGGGCACTCCTTAGTGCCCATCACCAGTCTAGCCCAATTCCCACCCACCTCCCTCTGTCAACCTATAACTTGTTCTCTATCATCTAGAGTCTTGTGGTTTGTTTCCCTCTCTTCCCTCCCCCTTCTTCTCACATGTTTATGTTTTATTTCTTAAATTCCACATGTGAGTGAAATCATATAGTATTTGTCTTTCTCTGATTGACTTATTTTACTTAGCATAATATGTTCTAGCTCCATCCATGTCATTGCAAAAGGCAAGATTTCATTCTTTTTGATGGCTAAGTAATAATCTGTTGTGTATGTCCACCATGTCTTCTTTATCCATTCAAGGCTCAATATTTTTTAAATGCTCAGTTCTCCTTAATTCAATATAGAGCCATCAAAATACCATCAGGCTGTTTTTGTAGAAACTGAAAGATGGTTGTAAAATTTATATGGAAATGCAAAATACCTAGAATAGCCAACACAATTTTTTAAAGGACAAATCAGAGAAATTCCACCCTTTTATTTCAAGTAAGACCATAAAGTTACAGTGACCAAGACGGTATAGAAGTTGCAGAAGGACAGATACATAGATTGATGGAATAAAAGAGAAAGCCCAGAGATAGACATATAAATATAGTCAGTAAATTTTTGACAAAGATGTCGTGGCAGTTCTATTTAAAATAGTCTTTTCAACAAATGATACTGAAACAGTTGGCAAAAAACAATAGGCAAAAAATAATGAAACTAAACCCTATATCACACCAAAATGATAAATTAACTTGAAATTCACCATATGTTTGAATGTAGGAGCTAAAACTACAGAATGTCTGGAAGCAAGCATTGCTGAAAATCTTTCTGTCCTTAGAGTAGGCAAACATGTTTTAAAGGACACAAAAATCACTAATAATTTAAAAGTAGATAAATTAAACTTTCATAAGGTTGTATTGTAATACAATTTAAAAGTCTGCTCTTTGAAAAACTCCTTTACAAAATCAAAAGACAAACCACAGATTGAAATAAATTCTTCACAATATGTGTGTCTTACAACGTGTAAAGAATTTCTAACTAAACAATAATATTAATAGTAACTCAATAAAAAGAACTAAACATTTGAATAGACACTATATCAAAGAAGACAGACAAATAAAATACATGAAAAAATATCCAATGTTGTTATTTATGAAGTAATGAGAATTTCAACCACAACAAGTTACCATTGCACACTTGTTAGAATGACTAAAATTATAATGACTGAAAATACCAAGTGTTTGTAAGGATATGGAACAATTTAAACTCTTATAAATGGCTCTTGGAGATGTAAAGTAGTAAAACAACACTGGGAAACAATCTGATAGTTTCTTGGGTTGTTAAACTTTTACTTATCATATGATCCAGCAATCCCTCTGCTAGGTATTTACCCTAAGAAATGAAAACATACGTCCTCACGCAGCTAGGTAAATGCCTAGCAAGCAGCTTTATTCATAACAGTATGTATCTGGAAGTAACACAAGCAGGCGTGCACCGAAAGGCGTACACTAACAAGCTGTATAATTGTCATACAGTGAAATTAATATTTAGCAAGACAAATGGAATAAAATACACACACACACAACATGGATGAAGCTCAAAAACATTATAATGAGTAAAAGAAGGCAGACACAACAGAGAGCATGTTGGATGATTTAGGAAATCCAGAAGAGGCAAATTTAATCTAGAGCAAACAAAGCAGTACAGTGTTTACCTGGGGCCAGAGATAAGAGAGTGGGGTTGCATGCAAAGAGGAAGAGGAAAGTTGGGGGATGACAGATATGCGCTATGTATTTATCAGTTATGGTGTTTAAATAGGCATATTTTTTTTAAAGCTCATGGAGCTGGAGACTTAATGTAGGTGCATTTTATTTCATGAACTGTACACTATAATAAAGCTAATGTAAAAAAAAGTTTAATGTCCTAATCAGCAAATTAAGAAAATAATCCACAAACATTTTCCAAGTTTTATTTAATCGGAGATGAATCTGGCCTGATACACCCTTTTTAAAAAATAACACAAAATTGCAAAAGTAATTCACATTTACCCAGTAAATATGCTCCTTGAGAAGATGTCTCACTTTTAAGGCATTTAGACTCTCCAGTCCTATGCTGTTATTTTCCAACTTGCTTCTTTGTGTTAATGAAGCTATTTTAAGATAAGCCACTGGCCAACAGCTGTCTACTTCTCTCAGTATAGTGACAGGGGAAATAAACATTTCTCGTTCTTCCCTTACTAACACCAGGCCACATTCAGCAAGCTCTTTGGTTACTGTCACAGGTAGCAGCCTGTCTTTTCCAATGGTAAGAATGCATTAATCCATCTGATAAAGGGCAGTTTGAGAAAGGTGACCACAGCTCAGACCTCTTTAATCTGTCAAGTCCCCATTTTCCTTTACCCTTGAAATGTTCCAGAATCCTCTTTCCAATCTGTCATAGGCAACTCTAACATCCCACCCTAGAGTTTACATTAACTTCAAATAATATTATTGGCAGACATAAAACCAATTTACAAAGGTGGTCTTCTATGTTTTGTATTACAAAGATGGTCTTCTGAATTGTATTATAAATTTACCTTTCTTGTTGTTGTCAGCGGAAACGGTATTCACATATATACTATATTTCTAGGCTGTGGAGAGAAGAAAACAAAATACTTTATGGTGAATAAATAAAATAATGTTTAAATGATTTCCTATTTGACAACTTATAGCTATTTATAAAAGATCTTCAGTCATTGGCTGCATAGCTTGTCAAGAATGTGATAAATACTACTGTAATGACCAAATCCTCCTCATACTTATGGGAATTATGGGAATCATAATTTTCTACATGCATACAATACTCCAACCATAAATTGCATGCCTTAGTATATAGATTAGAAGTTTCCTCCTTGAAATCCTATGCTATAAAAATAAGAGAAATTTATGTGCAACTAATGTAATTGTTTCAGTGAATTATAAAATTTTAAATCTTCTTTAGATATTTCCTGTTAGATAAATCTCTAGTGAGAATTTCATTCCACCATCCCTGGCAACCTTTCAAACTCAGTAAAAGAGAATTAGCTACTCAGATGGGGCCATGATACTGGAAATGGCAATATTTTTAATTTGTGCTTAGAGGATATTTAATAGCTGAGAATATATTTTAACAAATAATTGTTTCTTTCTTCCTCTGTACCCACGAATTTCATCCTCTATATTCCAAACAGTTACTATTTGATTCTTATGGGCAACTTAATTATCTATGGTAATGAGCACACATTTAAGAACATGTCTATGTCAAAAGTACTGGTCTTGGGGTGCCTGGGTGGTTTAGTGGGTTAAGCATCACATTTTGACTCACATCATGAACTCACTGTTAGTAACTTTGAGCCCTACATAGGGTTCTGTGCTGACAGATGAGAGCCTGGAGCCTTATTCGGATTCTGTGTCTTCCCCTCTCTGACCCTCCCCACTTGTGCTTTCTTTCTCTCTCAAAAATGAATAAACACTTTTAAAAAAAGACTACTAGTCTTTAAGAAGTCGTGGACTATGCCAACAATGAGTAGGCAGGGGTGCTCAATAGTTACCATATATCCAACACTGTTAAAATAACACGATAGAGCATAAGAAAATATCTCCAAATATCTGTCTTCAAATATCTTTTCTTTTTTCAGAAATAAAGAAAAGCCTATGCACACAAATCAGAGAGTAGTAAACTATAATATCAAGCACAAAAAGTGATTATAGCTGCAGATGTATATTTACATCTGCCTCTACAATAGATGTATCTACAACAGATGTATCTGTCTGGCTGTGAAAGGAGGAATTCAGAGTATGAAAATAATCAGAAGACAAAATCTGGCATTTATTGAATAATTTCATTTGCCAGTTCTTACTGTTACAGACTTCTATCTTACTTAATACTAGCATATGTGAGGTCACTATGATGCCCTTATAAGAGTGAAATAATAATTTCACTCATGACAGTGAAACTAAAGCTTAGACAGCTTCATTATACTTACCCAAAGTGCATATCTAGAACTACAATGCTAGATTCACTAGCTAGATTTCACTGCTAGATTTCAATGGATATTTGTTGGTATGGATGCTGTTAAGACATTTAGCCAAAAACAAAAAGGCCAATCTTGCTTTGTGCTGATTTTCTCACCATTTAGAAAAGAAATGCTAAATGACATACATAATTAGCCAGAGGGATCTACACAACTGTGAATTAATGGGGTCCTTCTTATGCCGAGAAATTTAAGAAAAAATCAAGGTACAGTTAAGATGGAAAAGTGAAGGTGAAGACTAATAAGATCTTATTCCCATCATAAGGTGTTTAATCGTCAGCAAGTAGGCTCTAATCAGATCCTGTACCATTAATACTGTTAATTTATCCCGTGAGTGTAAAATGTTCAAGTTGTATGCTCAGAGGTTATAACTAAATAGAATCCTCTAATTCTAAGGACAGCCAAGGTTTCCTACCCGATGTATCCTCTCTTTTGTTCTTCAAAATCATAATTATAATTTTCCACTAGGCATTCTTCTAGGAATAACAGTGTGTATATAAAGTTGATGCATGTTTTCAATATAATTCACATAAGTGGTTTTACTGGGCTACAACTAATCTTTCCTTTTGCTATAGCAAAGTATGTTTAACTATTTTTTTAAATGCATTTTTGTAAATATTAGTAAGTATAAAACTTCAATCAACATGAGTACATATAAATTTATTTCATTAAAGCTATGTCTCAGTGAGACATTAATGTCTCTTGTTCCATGTCTTCTGAAGAAGACACAAATTTACTTTTTCTTTTTTACTATTAAACAATTTAAGATTTTCATTTCTTTCCTGTTTTTTGTTTTTTGTTTTGAGAGAGCATGTGCATGGGTGCAAGGGTGGGGCAGGAGAGAGAGAATCTTAAGCAGGCTCACACCTAACATAGAGCCTGATGTGGGGCCTAATCCCTAGACTGTGATTATGACCTGAGCCAAGATCAAGAGTCAGTCGCTTAACACTAAACTAACCAGGTGCTCCAAAACAACTTAATATTTTTAGATCAGAAAGATTATTATATTTGCATTTGAAAATATAAATTACCTTTGAAAAGATACACATCTGTCTTTTGAAATCCATATTCTGTGCACTGTTTCACCCTGTCTACTCTCTTTCCTATGAAAGAGAACTATGAAACTAGAACTATGAAAAGAAGAAATGTCTAGTATTTAAAATACAGGACATAAGGAGATGTCATCAAGCGTACAGATATAATTTTTATTATCTCAGATAAAGAACATTGAATTTTCACTTCATCCAGTTCTTTTGGGAAAAGGTGGTAGAACTAAAATAAATTTCTGAAAGTAAGAATTCTCAAAAGCATTTTGAATATTATTGTCAAATTTTTACTCTTTGACAAAATTGTTCTTTGAGGCAGAACTCCGAAAGCAAAATTTTATACCAAAACATTCATCACTCTTGCTCAGTAAAACAAAGGGCAGAGGAGAGAACCTACGTGCTAACAAGATATTTCATGAGACTGCTAACATTTGTAGCTCGAGAATTCTCTCCCAGATTTCAAATGAAGCATGTAAAAGTTCTGACCTAGTTGTAATAGCGTGAAAAATAAAAGATGAAATAAATGTCTTAGCAGCCAAGATTTTGATATATTTAGTGAATTTTCTTTAAATAAAATAGTTCCAGATCCATTTTTGTTCCACACGATAATTATCCAAATGCCTACCATGAATATCCCAGAATACTGTTACAATTATTTCCAACTGTCATTTTTATTCCAACGTAAGTATTTTATTGGACTTTTATATGTAGCTTTTAATATGTAGCTTACTATGCACAGTTTTCTAATCTCACTTATTTGTATACCAGGATGTCAATTCTAAAATTACTTCTATTACCTGTAATTGCTATATAATAGTAACACATTTTTAAATGACAGATTTACTTGGTTTTTCTACTTACTAATGTCTAGAAAACATAAAATTGACACATAAAAAATATCAGTAGAGTTAAATAGTAAGCAATTAAATGCATATTTGATGCTTACATCTCATTGCCTAGATTCCAGGCACAGAATTCCCCTCCAAGTGGGGCTTGCTATAATCTGGAAGAATTTCTAGTGCTTGATCAGTAGATCTTTGCCATCTCTGATAGCTTTACCCTTCCAATCTAATACGCTCTCACCAATTCTCACAAGGTGTAAGCCCTTTGGGTGAATAATTTTGCTCAATAAAAGTTGGACCAAGACCACTTGAATCACTGAAGTTGAGAAAGACCTTTTCCTAATCTGGCATTTGCAGAATTCCAGAAACAGGGCATTGCTTGGAACTAAAGTGAAGTCTTGATTTGACAGGACACGTGACTTAAGTTGAGAAAAATACTTAAGTTAATGAATTGAGATGGCTGGATAACTGTGCTATAAATCAATCAAGGAGACCAGATGACATTGTAAACCACAGGCATAATGCTCTTGTGGAGAAGCAATGCTCTTGTGGTTTATGGAAACATTCTAAGCCTTTGAGAGATTTCAAGGGTGGAAATCCATCCCTAGTCATCCAGTGCTATTTATAATGGGGGAGAAGAAAAGTGTTTTTGTTTTTCTTATGGTTAACATTTTCAGTTTAAGACAGCCGTTTAAAAAACCCAAAGAAATTATAACAACAACAACAGCTCATAAATAGCTGTGTTATACATGCCCAGAGGCTATTTAAATGTGGCATTGGGCTTCCAAATTGTCAGGTTAGTTTTACTACAATTTCATTCACTGATTCTGAAATCTCATCCCTGTCACAAAAGGACCGTCTTTCCACTGAAAATATTATGGAAGCCCACGTTGCAGAGCTGCACTAAGCCATATACTTTTCTGCAAATGACAGCAGAGAAAACTGGGGACAAAACTGTCTACTGCCCCACATTGACCTTCCTTGTTCTTTCAATACATATTTCCCCCTTCTTAAACTTTTCTGTTCAAATGCCAACTTTTTATATTCTCCTTTGTCCTAGAATGAAGTTATCCCCAAATTCCTTCATAGTTTTGTGCAACTCAATTACCAGGATAAATAAAAAGAAATGTGTATTTATTTTTACATGCCCTACGATTTTCCAAAAAGAAGAGCAAGCAGCTTCCACAAATTCATGAAACTACACAAGACTGCATAAATTACATGGTTGATAAAATGTACTGTGGAAGAGATAAAAAGCAGGGCCAGTAACGAAGCTAAAAATGCTCCCTGCCTTATTATGGTCAGGTCACAAACTTAGTTTTATAGCTGCTTTCAGTCAGTGTGAAGACAGGAAACTGATTAATTCATACTCAGAACTTATAATATAAAAACAAACCACTTATGACACATAATAATAATGGCAAATATCTAATATAGAAATTGTAAAAAGGTGGACGTACTCTAAGCATTTTACATATATCAACTCAGTTAATCCTCATAACAAGCCTATGAGATAGGCATAATACTTATCCTTCTTTACAAATGAAGAAATTGAGGCAGACAAAAGAGATTAAGTAACTTTCCCAAAGTCACGCGGCTTATAAACAATGACTTTGAGGTATTAATATATGCAGTCTGGCTTGAAAGTCTATGTTCCTAATTGTTCTGCCATACTGCCTGCCGATAAACACAAGAATCCATATGGGAAGAAAAATCATTCTGATCCTCATGTCCTTGAGAATATCCCAATGCCCACAGGCAAGGACTTGGACCCAGGTATTTCAAATTGTAACAAAACTCATCAGGTCCATGTCATCTGACACAGAAAACTTCAGAATCAGCCTATGACTGTTAAGACATGCAAAGCAGTCAATTAACCAATAAAGGGATAATTCTCACTTAGATCACCTTTTATACTTCATATTTAGATTGGTGTGGTATTTCTATCTGACTTCTTTCAGTAGAAAGCATTTCATTACTTTGTCAAACACTAACTTGGAAAGAATATGCACACTTAGACCAAAATGTGCCTGACCATGTTCATTCTGTGTTAGGTTTTTTAAAGGGGCATATTTTACATGTTAATTAAGCTAAATGCCTATCTTCACATAAATATAATTGACATATATTTTGCATTAAATCTCAGATAAATTAATCTTATGAGTCATTAAACTCATGTGATTATCTAACACTGAGGACAGAACATTATATCTGGGTATTTGAACAGCTAATGGTCTGTAAAACTGCAAACGTAACTTGGGTTTTATTCAATTTGCCCACCAAATTTGACCACTTGTTGGGTTTCCTCAAAAAAAAAAAATGCTCTTAGCTGATTCTGGGATGGATGAACAAGACATTCCCATACACCTGCATCTAGAAAACAAGTCCACACACTGCCCTCACTTTTTCTTTCTGCCTGGGGTTATAGTGCAAGTCTGAAATCTAGATAATGTTTTGAAGTTTATGTCTCACATCACAAAATGTTTAAGGACTTTGTGGGATCATTAAAGCTGCAGAATAAGATTTTCCTTTGTTTTTTTGTCATTGTTTTTGCTTTTGTTTTTTTGGATCCTTTTGCCAACTTCCCTTTGAGGCAGCACTGCCCACCAGGTGGCTTTCTTAGAATGGAAATCCTAGGCCATATGCTTGATTCAGAGCTGTTTTTCCTCAGTCATCAGCTTAAAATAAAAACAGTTAATTGTGGATTATATGATAAATGGTTCTGAAACTCAGTTTTCACTGAGGAAAATGTTAAATACAAAGTAAGTGGCCAGATGGATGGTTGAATGGTGGATAGATAGATGGTGAAGTAAGTAAATAAAAGCTTTAAATAAATAAGAACTAAACAAAACTGTACCTCTCTATAATTCTGTGTCCCCCAAAGTAGTAATATCCATTACTTAAATTTCAATGTGTAATAAAAATTTTTAAGACTTTAAAATTTATTACCCTCTTTTCCCAGATTCTATAATGTTTATTCTGTTCATTTCTCTTGCTGATCGCTTTGTCCACTAATTCCCCCTAAAAGAATTTGTTAATCTACAGGAAAACTGAGGACCAAATGACCTTGATTTATTTCAGTGACAGGTCTTCCTAAATTTACATTCATTACTCCTTTTAAAAATGAAACACATCAAGCTAATAGGTTGTATCCATGCCTTTCTTAACCTTTGAAAGCAAGCAGCATGCTACCCGGCATATAGTAAACACCTAGAACAAACTTGCTAAATTAAACTAACTATTGCTCACATCACACATAAATTGCAGCCTTAAGAGGAGCAATGTGTGAATGCACACTCTGTAATGACCCAGTTTCATTAGACAGATGAAAGTCTGGGCCGTAGCGTTTCAGTGGCTTGATCCATCTGCCACCAGTCAATTGTGGGAAGAGGCTTCTGTTTCTTGTCAGCCAGCAATAGGAAGCACAGCAGGATTTAGTAGCTGCTGAAGAACCGAAAGAAAGGGCACACACCATCCATGTCAAGTCAGGGATAGGATCCCGATTGCCTTATCCTCTCCATCTGGTAAATAAACATTCTTCGCACTGTTTTGCCTCAGATGATACTTCACTTACTAAGTCAGGAAAAAATACACTCAGTAAGGAGCTCAATAAACCCATACATACACACACACACACACACACACACACACACACACACACACAAGGAAATACATATATATATATAAATTTTTAACTCACAGGGGCTTTCTATAAATCGAAAAAGTCAACAATTTGGCTTGTCCAAATTTATTTTCAACCACCTTTGATTATTTGATATAGTCTGCCAAAGTGAGACTTCAGCAACACTATCAAGATACCAGTTCCATTTTCAAACTCACAACGTGCACACAGTCATATCCAACATGAAAGATGAGAGGCAGTCCCCTCAGTTAAACTACAAATGGTTTTGTCTCTTTCCTATTAAAAAGAAAGTGGAATACTTGATATACTCATGATTTAACATTAGATTCAGCACAAGGGGCCTGCCAAAATGGGAAATCTTTGTGTTGAGTTAATGGCCATGTAATTTGGCGATATGAGGCCATATTAACAATGTTTGCTTTCTCTCTTTCTTTCTACTTTCAGAGCAGTCCCTTTGTTCAATACTCACTACCTCCTTTCTGACTTAAAGGAAAAGGGAGAAATGTAATTTGATGTGCGGCCACTGAATGCATATGTAATACTATCCTAAAAGATAAGAAAACTCACAGAATTTCGGCAGTAAAATTTCCTTAGTGAACAGAGCCTTCCTTGGGGTGGGGTTGGTGAGTGGCAGGCCAGGGGAAATGAGGTGAGGGTCCATCCTTCAGTCAGTGGGTCTGGAAGGAGAAGGCAGGCATCAGGGAGCACCAAAGATCTTCCAGGAGACTGCGAGGTTGACTTTCTTCCATTCCCCGGTTTTTGAATATCAGGACGCCATATCTTGTTTTTGAGGAGACAATTCAGAAAAATAGAGAAATACAGACAAGGTGGTTTCTTTCTGTTCACCTGCTTGCTTATTAAACTAAAATGTCATTTATTTGTAAAGGTTTAAAAGAATAAGTTTATTATTAGTTAAGTGGGACATTAAAACGTTTCCTTCATATAAGGGGATACAGGCTATTAGCTTTGTAGGGTGCCTGCTAATAAACAAATGTGTGTTTGGTGAAGAATAAAGAGACGTGAAGGCATTATAGTGTTTCCATGATCAGGTAACTTTCAATCACTGAAGTAGACACAATAGAACTGACTATTTTCTCTTTCTATGATTCCACGTGTTCAAACTGTCAGCCAGCCTGGAAGAAAGGACTTTTACATGATGTTTATGGTGCTTGGTTTTAGAATAAACAGGGTAATTCTCTTTAGTGACTGTCCAGTCTCTTCTGGGTAAATTAGGACAAATTAGCTGGTAGCTGCTAAATAAGAGTTACATAGGAAACATTACTTAGAGACGATTGTGGGACAACTTCATTGGCCTAGGCTCCAGTTTCCGTTTCTTCCATCCCCACCCCACAACTCTAGTCCTGGCCCTGGGCAGCTCATGCCTAAACTGCATGTCCTCAGCTTGGTCTCTATTTTCTCATCCAGTACTTGAACAGCAGAGCCATAAGCTTAATCAGTCCTAGGAAGACCCACAAATAAAAGAAAAAAGTGATATTGTATTAAGTATAATGTTACAAAAAGTTCAAATGTATAGTTTACTCCTTACCATATCCATCAGTGAGAATAGTTATCCATGACAGTTAAAGCCTCACCATCCCAATACATGTCTATGTGTTCCTTTGGTTACAGTACCAAAAAAATTCTGAATCATACAGACAATATCTTCAAGGAAACAGACTCAGAAGCTCAGAAGACCATTTAAAAGCAAATTTGTTTCCAAGGCATACTACAAGGTTTGTAAGTCCACATGTCTCTAGCATGTATCCAATTTGGAGGCTAAAGGAATAGATTTCTTGGATGGGAAATATTTGCTATTAAGCAGAAAATAAATTTAAATGTATTTGTAGTACGATTAAATAGTTAATTTTATATATGTCTATATATAATAGAAAACTTCAGATACATTAGTTTTTATCTATCAGATATCCATTCAATGTCTTGGAACAGTCACATTATTTTGCTTTAATGTGAGGTTCAGATGTTGCAGTTTCCTTTCTGAACTATATACAGCTGTAAATGAAGCTTTGCCAGATTAACTCCATTCAGCTCTTTAAGACACTGATAAGATATGCAAGATGATGAAATTTTAAGGAGTCATTAACTAAGGATTCACTTTATCAGAAAACAAACAAAATAGGCAGTGTTCTCCTGCCTTGTTTGAAATACTTGATTCAGTACCTTACCCCAAGGCATGTATCAAATCAGCACAGAAATGGGGCGCCTGGGTGGTTGAGTCGGTTAAGCGTCCGACATCCGCTCAGATCATGATCTCACGGTTCGTGGGTTCAATCTCCGCGTCGGGCTCTGTGCTGACAGCCAGCTCAGAGCCTGAAGCCTGTTTTCAATTCTGTGTCTCCCTCTCTCTCTGGCCCTCCCCTGCTCACTCTCTCTCTCTCTCTCTCTCTCTCTCTCAGAAACAAATAGAACATTAGAAAAAAAATTTTTTTAAATCAGCACAGAAAGGGAAATTTCTGGAATTTGCTGCCAATATGATTACAGAAAACTGAAAAGTCTGCAATTTCACATCAGTGAACTGAATCAGATTCAGAAAATAACTGTTCATATTTGCCATCTTACAGTGACAGCAGTTTTGTATTTACATATAAATATGCTGACATGGTAAAAAATGTTATGTGTATATATAACATTAAACTATTCGGTAAATGATGAAAGAAGGTAAGAACCTTACTTTCACACACTGAATGTTTTCTTTCAAAATGACATTGTAACTGAAAAGACTATAAAAATATTTACCAATTTCACAGCAGAAAATATATGATGGATTTAGGCAATGTTCATAACATAAAAGGTGAATGCCAGTGAATTACTAGAGTCTACTTTCATGTCATGCAGAAATTTTCTGTGAGAATTACCAACCCTTTCTTTTCGGAAGCAGCATGACATCACAGGAAAGAGAAAGTACCTTAGGTCATCAACCCCATCCTTCCCTTTCAAAGCTGAGCTCACTACAATGTGGCCTGAGGTAATAGGCTAAACATTTTGTGCCTCAATTTCCTTTTTTGTGAAGTAGAGACAGAGATAGTACTCACCCACAGAATTATTATAGGGATGATTTATTTAAACTGTGTCACACACAGGCATACCTTGATATTCACAGGACTTGAAATAAGAATACAAATGAAGCCTCAAATACCATATTTCTAAATACTTATGGTATTAAAGTGATAATAAACTATTAAATGAAAGATATTCTATCTCTAACCTTGCAAATATACCCTCAGAAGGATGTGGATGGTTAGGTTTGCACTTAGAACTTTGGACTCCCTAGAGCCCTGCCCTGGCACATGATGACATGAGTAATAGTGGCCCCTAGGCTGTGGGGACCTCCTTTTCTTCCTAACTTTGGCTTCATTCCACACCTTGAATGGCTTTTCATGGATGTATTTGGTGACTGTGGCTGCGTGTCAAAGCTCCATAGTTATCCAATTAAGAGTCACTCCTGGGCTGCCCCTCAGACCTAGGGAGGTACAGCCACACCAGTAGTGTAGAACTACGTAGAAGGATAGATCCAGGGAAGATCTGTATGAAGACCTTGGAAGTGGCCGGAAGTCAGGTAATTCTGGGAACAAGGACACCTAAGGGATAGTCTGGAAGAGAGATCTGGGCTCGAGGCCAAGGACCCATGGAGAGGGATGCAGCCATAGATGGACAAAAATAAGATCCTTTCAGGAATGGGACCCAGGGCAGAGTCCCTGCTTGCCGAGATCTAAAGTCAGTATAATTCACACCAAAACTCAGGGAAGTTAAAAAAAATGAAGTTCTATCCATTCTATTTTCAAAGTATGAAACTGTTGTGAAATTAGCTTGTGCTACAACTTACATTTTATTCAGCCTAATCATTCTCACCACAGTCGGCATCAAATGCTATTTTTAATTTTCTGTTTATAATTTTAAAAATCTACTTCTGGTTTTAAAGATAATTATTTTACCTTTTCTTTAGAAAAATACATTGCTGATCAAAGTTAGACCAAAAAAAGAAATCACTGAAAATGTCTAGTAACACAGGGGCACTTGGGTGACTCAGTCAGTTGAGCCTCCGACTTCAGTTCAGGTCATGATCTCATGGTCTGTGAGTGTGATCCCCACACCCGGCTCTGATCTAACAGCTCAGAGCCTGGAGCCTGCTTCTGATTCTGTGTCTTCTTCTCTCTCTGCCCCTATCCCGCTCATACTCTGTCTCTGTCTCTCTTAAAAATAAACATTAAAAAAATGTCCAGTAACATTGTCCATTGTCACTATAAAGTAGTCAAATGTTAATAAAAACAAACAGCATCAGAATTTAACCTAAATGCAAAAAAACTACAATATTATATCTCCACCCTAGACCTTGCACGTTCACTTGTTCCAGGGCAAGTGATGATTAAAGAGGGCTGAGCTCCTGCACTCAGCTGACGGACCTGAACCTTGCCAGGTGTGTGACTGCAGAGTGTGGATCTGGAAACAATAGTCTGACTTGAATATTCTCACGGGGCTGGATGGGTTAACCACACGAATAAACATCCACGACAAAAACAAAGAGTGAGCATCAAATCAAAACCAGTACAGAGCAAGAAACACCTGATCGAATATATTTTAAGTTTCAAATAAAGGCTCAAAGCAGCCAGAGGAGCTATGTTCTCAGTTCAACACAGAACAAATGAGTTAAGCCAGCAGCATCTCCTGCTAACATGCAGTCTGCAATACTCAAAATATCTTAGGATGTGCATTTTGTAAAAAAACATTTGTCACTTTACTGTCAGAGTGGTAGCAGACAGGCATAGGTGCACCGGGAGAGCCCCATGAGATAGACATGTCCTCTCCCCTTGCCCTGAGACCTATCAAGGTTCTTAGTGGCCATCACAGGAAGACAGTGATTTCCTGGGTGGCACAGGCCTCCCAGGAAACCAAGCAGGACTCTGACAGACCCAGGAATCTCTGTGATGGCATAGTCCGGTGCTTCCCCATTCAGTGACTGTTCATCTCAGTGAACATGTTCATCTCAACCTCATGTGCTGAGAATTCATCATAGAGATAGGAAAACTAATCTGGTTTTATTCCAGCAGGCTGCTTTGAACTTTCCTGTTCTTAACCTCGTTTCTGGCTTGGAGTGGTGAAGGTGAAAATTTATTCCATTGATTGGCATATTAATTAGAATTTTCAAATATTAAACAATCTTTTTAAAACTGCATTGGAACTAAATGCATGAAGATTGCCCTTAGCACCTCCAACAAACACTGGTTCCACTGAAAAGGTTTAAAACCTTAGTTTTCACCGCCCACACCCCACTTTTACCAGAATGACCATAAACAGACACCCTTGCTTAAAAATTTGGCTTGAAAATACAGTCCCAACTACTGAAAGGGAATTGATTTTTAATATAGGCCTACTGTATCTCTCTGATTTCTGTATTTCTGCTATTCTCTGCAATAAGCTTTCTTCTGCCTTAGCAGACCTCTCATAACGGACTCACCCTCCCCAGTCTTTGCTTAGTACATGCTACCTTGATTATTCTCAGCTATGGATGAAAAAGCATAGGTGAAGCTCTATTCAGTAGCTATCAGTAGCTATATCAGATAGCTACTAGGACTGAGGCAAAAACACATTGGAAAGGAAACTTAGGTCAGCGCAGGTAGAGAAACCCTTACGGGAATGATCTGATTTGGTCAGAATAGGAAGTATAGATTATGGGGAATTACCTGATTTGGTCAGAGTAGAAATATATAGAGTCATGTGTGGCTAAGAATCTACGCAATGATAGAAGGACTTGGAGGCTTGTGTTTCTGGTGTTAACTGAGGGGAGGAACTAATGGAAGACACAATGGGATTCATTTTGAGGGCAAGGTGGCTATTTGTTTCTAACTGTACATTACATATTGGATTTTGTCCCTCAATGTCAGTGTCACAGTCTGGGGGAAGGTGGAGAGGCTGGCAGTCTCCCCTGGACCATACAGTTCCAGAAGTCTTCCTTAAAATAGTTTTTCTATCAATTCCATGACTATAGACTACTCTTAAACAATGGTAATTATTAAAATCAGAAAATTAAAAGTTGTTTCTTTTGTTGAATCAATAAAATTGATATAATTATTTTGAGAAAAACAGAAAGTCTGCCTCTTCGTATGCATCTATAATTCAATTGACCATATCTTACAATTTCTGTTTAAAAAATTGGTGGATCTTTTCATTTTCTCCCCTGCTATAGGGAAAACTCATTAAATATGCCTAGTTTAGTCCTGAAAATCTGTAGAGATTCATGAGAATATCATGAGTTTTCTGAGAATCTGAAGTCAGCAACTACTTGTTGTGGGCTCTTGACTAATTTCTTTCCTCACCTATAACAAATATCCTAGTACAGTCTACCTCATATAGTTATTGAAAGGGTTACCTAAAAAATACGTGAGTATAGCACCTAGAAATCGCTCCATCTTTTAGAAATATTATTATTTTTATTCTGGCAAATTTATTAAAACTTGCTCCAAGTCTTAAATTCTGTAAGTTATGTGGTTTTATAAGTTAATAAATACTCAAGAAAAATAAGTGTAATATTTAAGAGTTGATGTATGAATTCCTCTTAGGAAGCAAACTGTTCTTGATAAACTCCTATATTATAGAATAGACCAAGGGGAACATGTGACTACCTTAATTTATTTATCCCTTTATTCATTCACTCATGTGTTCATTAATTAAGCGCTTACTAGTAAGTATGGAAGTTATATAGTAACAAACAAAACAGATAAAGCCATTACTCCCATAAAGTTAGTGTTTAACGGGGTACACATGCACAAATTTAAGAAGCGATAAGTACCATTAAAAAAAAAAAAAAAAACAGGGCAAGAAGACAGAGAATGACAAAGTAGGTTAAGAGGCTGAGGATGGATAAGATGGTCACAGAAGACACTGAAGAGATGACATTCGAATCAAGACCCAGATGAAGTGAGGCAGTTGGTAAAGAGAAGGTGAAGCAGACAGAAAAACAAGTACCAAGGGTCTGGTGGGAACAGACTTGCCATGTTGGCTGGGCAGGAGGAGACTGGGGGGGCCAGAGTTCAAGCTAGGAAGGACTTTAGATTTCATTCTAACAGCAACTCATTTTTTAATAACCATAAAGGAATGGCTAAGCTATTCTAAATGGTGTAATAAGAGAATTTCTTTAAATTACTCAATGCACTATTAATTAATTTAAAATAAACAATACTGAGGTATAACACTGAAGGGAAAAGCCATTTCCGTTAACCCAGCACCTCTCCCTTAAAAGGCATCTGTCTTATAATTTTGGGGCACCCTTTCACTTCAAAATATGTTCACTTACTTCCAAAAATGGAAACATACCACAGACATCATTTTGTGCCTTGATTTTTTACTTCTAGTATCTCCTGGAGACTTTTCCTTTCAAGATTGTATA
Organism: Proteles cristata cristata; assembly: GCA_017311185.1. Classification (NCBI taxonomy): domain Eukaryota; kingdom Metazoa; phylum Chordata; class Mammalia; order Carnivora; family Hyaenidae; genus Proteles; species Proteles cristata. Next base: position 150,013 of record JAESUZ010000205.1, on the reverse strand, counting down.
TGCTTTTAAACTGCTTGTTTTTAAATGACTGCTCAATATCACACCATATGAATTACTCTGGTTGATAATAGGCTTTTTTTATAAGGTAATTTTGTTTCCAGTGTTTTCAATTACAACCAACACTGTTATCTATGTCGTGAGGTGTATATATACATTCATAACTTTATTAGGAAGCACCTTTCCAAAGGAGCTAAAAGACTCGTGGAAATGAAATACCATCAAATGGGTGTAGCTGCAGGAGTGGCGTGGGGGGGGGGGGCTGATACTGAATGTGAAGTCACCCTTCTTGCAGCAATGCAAATCCTTCTGCCCTCTTAATCCCCCTTGCCCCAATCTTCCAGAAAGTTCTCTACACCCATGAATGTCTCATATGAGTAGGCTATATTTTTGTTTTGTAACAAAAAAATAATCTGAAATGATAGGGTGGATAAAAGACACAGGACAGAACAGGCTGGAAGAAGAGGAACGATGAGATCTCAAGCTACCCAGATTTCACTAACATTTTGAAAAGTGTTTCAGCCTTCCACCAGGTGGGTATCAAAATTCAAACAATTTTACCTAGATTTCAAGGAGCACAAAGTGGCCCCCACTGACATCTGGGTTACATATTTAATACCCAAACATCCAAGGAGGGGGAATCAGTCAAGCTAATTCTTTTGATTTTGTGTAAACAAAATAACCAATTGATGGAGTGATTACTTCACTTGTTTTGGATTTCTATATACATAGCCACATGCCAGTGATCAAAAATAAAGCATCATCTTCAAATTCAGAGCAATGTACAGGACCATGCTATATTGTTCATAGCAATCTATGTTAAGAACAATGTATCTACTAAAGTTACTCTTAATTCCCGTTTTTCCAAAATTCCAAAAACAACATCAATTGCAAGCAAATAATTATTACTTGCCCAGAATACAAATGACCTCATTCATTACTTTGGCTTCTTGCTTTTCTTCCTTCTGGCAATAGCATTTTATTATTCATTGTTATTTCCACAATAAAGTATGCTGAGAAATAAAGAGTAGAAACGCACATGATATTTTCAGGTGCCTTACTAAGTGTTTAAGGTCAATACCAATATTTTGATTAAATAAATTGGATGTTTCCATGCTTTATATTCATTCATGTTTTCATTTAATTTCTTGAACGCAAATACTGTTTCGACTATAAAAAATGAGCCACTTATTATCTAGTCCCCAAAATAAATAAGTTAGAAAAACATTCAATACCATTTACTTTACTTATCTCTGCTTATAAATATCACTACACATTCATTGTGGAAAATAGAAATATATATATTTGTATTTCATAAATATATGTATAGAAAAAACCAACTGTCTGGTTTCCTGCTTATATGTAGTTTCTATGTTATTTAGGAAAATAGGATCTTAATAAATTATTAAGATAATAATAAATTATTATTAAACTAAAACCTGGATTATCAAAGCAAGTTACAGAATCTACTCCTGTAGTTATCCTTTAATAATTATTATAAATCTAGGATTTTATAGCTATGCTATCCAAAATCAGGGGAAAAAAGGCTAATCTTCTTTTCATTTTTTTCCCTAACTCCCATAGCTTTGATTATCATCTATTCAAAGCATATCTGTAATCCAGATCCCTTTCCTGAATTGCACACCTACATATCCAACTGTCTGCTAGAAATAGCCACTTAGAGTTCCTATACATACCTCAAACTCTACAAGCTTAAACTTGTAGAAGAAACAGAAAAGTTTCTTCATCTGAAATGGACTCCTCCTTCTATGTTTCTCATCTTAGTTAATAGCAGCAAAAATTGCAACCTACCCAATTAATTGATCAAGCAAACTATCTTCTGCCCTCCTTTCTCACTCCCCATATCTGATTATGAAGTCTTATTTAATTTGTCTCTTAAATATTTCTTGGTTCAATTTACTTCTTTCCATCCTCCCTGCTTCAGCCTAGCTTAGATTACTGCTTCCCTCACCTAGGTAACATTGTCTACATGAATGGTGCCCTGGAGTTGCGGACTAGACAATATTTGGAGCCCTTCCAGCCTCATCTTTCATCCTCACCCTCTCAAACTCTACCTATAGCATATTAAACATTTTTTAACTCCTTAAATGTTCAAGACTTGTATAAGTGTCACTGTATATATATTATATATGCTACACACATACACACACACACACACACACACACACACACACACACTTTGCTCTGAGATACTCTATATCATCACCCCTATGATCACCACCAAGAGTAGGTTGAGTGCCCCTTCAATATGACCCCCAAACACATGTTAATCTTTAATCAGAGGACTTAGTACTTTTATTATAATTACTCATCTACCTGATTACACCCTCCAGTGGGCATAATATATATTTCAAGGACATTTATTTATTTATTTATTTATTTATTTATTTATTTATTACTGTGTCTTAAATATCCAGAGTAGACATATAGCAAACATTTACTAAATGAGAGAATTAATGGATCAATGAATATATGCTAATGTTCAGGCAAAAATATGGTAAGACAGGGGTCATGACCACATTAAAGCCAAGAATTATGGTGAAGTAGGAGATATATGTATATAGGGTCAGTGTCATTATTACTATTCCATCTGTAGAGTAAACTGTAGTTTATTCTTTAACTCCAAAATCTGAGATTAACACTCCCCCTACAAGTAGAAATGTTCAAGGAAAGCCTAGGATCTATGGTGTGTCATTTCCTAATTTCACCATGTTTGAAAATGACAGTTCAGCCAACAACACTAGACAACGCCCAAGGATACAACTAAAAACACTCAAGTTGCCAGTAAATTGTTTTCCAAATGAGTGATCATTAGGACAACAAAATCAAGTAAATAAGAAATGGAAAAGGCATGACAGGTCATGTAATCTCTCCTGTGAGAATACTCTCTTAAATGTTGGTCTCACTACTCATCAGGGTGAATTGTAAGTACAGCCAGGGATGGAAATACCACCTTTACCCTTGGGAGGCTATTGTGCAAACCAAAAGTTTTCATTGCTTCTCAGATAAAACCTTTTAAAAGTCTGCATTCCTCAATGTCTACATTTTATTCTAGCTCTCACATGCTTCTATCTTTTTAGATTTTATAAATAAAAATAAGTGGTGATATAATCTTGGAGCAACGCTTTTCATTTAACTAAAAGTTATGAGAAGCAAATTTACTCTTTCCATTTTAACATTTAAAATAAGCTTTTATTTCATTCCATTGATGTTTAAAACTTGGAAGGGGTAAGTAAGTCAGAATTTGTCACGTCAGTAGGTTAAACCTTACTAAACCTCAGGAGACTTCAGATTTATTTGCTGTGATGCAAACATTTTTAATGGAATATTGCTTAATTAAGTAAGCTATCAGCTGGAGCGGAGAAATGTTTGAATTATATGAAAACTACTTTCGTTGATTTGTCATTTTATCTTATTTTTCCTTGAGAATCTTGCCTGTATTATCTCAATATGCTACCCTTTCATGTATTTAAAGATATTTTGGTTCAATGAATGAGACAATATTGGACTTGTACCGGCAACATTTCCCAAAGATTAATACTCTGCATACCAATTTCCTGAATTTGGGGCATACTTTATATTATTATAGTATTTTTCTCTGAATATTTTGTTTGAGAATAATTATTATTTCAACTTAAGTATATTTTAAGTGATGCTCATGTCAGGGATATGGTTTTTTCCTAATATACATAAATGCATACAATTTAAACATTATTTCATAACTCCTAAAATATCTTGTAGTCCACAGTTTGGAAAAACTATTCTACTATATTACATTATAAATCTATAGATAATTTTCTTCTTCTTTTATTAGAGACTCTTTCAGAACTATTTTCTGATAGTCTCCTACCAGCTAAAAATCTATATTATAAATTTTTTAGATTTATTATCCTGTTCTCTTGTACTATAAAATCTATTTAGTTGTAACAAATATAGAGAAAATATGTAAAAATTAGATTAGTTTATTTCTTTGATATGTTTCTAATAGAGGTGCTATTGAATCTATTCTAATAAGCAGGTAAAGTATATAACTAATAATACTGAAATGGCACGTGCTAATATTTCAAAAATTCTTTTTTACTGCCACTAGTTATTGTCTGAATATTATGCACTTATACTGTTTTACACATTTTCAATAGTCGCCTTGGTAGAAATTCTAAATTAGATTTTGATTCTTATAAAATCTTACATTTAGCAGTTAGCTTAATTTAGCAATTAGCTTTCTCTGAGTACTATATTGGGTACCTTTGAAAACACTTCTACTTCAAAAAATTCTCTTTACCAATCAATAAATAGAGATTTACATAACGTTGACCATTGTGAAAACCTGCTGCAATTATCCTCCAACTGGATTCATTGCCATCTACTATTTTTGTTTATGATCTTTTAGCCAGTTCCAAATCCGTGTGACTCTGTTCTCATCCAAAGCAATTATAATTAATTTGCAAGTAAAAGATCTTGATCCGCTGATTCAAATGCTTCACTGGAGCCCAAATACATGACGTCTGTTCCATCCTCTTCATCCAGTTAGTTCTGTAACTCTATCAAAGAGGCTATTTTCATGGTCTGGCATGATTTGTCCATTATGGACCCTTCTGCTTAAGGTTCAATATTCCACTGTCTTCTCACTGTTTACAGATGGCCCTTCACTATTTCCTCCCTTGTTTTGCTCCATATTGGTCCATTGCTTGGTTGCATGTAAATATTTTATTTATTTTGGCTTGTTATCAAGAAAGCCTAAAGGAAAGCAACTTGTAGAATCACTTTGCTTTTTGCCAGTTACATAGCATTTAAGGGAGGTGTTTTGTGATCGTTGGTCTTTATTTTATATTTCATTAATTTTACATAAAGTCCCATTTATGAAGATTATTAAGAAGTTCTGCATTATTAGTCCATGGGTTCTTGTATTTTCAAAAGACAATAAAACTAGGCAAATTAATGAAGTATACGTTGGCTCAGAGGATTCCTCTAATGAAGCAATAGGTTCATCATAGCTCAGATGGAAAATGAACTAATTGTAAGGCAGAGTGAAATAAAGTGGAAAGGATTTTGAATCTTCATAAATAAATATAAAATTGGTTGTAGAAGTAAAAAATTCAGAAACTGAGATTTCTGGTTACTGGTGCACCAGTAGCTCATTCATAGCAATTATTGGTAACATGTGCAGTTGGCAATAGTTTTAATGATATAAATTACCAGTTGTATTGGCTCCAATTTCCATGATAATTAAATTATTTGGTTATATATGGATAATCCTAAAGTGTAGAACAGTTTGTTCTTTCATATTCCTCCTGGAAATCTGGTGACATTTGCCGATTGTTTTGTGAATGTCTTTTTCTTAAACAAAAAAAGAAATTCACAGCACTTGTTTTCAAACTTCAAAATTAGTAATGTCTGAAAAGTTAGACATTCCCATATTATGTTTCCTCTCTGTTTAGAATAGTTTTAAAACATATTTGTGAAAATAATTTTTTTAAAAATTGCAAATCGAGTATTCATGTTTAAAATGCTTTCGCAAAGCTTCTTGTTTTCTCAGTTAACAAAACTATTATTTTTAAAGTGAAAACATGTATTAACTTTTTCTTATTCTGATCCAGTTCAGTAATAAAGCATTTCCACTTATAATTGAAGGGGACTCTTATTTTTAAAATCTGATTAATATCTGATGATATTCCAGGCTAGGACCTGGCCACTAAAAGAGTGGGCAATTTACAATTGAAACAAACATGCGTAAAATGATCCTATTAATTGCACATGGCACTACCAGGAGGTAGGTGTTTGAGGACCATCAAAGAAGAAGGAAAAGTCATTAGATTTTTTTTTCAATCAAATAGCTCATTTCTGGATAATTCTGTGAAAATGTAATTGAGAAAAAGTAACAAACACTTGTGAATTTAAATACATATGAGTTAAAGACTAAGTGGGGAATAATATTGGAATAGTGTAGAAAAAGCTGAAAATAATGTTTTTAATAGAAAAATTAGTTATAACCCTTTCTAGTTGAAGGGCTGCATCCCTTTCAAATTTGCTTATTGACAGGGCGCATGGGTGGCTTAGTGGGTTAAGTGTCCGACTTCAGCTCAGGTCATGATCTCACAGTTTGTGGGTTTGAGCCTTGTGTCCGGCTCTGTGTTGACTGCCAGCTCAGAGCCTGGAGCCTGTTTCAGATTCTGTGTCTCCCTCTCTCTCTGGCCCTCCCCTGCTCATGCTGTCTCTCTCCTTCAGAAAAAAAATAAAACATTAAAGAATTCAAATTTGCTTATTGACATGTTTTTCCCCCTTCAAGATTTAAATAAGAAACATATACAAAGGGTGACTACAAATTTCAAATTTTTAGTATTTAAACATTTATCATGAGAGCTCTTTTTACTTTTTAAAGCAACTTTTCATTATTCTGATTAAATGCTTAATGAATAAATATTTCCCACTGTAAGTATTAAATTTTTCTAGTTGTAGTCACATGAATGAGCATGCCATATTAGCTATAAGACAATAAAAACATATATATTGACAATAATGATCATTTGATAGACCCTAATATAGATAAAATGGCCTCTCTATAGATCTTAATGTAGATAAAATGGCCCCTCTGTGCCCTGCTTACCTCAGTTGCTTATACCTAGAAGCTCTCAATCTATTTTTGTTCCATGAATATATTAAGCCCAGAAAGACTAAATATTTTCACTTAGAGGAAAACTTATATTCCCATTTTTAATAATAGAAACTCCAGATTCACAGTAACAAAAACCTGCCACTGAATTAAGATGTCTGATTTAAATTCACTAAAAAAGTTTTCAACTGTTTCTATATGAAAACCAAAAAAACTAATACTAAAATAATGTTCTATCTCTTTGCACTTCTACTTCAAAGTACTTACTTTAATTGAAATATTTGTTTACCATTGAAGTAAATATCCTCTATTTTCTCAATGATGACAGAGGCAATAACTAACTTGTTCTCTACAGTCTTTGGTACCCACAATAATACTGAGTATACAGAAAAACCTTGGTAAGTTATTTGCTTAATGAATTAATGTATGGGCATCAGCCAGGGTTCATTCAGGCAGAGAACTGGATCCAGTAGGAGATCTATATGAAGAGATTTGTTATATATGCGCTTGTGAGGGCTGGCTAGGTAAGTCCAAAATCTACAGGGCAGGCTGTTAGGGAGGGGAGGCTAGAACTCGTGGTTCTAGGGCTCATAGTGCTGTTCTCAGGCAAAATTTCTTTTTTCATCAGGGAAGTCTTAGCTCTGCTCTTCATGTATTTCAATGGATTGAATCAGGCCCACTCAGGTTGCCTAGAATAATTGCTATTCCCTACATGTCAATAATAATTTCTCTTACCTGAATGATAATGGACCTTAATCATAACTGTAAAATACCTTCATAAAAACTCCTGGATTCATGTTTGAGTAAGAGGGGGCTAGAACCTAACAGGGTTGACACAGCAAAAAGACCTGAACAAATGGAATATGTGCTACCTTTTCTAGAAGCGGATAAATCCATTTGATTTTAGGCTTTCATGTATTTCATCATTTTCGATAATTTTAAGAATCCTGGCGGCACTTGGGTGGCTTAGTTGGTTAAGTGTCAGGCTTCAGCTCAAGTCATGACCTCACTGCTCATGAGTTTGAGCCCCCTGTAGGGCTCTGTGCTGACAGGAATCTGGAACCTGCTTTGGATTCTGTCTCCCTCTGTCTCTGCCCCTTCCCTGCTTGCTTTCTCTCTCTCTCTCTCTCTCTCTCTCTCTCTCGTTCTCTCTCTGTGTCTCAAAAATAAACATTAAAAACTTTTCCAAAAAATCTTGTGTTTTGTCATTTTATGGAAGAGAAACTTGCAGTTAAAGAAAAGATTAAGTAACTTTCAATGTTAACCCCACTAGTGAGGGTAAAAAACTAAAATATATTCATTCCAAAGCTGTAACTCTTAAAAACTATAATCTTCACATGGCATGATTAAACAGAAATTGGTATATATAGAAAGAGGAAAGAAGTGAATGTTCAAGTGAGTCATTTTAAATATTTTCTTAATATTTATTTATTTTTCAGAGGGAGAGAGAGAGAGAACATTCGAGCACGAGACGGGGAGGGGCAGAGAGAGAAGGACAATATCTGAAGCAGGCTCTGTGCTGACAGATGGGGGCTGGATGCAGGGCTTGAACCCATGAACCGTGAGATCATGATCTGAGCTGATGTCTGATGCTTAACCAACTGAGCCACCCAGAAGCCACCAATGGTGTCATTTTAGTAAAGAATTTCAATTTCTCATTGCAATCTACTTGTTTCCCCTCCCCTTCTCCGTTAATGCGTTCATCTAAGCCACTCCCAGTATTTCTGAAGAGGTGCTAAAAGAGAACATAGGATGATTGAGATAGTGATTATAAAGTATTTATTATCATTTGTGTCTTATTACAACAGAATATTTTGGAAGCCACAAAAAAATGCTTTAGCCAACAACAGTAGGAAAAAACAAACTTCACATGTGCAACTGTCAAAACTTATACTAAAATTATTATTGGATTTTATTTAACTTTATTCAATGTCTGGGTCTGTCTTCTAGAAATGTTCATAACTGAAAAGGAAAAAACAAGATTTCAGCTTTTTAGTTTGTAATAAATGATTTCTCCATGTCAGTTTTTTATTCTATGTTCTCTTGTATTCTGCCTTACTACTTAGTTTTCTTATTTTCATAGCTAAGCCCCTTATTGACATTACAAGCCCCTAGCTAGTGTTATGTACAAATCTACGTTAAATATAGCTGGGTCTTCTAGATCACATAGAAATTATAATGAGAGAGATAGAAATGAATTTACCTATAATATAACAAAATAGGATATTACTTATTACAAATTTTAGTATTATTTAGTCTAAATTTATGAGTTGGGACTTTGTTAGTTTGATTTGTAAATTTCATAATAAACCTCAAACTGTTTGTTATTCCTTTGCAAACTTAAAGTTATAATAGTACAATAATATCTTAAGAAATAAATTAGTAATCCATGTTCACTTTTTTTCATAAGAACACTATCCCTATTAAATGACATTGAACAGAATTTTCTTCTATTTATGTTAGCACTACAATGCTAGCTATAAATTCTGTGACTGTCCAAAAGATAGAAATGGGAGAGAACTTTCAGAGAAGTCCAAATACAGTCCAAAGAGAAGAAAGTTTTCCCAAAAGAAAGAAAAATGAAAACAGATGCAGTGTCATCCTCCATTATGTTAGCTTGTGCATGGTTCTTGCTAAAGAACAGACATTCAATCTGCTTTGAATTATTTGTCACTTGGCTTCTTTATATTTCCATGCCCTATTTTGCATTTTATTCACTACTCATTGTGTTACACAATCTACATTCTGCAAAAATAATGTTAATATATATTCTTACCAAGGATCAAATATGCGTAACCACTTTTAGAATCTTTGCAAACCTTGACGTTTTTGACTTCGCAACCAAACTTGATCATCTGGGGGTTTGAGTTTGCTTGTTCTTGGCCGAGCTGAACGTAAAGTCCAATTGGACTTTAAAAGGCTTATAAAATATTCAAAAAGCTTCTTGCACATCAAACAGCTCTTAAGACAGAACATTTTGATGAGTTTAGTGTAAATGAATCAGAAGCATATGGATTAAATTTACCTTAAAATACTCCTGGGTTTAAGAATTAAGAGAAAATGTGCTTGGCAAAACACATTTTGGGTTTTGCCTAACCCAGAACATTGGAAAAGTATTTCAAGATGTTTGATGAACCTAAATCATGGCTGGGTTCACCCATCCCTAATCCCCTCTAGTAATAGCAAAGGACAGGCAGAGGCAGATTTTAGGTGCATGGATCTAGTTCAGGTTTTTATCATGGCCATCCCAACCTATTGGATAACTTGAGAATGCCCTGCTTTGTCTAAATCAAATATATGCTGGTGTGTTCAAATACAATTGCAGAATGTGTGGTTCTACATAATTATAATAGCTTCTATGTACCCACTCAATAAAAAAGAGAAATCACAAGGTTGATACTTACTTGGAGCATATCAAGAGATGTAGAGAGAATTCAATATTAATCTTAATGATTATTCACTTGAATAGAATGAAAGCTTATCAATTATTTCTACTTTTTAAAGGAACATAAATATGTTTTAAAAAGACTCAAGGTTTCAGAAAGAGGTGACATATACAATAATCAATATCGAGAAATTTTGTTTTCTTTTCCAATATGATTTTTATTCATACATAAGAAGTGGGCAGTGAATATGAACAAGTCATTAAATTATTTGAGTATAACTTTATACTTCAGTATATTTAGTATAAATTGTTATTTTAAGTAACAATTCATTCCTGATTTAGGGAAATTCTAATAATATTTGAACTATTCTTCATTTGAATTTATTTACTTGTGGGCAAACAATGTGGAAGGAAAAAGTAATTTTCTCTTCCATCTTTCTCTTCCAAAGAAACAAAAAATCAGGGAGAGATGCAGATCCCTAACTCACATTAACGTAAATAACAGATACTTATGAATTGGCAGCTCAAAATTTTCAAATTACAGCATTAAACATTCATATTCTAAATTATGGCTCATTGTGTGGGAATACTAATAATCTCAACTAAGAAAGTATGTTAGGAAAAACTGGTGGCTCAGTCAGTTGACTGTCCAACTCTTGATTTCAGCTCAGGTCATGATCCCAGGGTCATGGGATCAAGCCCAGTGTTGGGCTCCACTCTGGGTATGCAGCCTGCTTGAGATTTTCTCCCTCTCCTTCTGCCCCTCTCCGCAACTCACGCTCTCTGTCTCTCTCTCTCTAAAATAATAATAATAATTTTTTTAAAAAGTGTTAAAGATAAAGTGCAATGTAAATGTGAGCTTCTGTAACAAATAATATATTAATGTAAGACATATTCTTGAGGCTTAGATTAGTAAATATGAATTATATTTACCAGTTCCTCAACCTTAAGGAATAGAAAGTGTTTCCAAAGGACACCTAGATGGCTCAGTAGGTTAAGCATTTGACTTCAGCTCAAGTCATGATCTCACGGTTTATAAGTTCAAGCCCCACATTGGGCTCTGTGCTGACAGCTCAGAGTCTGGAGCCTGCTTTGGATTTTGTGTCTCTGTCTTCCCTCCCCTGCTCATGCTTTGTGTCTCTCTCTCCCTCAAAAATAAATAAACATTTAAAAAAAGAAGAAGAAAGTGTTTCCATAAGAAGAAAAGCTTTTATGTTATGGAGTGATGATAGGCGATTTTCTGAAATATGATAAGAAATTGCTAATGGGATATAAAGACCTATTTGTGTACATATTTATACAAAGAGGGTATATTTTTTAAAAATTTTCTCTGTTTATTTGCTTATTTACTCAAATCAACTTTACAAATAGTTTTTGTTTTCAAATGGGGAATGAAGAGGTAAATAATCCACAAAATGTGCTTATAGAAAAATGTGTGTAGATAAGAGAACTTATCTTTTTTTGTAGGTATACACAATATTATATTAGTTTCAGATGTACAATAGTGACCTGACAATTCTATACATTATGCTATGCTCACTACAGATGTAGAAACCATGTGCGATCATACTACATTATTAAAATATCATTGACTATATCCCTTATGCTATACTTTACATCCCCTTGACTTATTTATTTAAATAACTGGAAATTTGTTCCTCAGTCCCCTTGACCAATTTCACTCATTCCCCATCCATCTCCCTTCTGGCAGCCACTAGTTTGTTCTCTATATTTATGATTCTGTCTCTGTTTTTTGTTTGTTTATTTATGTTTGTTTTTTAGATTCCACATATAAGTGAAATCATATGGTATTTCTCTTTCTCTCTCTTACTTATTTCACTTAGCAAAATACCCTCTAGGTCTATTCATGTTGTTGTAAATGGCAAGATCTCATTCTTTTTTTACGGCTGAGTAATATTCAATTGTGTGTGTGTGTGTGTGTGTGTGTGTGTGTGTGTGTGTGCGTGCATGTCATATCTTCTTCTTTCATCCATTGATGATACTTGGGTTGCTTCCATATCTTGGCTATTATAAATAATGCTGCAATAAGCACAGGAGTGCATATATTTTTTGAATTAGTGTATTTGTATTCTTAAGGTAAATAGTCAGTAGTGGAATAACGGAGTCATATCGTATTTCTATTTTTAGTTTTGTGAGAAACCTTCATATAGTTTTCTATAGTGGTTGCACCAGTTTACATGCCTAGCACCAGCGTATGAGAGTTTTCTTTCCTCTCCATATGTGCCAACACTTGTTATTTCTTATCTTTTTAATACAAGCCATTCTGACAGGTATAAGTTTATATCTTATTGTGGTTTTGATTTGCATTTCCCTGATGCTTACTACTGTTAAGCATCTTTTCATGTGTCTACTGGTCTCTAAATGTCTTTGGAAAAATATCTATTCATGGCCAATTGTTTAGTTGGGTTTCTCAGGGAGTTTTTGGTGTTGAATTGTATATGTTCTTTATATATTTTGGATATTAACCCTTTGCTGGATATATCATTTGCAAATATCTAGAGAGATAAAGCACATTGTCTAGGATCACAGGGGTAGTCAATGACAGAACCAGGATTTGAACTGACACCAGTCTCTTTCTGGAGCATGCACTCTTAAAAACATCTGATGAAAATTAGAATTTCTGGGAACCAAGTCATATAAGTAAATTACCTAGAAAAAGATCTATGTGACACCATTTAATTGTAGTTATGTGTTCAATAACATTTGCAGGCACAAAAAGGAGGGAGAAAATACTTGTTTCTTTTTTTAAGTTTACTTTTTGACAGAGAGAGAGCATGAAAACAGGGCGGGAACAGAGAGAGGGGTGGGGCAGAAGTCCCAAAGCAGGCTCCACATGCTGAAAGCAGAGAGCCTGATGTGGGGCTCAAATTCATGAACCACAAGACCATGATTTAGGCCAAAGTCGGACACTTAATTAACCGAGCCACCCAGGTGCCCTTCCTTTTTTCAATATTTATTTCAGAGAGAGAAAAAGAGGGAGTGGAGGGGCAGAGAGAGAGGGAGACAGAGGATCTCAAGCAGGCTCTGCACTGACAGCAAAGAGCCACATGTTAGGATTGAACTCATGAACCATGAGAGGAGGTCAAACACTTGACCAACTGAGCCACCCAGGTGCCCCCCAAAAATAATTGTTTCTAAGGGGAAAAGGAGTGGGATAGTTTTGAGGAGGTAGAGAGACCTTTCAGATGGCCTGTGAAGAATGAAAAGGAATATTTTAGGCCAAAGTGAGGAACAACATTCCAAGTAAAGGGAAAAGCAGTGAAAAAGGTGAGAGAGGGCATAGCGCTATCTGGAACTTCAATATTCCCAGACCACAAACTCCTCAGGGAGGAAAAATAGTGGGCAGAAGACAGGTCACAGAGGGTTTTATATACAATGCTGGAGGGTTATGCTTTCCAATTGCCATTGTCAGATTCTGAGAAAGGAAGTAATAGGAAATAATTTTCCTTTTAAAAAAACCATTCTGACAGGAAGTTTGAGGATTAATTTGAAAGATGTAAGTCAAGACACGGAGAGATCAGGTAAGAAACACTTCCAATAATTCAGGTAAAAATGATGAAATAATATTACGGTAATGCCAGGGATGAAAAAGAAAGGAGCAGTTCAAGAAATATGGGAGGTAGAATAAACTGATTTGGTCTGAGGATGGGATAAGAGAGAAGAAAGCATCAAAATGACTCAAAATTTTCTGATTGACTCAGAACACAAACAAAGACTTAGAGGTGGGCACTAGGGAGGTTGGCATCATAGAGAGAATAATAAGGCATCTTCTGAAGGTTTGAAAGGGAGCTGTGGAACCAAGAAGCATGAATTACCGGGTGACCCATTTGGATCAATACGAAAAAGTGACATAATGAATCCCTGCTTCTTAATATTACTCTGCAAGTCTCTCTTTCCTTGATTTTAATCTTTAGATAGATAGATAGGTAGGTATTTTCAGTTTATTCATTTATTCATTCAACAAATACTGATTAAACACAATAAGCCAGGTGCTGTGTGACATGACATGCTAGGTATAAAATGATAATCAGAGTGGATTTGTTTTCTCACATGTTTCAAAGTATAGTCAAGGAGATAAATATTAAACAAACACATGGCTTTTCTGTACGATAGAAATGGGTACACTGAAACTGTCTAACTGGAAGGGTATAATTTTTACTGTGGAGTTAGGGAAAACTGAAGAAGTGACATGGGAACAGAAAACTAAACTTTTTATGGTGTTGACTACATAGCAAAATGAAAAATGTAGGAAAAGATATTCCAAAGAGACTCATGATGGGGGCAAAAGCTGTAAGACAAGAGGAGGCTGTTTCTTCCAGAATCTAAAAAGCAGGCTAAGTGTTGACTGTATTTCTTCATGCGTTCCTTACGGAAAAAAAAATGTAGGTCTTCCTCAACTTTAGGTCTTGCTGCCCAGCTCTCCATTTGAGGCACCTACTTGTTTCTTGAACTTAAGTGTAGAAGAGGGTGAGAAAAGTAATCATGTTTTGAGTAAAGGAGGGGAAAGGAGTTGCTAGACATAAAATACTCAATTTCTAATTTTTGATTACCCTAATACTAACTCTGACTAGAGAGGAAACAGATTCCAGTACCTTTTTCTCGAGTTTGGGGTTAGTATTTCAAACTAATATATTTATGACCAATCAGTTCATTAGGTTATTATCAGCATATTGCAATATAATGTAATGGAATAGACTATAATAAAGGACATAAAGTTGTATTGAACATAGTAAGGGTATTATTTTCTTTAAATCTTTGCTTTTATCTATACACAGATACACACTCGTATATTCACATATGTATGTATTAGTCTGCAATACAAAATGAATTTATTATATGGATTATGATCAAAAGTTGGAAAGATACTGAACTTAGGTATAAATTACTCTCTTAGTATGTGGGGTGATGGAACAACTTCAGTAAAAAGTGTATGCTTTAATAAACTACCATAATTCATTGAAAAAATGTCTTGGCAAACAAGTGTGACATTGTGCAAGTAGCCCCAATGGGAGTCAGTACTACTTCAAAGTGACTCCAGCCTTTGGGAGAGGGGAGGATAACTACACATAGCAGTTCAACTGTGTCCCTAGCCATGGCCTGTGGGCATCTAGTCTGATGGCAGACCCTGCCCACCAACGAAAGTTCTCAAGGGACAACAAGTAGACTGCCCTACAGTTCACTAGGACTGCCAATCTGGCAAATGCTGGTCTGACCCAAGTAAAGCCCAAGGTGCCCCCAGGCTGGCCCATTAATGACATAGGGACCAAATCTTGCCCACAACAGGCAAAGAGAGCCATCACACATGACTGGACTGAAGGTAAATGTGGCTCAGCCACAACAGTAGGGCACACACAACACACATGGAGACACCCTGGAAGAACCAGGTTCTGGTGAACAGGGAAGATTGCACTACTATGCACTACAGGAACTTTTCTTCATAAGGCCACTACTTAAAAGAGTAGGAGATGTAGCTAAGTTTCCTAACATATAGAAACAAACACAGAGATTTCCATAAAATGAGAAGACATGTCTCAAATGAAACAACAGGAAAAAATCACAGTAAAAGAGCTAAATGAAATGGAGACAAATAATATGCCTGGTAGAGAGTTTAAAGTAATGGTCATAAAGATACTCACTGGACTGAGAAAGGGTAGAGGACCTCAGGAAGACCTCAATAAGAGACAGAAAACATAAAAGGCAACCAATCAGAGACAAAGAACTCAATCACTGAAATAAAAAATACACTAGAGGGGAAAATAGACTAGAGGAAGCAGAAGAATGGATCAGCAACCCGGAGGACAGAGTAATGGAAAGCAATCAAGTTGAAAAGGAGAAAGAAAAAAGATTTAAAACAATGAGAATAGATTAAGGGAACTCAGCAACACCATCAAGCATCATGACATTTGCATTACAGGGATTACAGAAGGAGTGATAAAGAGATAATTTTAAAAGCAGCCAGAGAAAGGAAAACAGTTACATACATGGGAGACAATATAAGACTATCAGCAGAAACTTTGAGGGCCAGAAGGGAGTGGCATGATATATTCAAAGTGCTGAAAGGAAAAAAATCTGCTGCCAAGAATATTCTATCCAGCAAGATTATCATTCAGAATAGAAGGAGAGATAAAGAGTTACCCAGACAAACAAAATTTAAAGGAATCCACAACCACTAAACCAGCCTTATAAGAAATGTTATGGGAATTCTTTAGGTGGAAAGGAAAGAACATGAGCAGGAATAAGAAAAGTAGGAATCATAAAAGCAGTAAAATTAAGTATAAACTATAAAAACCAGTCAAGAGAGTCACAAAATAAAAGGATGTGAAGCATGACATCATATACCTAAAACACTGAGGGGAGAGGAATGAAAATGCAGTGCTTTTAGAATGGATTCAAACTTAAGTTACCATCAATTTAATATAGACTGATATATGCACAGATATTATATATAAACCTAATGGTAACCACCAATCAAAACCCAGTAATTCACATGTAAAAATAAAGAAAGGAACCCAAGAATATCACTAAATAAAGACAGCAAGCCACAAGAGAAGAGACAAAGAGAAGAAAGTAACAGAGAAGAGCTACAAAAACAACCACAAGCAGGTAACCAAAATGGCCATAAGTACATATCTATCAACAACTACTTTGAATATAAATATGTTAAATGTTCCAATTAGTCGACATAGGCTGATGGAATGGGTAAAAAAGCAAGACCCATCAAGATGCTGCCTAGAAGAGACCATTTAAGACTTAAAGACACATACAGATTAAAAATGAAGAGATGAAAAAACATTTATCATGGAAATGGAAATGAAGAGAAAGCTGGGGCACCAATATTTATGTTGGACAAAACAGACTTTAAAACAAAGACTAAACAAGAGACAAAGAAAGACACTCCATAATCATAAAAGGAACAAGCCAACAAGAAGATATAAAAATTGTAAATATTTATGCATCCAACATGAGAGCACCCAAATACATAAAGCACTTATTAACAAACATAAAGAAAATAATCAACAGTAATTCAATAACTGTAGGGTACTTTAACACCTCACTTATATCAATGGATAGGTTATCCAACAGGAAAATCAATAAGAAAACAATGGTTTTGAATGACACACTGGACCAGATGTATTTAACAGATATATTCAGAACATTCTATCCTGAAACAGTGGATTATACATCCTTTTCAAGCGCACACAGAACATCCACCAAAACAGATCACATGTTAGGCCAAATAGATCACATGGTAGAACAAATCTCAGTAAGTTAAAAAAGATTTAAGTCATACCATGCATCTTTTCCAACGATAATACTATGAAACTAGAAATCAACCACAAGAAAAAATCTGGAAAGAACACAAATCCATGGAGGTTAAACAACATACTACTGAGTAATGAATAGGTCAAGCAACAAATCAAAGAGGAAATAAAAACATACATGGAAACAAATGAAAATGAAGACACAATGCTCCAAAATCTTTGGGATGCAGCAAAAGCTGTCATAAGAGGAAAGTTTTTAGCAATACAGGCCTACCTTAAGATGTAAAAGAAATTTCAAATAAACAAACTAATCTTACACCTAAAGAAGTCAGAAAAGAACAAACAAAACCCAAAATGAATAGAGGGAAATAAATAATAATGTTTAGAACAGAATTAAACAAAATAAAAATTAAAAACAAAACCCAAAATAGAACAGATTGATGAAACCAGGAGCTGGTTCTTTCAAAAGACCAACAATAGTGATAAATCCTTAGCAAGACTCGAGAGAGAGAGAGAGAGAGAGAGAGAGAGAGAGAGGACTCAAACAAAATTAGAAATGAAAGAAGAGAAATGACACCACAGAATTATAAAGGATCCTAAGAAAATATTGTAAAAAATCTCATGTCAATAAACTGGACAAACCAAAAGAAATGGATAAATTCCTAGAAACTTATAACCTTCAAAAACCGAAGGAGGAAGAAATAGAAAATTTGAAGAGACTGATTACCGGCAATGAAATTGAATCAGTAATTCAAAACTCCCAACAAACAGAAGTCCAGGACCAGCTGTCTTCATGGATAATTTTTCTACCAAATATTAAAAGAAGCGCTAGTAGCTATTCTTCTCAAACTATAACAAAAAATAGGAGGGAAGTCTTCCAAATTCACTTTATAAGGCCAGCATTATTATTCTGATACCAAAACCAGATAAAGACAACACACACATAAAAAGAGAACTGTAGGCCAATATCTCTGATGAACATAGAACAAAATTCCTCACCAAAATATTAGCAAATAAAATCTAACAACACATTAAAAAAATCATTCACTGTGATCAAGTAGGATTTATTTCTGGGATTTAAGGGTGGTTCAGTATTTGCAAATCAATCATTGTGATACATCCCAGTAACAAGAGGAAGGATAAAAACCATATAATCATCTCAATAGATGCAAAAAAAGAATGTTGTACTCCATTATTTCGATACAGGAAAAGCATTTAACAGAGTACAAAATTACACCCCTTAAGAAAGTAGGTTTAGTGGGGTGCTTGGGTGGCTACGAGTCAGTTCAGCATCCAACTATTGATTTCAGCTCAGGTAATGATGCCAGGGTCATGGGATCAAGGTCCTTGTTGGGTTCCACGTTCAGCATGGAGATAACTGAAAACAGAAAACTCCTAGAAGAGAGCACAGGCAGTAATGTCTTAGATATCAGCTGTAGCAATATTTTTCTAGCTATATCTTCTGAAGCAAGTAAACAAAAGCAAAAATAAATTATTGGGACAACATCAAAATAAAAATATTCTTCACAGCAAAAGAAGCAATCAACAAAACTAAAAGACAATCTATTGAATAGGAAAAAATGCTCACCAATTTTATATCCAATAAGGAGTTAGTATCCAAAACATATAAAGAACTTAACACCAAAAAAAGAAAAAAAAAAAAACCCAAATAATATAATTAATAAGTGGGCAGAAGACAGGAACAAACATTTCTCCAAAGACAACCAGATGGCAAACAGACACATGAAAAGGTGCTCAACATCACTCATCATCAGGGAGACCCAAATTTCCCTGTGTGATATCACCTCACACCTGTCAGAATGGCTAAAATCAAAAGCACAAGAAACAACAGATGTTGGTGAGGATGTGGAGAAAAAGGAACCCTTGTGCACTGTTGGTGGGAATGCAAACTGGTGCAGCCACTGTGAATGGAGTTCCTCAAAAAATTAAAAATAGAATTACCATATGACCTAATAATTCCACCAGTGCGTATTTACTCAAAGAATATGAAAAGATACATGTACCCCTATGTTTATTGCAGCATTACTTACAATGGCCAAAATATGGAAGCAACTCAAATATCCATTAGTAAATGGATAGATCTCTCTCTCTCTCTCTCTCTCTCACACACACACACACACACACACACAGAGGAATACTACTCAACCACAATAAAGAACAAAATCTTGCAATTTGTAACATCACATATGGCCCTAGAGAGTATAATGCTATGTGAAATAAGCAGTCAGAGGAAGATAAATATCATATGATTTCACTCATATGTGGAATTTTAGAAACAAAAAATGAAGAAGGAAAAAAGAGACGAATGAAAAAACAGACTCAAATATAGAGAACAAACTGGTGATAACCAGAAGGGAGGTAGGAAAGGGGCTGGGTGAAATATATAAGAGTACACTTGTTGTGATGAGCACTGAGTAATGTATACAATTGTTTGAGTTACTATATTGTACACCTGAAATATTATAACTGAATGTTAATTATACTTGAATTTAAAAAAATTAAAACAACAAAAAACAAAATAAAATGCCTAGGCAAAGGAAGAGTATAATATACCAAAAGAAAGAAAGAAACCAAAGGCTGGTGGAGAGCTCATGATTTGTTTTTGTTCCTCTCTACCATGGGAATCATTTAGAATTTCTATAATCAAATTTACTTATGAGCCATTACCTATGGCATCTCAACTAGGTTTTCCTGGACTTTCCACTGGATCTGTTTAATGTATGGGGGTACTTCCAGAATTGTTCTAGAACAGCTCACTCTATTCCCCAAGGTAATCATTTTGGTGGCTGAACAAAAATAAAGAGTAAGCTATTTGGAATTTGCCCAGTTAATAAAAGAAACCTGAGTTTAATTTGTAATAAATTATATAAATTAAAACATGCTGTCAAACATATCTTTGTTTCTCTACCATAAAAGAAGAAATGGCAGAAATCTATAAGACTTTTAATAATTCTATAGAGATTACTTTTTATTGAGGAATGGAAATCCAATATGAAACAAATAGAATTATGGTATTAATGAATTATAAAGTTTATGAGTCTCAGATCAGTTATACAAAGCTCAAGGTAACATTTATTTACTTCATATTTTAGTAAGCAGTTTTGATTATTATGTCAGATACAATTGAAAACATGGTTCCATAAATTACTACAGAATAATTCCATATAAATGTGAGGTAATCCCTCACAGCTTAATAATAAAGTCCATATTAAATCAGGTATTCTTGAAATCATTTTGGTTTCTTTTTTTTTTAAATTTTTTCTTTAATGTTTTTTTATTTATTTCTAGGAGAGAGAGAGAGAGAGACAGTGTGAGCAGGGGAGGGTCAGAGAGGGAGAGTCACAGACTGAAACAGGCTCCAGCCTGAGCTGGCAGTCAGCACAGAGCCCAACGCGGGGCTCGAACCCACGAACCAAGAGATCATGACCTAAGGGAAAGTGGGACGCTTAACCGACTAAGCCACCCAGGCGCCCCTCATTTTGGTTTCTAATATGTGTAAAATACATTCATTATTATCATCTCAGAGTTACAAGTTTTTTTCATTTGGGATGAGGATTTCTGAACCATATCATCTTGAAAGGGAGTTCTGGACCCCAAAATTTACTATATTTTTTGTGGTTTTTAAGGCTAATATGCATATTAAGGGGATCTGCCTCAGTTTCAGGTGGGGTAGCTGAGGTTTACAGATGCTAAGTGATTTGCCCTAGGTTATTAAATATAAAAAAGCAACTAAGGAGAATGTTCTTGTGTACAATTTTCCAGATTCAAACTAGTGGATTTAAATAGAAAATCCAATGGAAATTCAAAGATTTGCCCCACAAACCTTTAAAAGATAATAATCTCTAAACAAATAAATAACATTTGGGAATATAAAAACAGGCCAAAGTCTCTACATTCTCTAGCAAAAATATCCTTTGGTATCTTTCCTACTCATATTACAGTATCATATAATATATGAATGTATTAACAATACTTAACAAAAGGTGATTAGGAAATATACAAGTCTGCAAGAGGATTTGGTGCAATCTTACTTTAAACAAAATACAGCACATTAAGCCTGAAGGGAAACCTAAAATACTCTTGAACTACCATAAGTAAAAGAAACAACATGCACTCATAATAATATAAAGGGATTTTTAATTAAATATAGCTTAAGTATTAGACTGATTTTAATGGCACAATAGATCCTCCAGTAGTCTTGGTTTTGTTGTCATAGAAACTTCTCGTTCCTGCATTTCTTTTTTTTTTTTTTTTTATGTTTTATTTGTTTTTGAGACAGAGAGATAGAGCATGAACAAGGAAGGGGCAGAGAGAGAGGGGGACATAGAATCTGAAGCAGGCTCCCGGCTCTGAGCTGTCAACAACACACAGCCTGACAGTGTGTGTGGGGCTCGAAATCATGAGCTGAGCCAAAGTCAGATGCTTAATTGACTCAGCTACCCAGGCACCCCTATGCTAAACAAAAAATTTTTAAAAATTAGTTTACAATAGGTTCTCCAGAAATGTATCATCAAATGTAGTGAATCTTTTTGACCTTGATTAAAATTTTAAATATTTTTTTTTAGAAAAACAATCACAACTTATCTGTGACTTGTTTCATGGCATGTCATTTTAAGTAAGATCCCTTTCGAATCCACAATTAGATTTAATGTTCACGTGTCATGACTCTACCAACCTAGAAAAATAATATGGTTTTCCGTAATAAATGCTGTTCATATTTCTCCCATCTGTATTCACTGACACCTTTCTTCCCTTTACCCATATTGCCAAGTTGAGGTTGCACACTTCATTTGGTTTAGATAACCAATTAATTTTATAAACTTGTGCAAAATTTTAGATATAAGTTGCATTTGATAGGACAGCTTGGGCCACAAGTGGCAGAAAGACAGTCCTATTCTTAACAATAAAAGGCAGCCTATGGAAAGAATCAATAGAAAATTATACTCCGTTTATGGCTTGTTATCATATCTGACCCATGCAAATTCCTTCATGTTTCTAGTTATTTGTAATACTTTTCCCCCAGATTCCATTCTCATTCCCTTCCCTCCACCCCAAAGGCAAGTATCCTAACTTACTTAATGTGTACTGCTAGCTGACTCTTTAATTTATGACAGTGGTTTTATGTTACCTGTATCAATCTGTTTCTTAACTTTTTTTCTTAGCACACTAGTCTAAGATGTTTCTTTGCTTATACATGTAAATTTTTACAGAATATAGAAATGTGTGTTACTGGCCTAGGCCTCCTATTAATTCACTTTGTGACCTTACATGAGCCATCTACATTCTTTGTGTCTAAATTTCCTCATTAAAAATAATAATAATAATAACGAATTTTAAAAAGAGATTAGACTAGGTCTCAGATTTTAGAAATAAGCTATATTCAAGGAAAGAATGACATGCATTTTGGTTAGATAAATTTTACAGATACATTGGGGAGAGAAAAGTGCAAACAACTTTGCTAGTTGACAAAGCTGGAGAACCACGTGACAGCAAAAAGCATAAGAGGAAATAAGAGGGTACGTGGTAGTAACTGGCACTGGATCCTACTCAGCTTGGAATGACATCCAAAAGGGTTGACTTTTGACTTTGCCTTCAGTTTCTCTTGTTTGCGCTTAAGGCGTATATATTCATCACATTCTCCAGAGAAACAGAACCAACAGAAGATGATAGATGATAGGTAGGTAGGTAGTATGTAGGTAGGTAGGTAGATAGATAGACAGACAGACAGACCAGACAGACAGACAGACAGACAGACAGATAGATAGATAGATAGACAGATAGAGAGATAGAGGCAGACAAGAGGAGATTACATGAGTATGCTCACATGATCATGGAAACTGAGAAGTCCCATAATTTGCCTTCTGCAAGCTAGAGAATCAAGAAAGCCAATAGTACAATTTCAACAGAGAACCAGAGGAGCCAATGGTATGACTCCCAGAGCCTGAAGGCCTAAGAAACCAGGAGCTCTGATGTCTGAGGGCAGGAGAAGGTGGAAGTCCCAGTTCAAGAAAAGAGAGAGAACTCACTCATTCTCCCCCTTTTTGTTCCTTTAAGGCCCTCAGTGCATTGGATGATTCTGCCTAAATTGGTAAGAGTGGATCTGCTTTATTCAGTCTACTGATTCAAAGGCTAATCTCTTCCAGAAACACCCTCACAGACACACCCAGAAATAAAGCTTTACCAGCTATCTGGGCATCCCTTAGCCCGGCCAAATTGACAGAAAAATTTAACAATCACAGTGTGCACTGTGAAACATAGATCCTTGGGCTGGGCAATGGGAGGAGGTGAAGTGCCTTTCAACTGCAAGACAGACCTACAACAGCAGAAATTATAGGTCTTTCAGGGCAGGTCAGTGGGGAGAAGGGTTTCCCTGGTTATCCAGTGTTCAAGTAGATAGCCTTGGGAAGCTTTCTATTCCAATGAAGAAGACACATTTGGGAATGAATGAAATTTGGGAATCAATGAAAACCAGTATATTTTAAGACTAAGTTTTACCTAAGTCCTGAGAAAAAGTGTGCACCAATAACTGGAGTGAAAGGAAAGTGTTTATAAACTAATGGTGATCTGAAATTTTTGAATCTTCATGCAAATATTCATGTATGGCTTGATATTTCACCTTTGGAGTTAACAACTTACTATACCTTTATGTTAAATGTTGTCCCCAATTAGAGCTAAATCTCATGTATATCAGAGGAGAGACTCCAATTAATTTCTCAAAGAAGTTAATTGTAATAAATCTATTCATTAAAATGTTTCAGACCATTTTCAGCTCAAAAATACTACTATTGGCCGAATTTTGCTTTACTTTTGCACTTAAGACACATTTCCATTGGATCACAGATACTTCTGGCTTTTGTTAGAGGACATTAGCCTAAAATTATAACCATCTTAAGGGGAGGAGATATTTTTAACAAGATTTGTTTAAAAATGAGGGGTGGCCCTTAATTAAAATTAAAATTCCCTTTAAGTATGCAATATTTATACTACTTATTTGTTACATTCTGTAAAATGTCTGAGTTTCTGGTGATAAAAATTCCTGCCAAAAAGACTATTATTTCCTGGAAATGATTCCTTATGTTTAAAGTAAATGAATTTAGAATAGTTTCCAGAAGAGTCATCATCTAAGCAAGGAACTCTTGAGTGCTTAAACTGAAAACCACTCTAGTAACTGTCTACACAGCTAAAAATATAATGTAGGGATTTGGATCTAAAAAACCCACATGGGCTGTTTACACATGATAATAACTCAATGCTACGGTTTACTAGGCCCATATTAACATTTCCTAAAGGAGGGAGAATAATTGTGTTGAGTATTTTATTTAAATAATTATCTCTTGAGTCAGCCATCCTTAAATAGTGCATGAGTCATTGTTATAGTTATACTCGATAATTATTTTGTTCATTGTTAACAATTGGGCATTGTGCTAGATTCTTGGGGCTCAAAGGTAGTTCTCTCCATTTGCCTCCTCAGTATAGGTTAATTTCTTTTCATCCCATCCACCCCACACTCCCCAAACACAAACCCCCTTATCTCTAGCCCGAACTGCTAGAATGTTCTCATTGATATCAATACACCAAGTCTCAGCACAACCCCCTTAAGTCATTTTTTAACTTTACAAAGTGATCATTTATAATGCCAATTTGATGGTGCCCCTGCCAATTTTCAATGTTAATGTCTTCCCATCATCCTCAGGACACAGAGCCTCCACAGTTCTGTAAGACCTATTGTCCCCAACTGCAGCCTCAGCTTTGGCCTCTTTTCTTGTCCATACTCCAGTCACACTGGACTGTTCTATTTTAATCTTTGAAAAATGCTATGCCCCTCCCTGTCTCATAGCTATGTGTCCTCTTCTCTCTGCTTAGTGCATGAGCACCAGTATCTCCTTCATCATTTAATTCCAGCGTTACTGTGCATCCTAGCTCAAATAACACTCTTTTAGGGAAATCTTCCTCCACCAAGTCAGTTCCTGGTCTCACACGTGCATAGCAGCGTGCACATTCCCTTTAAAGAAAGTATCATTATGTGTAATAATGGCCCATTAGCTTACTTGGTTTTATCTGTTTCCCTTACTAGACTATAAGTTCCCATGAAAATATCTCTCACTGTTTTGCACTGGTGTTTCTTTTATACCTTGCTGGGTGCCTACCACCCTAAGTGCAATAGAAAGAAGAGAAGGAAGAAGTAAAGAAATCATCTCCCTTGCCCAGAAATTAATGTTTTGTTACTGTTTTGCTTTGTTTCTACTGTCAGGGTAGATGCTAAGACATGGATATGTTGGGGTGCCTGGGTGGCTCAGTCGATTAAGCGTCCGACTTCAACTCAGGTCATGATCTCACGGTTTGTGGGTTCAAGCCCTGGGTCAAGCTCTGTGCTGACAGATAGCTCACAGCCTACAGCTTGTTTCAGGTTCTGTATCTCCCTCTCTCTCTGACCTTCCCCTGCTCACACTGCCTCTCTCTCTCTCTCTCTCTCTCTCTCTCTCAGAAATAAATAAAACATTAAAAATTTAAAAAAAAAAAAAAAAACCACAGGGGGCGCCTGAGTAGCTTAGCCGGTTAAGCGTCCGACTTTCGCTTAGGTCATGATCTCGCGGTTCGTGGGTTCGAGCCCTGCGTCCAGCTCTGTGCTGACTGCCAGCTCAGAGCCTTGAGCCTGTTTCAGTCTGTGACTCTCTCTCTCTCTCTGACCCTACCCTGCTCACGCTGTCTCTCTCTCTCCTAGGGAAAAAAAAAACAAAACAAAACAAAACATGGATGTTTCCTTTAAGTGGATCAAATGGTGTCAATCAGAATACATACCAAATTTTATTAAAAATAACTAATTTTCTTTGCTTTTTGTTCTCTCAAGTTTCATACAGACCGAGGCCTGGCTAAGAAATCTTAAAATTACATGTTCATAAATAATTGCATTGTTTTATATAGAAACCAAAAATTATCAGTCTCAGGTCTCGAACCTGAGGGTCAATGAAGAAAATTGTGTAAACTTCAGAAGGCAAAAAACTTCCATATCTCTTACCACAATTAAAAGGATTTTTAAGAAGTACATTCTAAGCCCAGACTTGAAAGTTAAAAGCCATTAATTCTGCTACTGGCCATGGAGGGGCCGTGGAAAATTACAACTATTAAGAAATTAGAAGTCATTCAGGCATTAGCTTCTGACCTTTATTTTGAAAATGACGCAACCTAAGAGAGGCTGAAGACCACAGAGATATGCAGTGATAGAGCAAGTGTTATGTTTCAATTAGGACTTTCAGCTGCAAATAGTACAAACTCGATCCAAACATCTTAGAGGGAAAAAAGATAAATGGTTCCTGTGACTGAAAATTTGAGAGTAACTGGTATCAAGTACTACTTGATCAGACAATATCAGCAGGACCTGGTTTCTCTTTATCCATCCCTTGGATCTACTTTATGCTATTTTGGCTCCTTTCTATTTCCTCAGATTCTCAAATTCTTCCCTCAGATGGAAACAATGACTATAGCTATTCTTGCTCACTAGGATTTCAGGTTCATGTCCTGTAGGAAAGAGAGCTTCCTTCTGTATTTGCTCAAAATGAAAGTCCATGAATTGAGTCTTATTGATTCTTAACGTGAAATTTTGGATTATATGTCATCTACTGGATCTCTGAATGGAGGCCCATCCACGTGGGCTTGGCTGCCAGAGATTGATGGGATAGATGCTGATTTGTAAGCATAAGTGCCCACTCCATGGGAGAAATCTGGTAGGCAGGCTCTGTGACCATTATTCCTTTCAAATGATGAATTCATTGCAAAAGATCAATGGTCATGCTGACCATAGACCAAAGTCATACAGCATAACAATGAAGGGGAAAACCAAGGAACAATCTTCTCAACTGTCACACTGAGGAAAGTAGTTGAAAAAGGATATAATCATATAACCCCATCCAGAGCAATCATCAAGAGCAGTACTCTGTCTATAGGTGC
This sequence comes from Proteles cristata cristata, assembly GCA_017311185.1. Lineage (NCBI taxonomy): Eukaryota > Metazoa > Chordata > Mammalia > Carnivora > Hyaenidae > Proteles > Proteles cristata. The sequence continues at coordinate 122,751 of JAESUZ010000205.1, read as the reverse complement.
CATATAACCTTTCAGGACACTTTGGAACCAAAGCCAAGGCGTTTCTCAGATATGTGTGTGGGGATGGATGAAAGGGAGAGGATGGAAATTATGAGAGTCTTTGTGTCTTTTGAATTCAAGTGAGTGTGACAGGTGGATGAGAAGAAGGGAACATTTTCATTTTGGTCAGATGAACCAGGGCTTATAGGTAAACTCTCCCCTCATCTTTTAGCAATGGTGTTTCATCATTTATGATATGGAAAAAGTGAAAGAAGGAATGTGTGATACATCATCTTACCTCATCATGTATCAGAAGATTTAAAAGAAAATTATAAAGCACTTTTTAAAAATTGAAGAATCATAACACCCCTGTGTCAAAAGGAACACTCACCATTAATTACTGGTAATTTGAAAATGCATATATTATTCTACATCCTGGTAAATACCACGTTGAAGTGGCACCATTTTGAACCAGCTCCTTAACCTTGCTGAGGGTCATATCAGATTCCTTAATTACATTATCATGGGGCTGAATTGTTCTTTCCCAAATTATGCCCTATAAGACACTAGTGCCAGTACCATAAGAAAAGTTCTCACTGGCCCAGTAGATTTGAGAAACACTGGAAGAAAATAAATTAAATCCAACTTCATAATAGAACTTCTTATAGTCTTTAACATACAAATGAACATTGCAGGTCTCCAAGTTTATCATAAATAGTGATTCCCAAACTCTTTTAATCAGGAAACGTCTTTAAATGAACACTTCTCAGGAATAATGTGCTGTATAGAATCTCATCTTGAGAAACGCAGGACCATAATTTAAAAGGCTTCTTTTTCTAATTCTGAAGACTCTATAAAGACTCTATAAATGTAGTCTGGTTTCTAATACTTAGTGAATCTTAAGGAAGGGACAGATTTTTTTTTTTTACCAAAAATGGATTTAAAAAAATAACCTACAAGCTATATTGTGACCTGTGTTAGAATGCCTTCATTATCATTTTTAAAAAAGGATTGGTTAATATTAAGTCTGTGCCTTTTAAAGAATCTTCTAACAATTAAGTTATAATAACATATCATCCAAGGGCAGCAATCATTTTTCAAAACTACTGATTTGGGTTAATGCTTCAATATTCATGTAATAAGTAGTATTGGTAGTCATTATAGCACACTAAAGTATTTGCCAATACAAATTTTAAAATGTGTTTAGAGTCCTACACATTCATTTTCCCCATATATATAAGTTGAAACAATTGAAATCATATACAAGTAAAATTGAGAATTTTTTTCTGAAAATTTTATTTAGTAGATGAAATGTATAGATTTAAAACAGTCCCAGGCCTCAAAAGATATTTAAAAATGTTCACCTGGGAGGTGCCTGGCTGGTTGCTCAGTCAGTAGAGCATGCGACTCCTGATCTCATGATTGTGAGCGTGGGCCCCATGTTGGATGTAGAGATTACTTTTAAAATAAAAGATATTAAACTTAAAAAAAATCACTTTGGGGAATAGACTTTACATGTATAAGTAATTCCTGTGAATGGGAAGATTCAATCATATTAAAATTACTACATTGGAGAAATTGCATGAAAGAAGAAAGAAAGAAAGAAAGAAAGAAAGAAAGAAAGAAAGAAAGAAAGAAAGAAAGAAAGAAAGGAGGGAGGGAGGGAGGGAGGGAAGGAGGGAGGAAAAGAAAGAGTATCTGAAAAGGCAAAGGACAATGATCAACAAAAATGCTAGCCTATCAGGACCACTGGATTCATCAGAATGCTGCATCATTCTTCTAAACTGATATTAATAGTGACATCCAACATCGGCACTGCCTCTTTTAAAAGACTAATATTAGTTACAAGGTCACTAAAAAGCCAGTGTGAAATCATAGCTGATAGTCCCAGAAAGAAGGTAAAAAAAAAAATTTACTATTACGTTGGCCAGGAGTCACTGGATTCAAAAAGGCACATAAATGATTTTCTGACTTGTTAACAAGACGTCCAGCTTTCCAGCTTTAAGGTTTTACCCAATATAACCTGGGCGAGCTGCAGTGTAAATCTGAATTTCCTCTTCCCATACTCTCCTTTCTCCATCTTCATGTTCGTTTCCCTTTAATAGTCCCAACAATAGCCCCAACCTCTCATGTCACCCCTGCATGCCCGCTCTTTTCTAGAGGAGATTTTAACAGCTACCTTTTCTCCCATTTGTTCTAAGTTCTGCGCTTTACCTGGTTATGGCAGGCTTTGCTTTTACATTGCCTCATCATGCTCTGTACACTTCATGCTACTTGAGAAGCTTTTCTTCTTTTTCTTTCTCTGCTCTATTTTGATGTGGATGCATGAGCATCTCCGACCATGTCTGGAATCATCCTAATAACTATCTAGAGAGCCCCCCTTTCATCTGTCACCTTCAAATGGCACATTTAGGAGGATACAGATTTTTATTTCTTCAGGGAAAGTTTCTCTAACTAGGAGGCTCAGTTTCATACCAGAGACAAAAAATTTTTTAATTACATTTCATTGTGGCTGCTGGAACAAGAGCATGTCTCTCGTGCTATCGAGCCATATACAGTCTTCTACCTCTAGCCAAACCCTCATCATCTTAAACCTACAGACATTTGTAGACAAACATCCTCACAAGTAAAACTCTAAAAATATCATTCCATTCACTCACTCCATTTTCTCTGTTCATTTTTTCAAAGAGTAAAACCAATCAAATATTCCTGAATGCCAGACGTGTCAATACCCATGGTATCACCCACAGTCACCACTTTAGAGAAAGTTATGATCAGACTAGCATCCCTTCTTATGACCCATTGCTGCCAAAATTTTCTATCTTAATCTTTATTTTAAAATGCTTTGGAGGTAACTGGGTGGCTCCATTGGTTAAGCGTCTGACTCCGGCTGAGGTCATGATCTTGTGGTCCATAGGTTCGAGCCCCGAGTCAGACTCTGTGCTGACAGCTCGGAGCCTGGAGCCTGCTTCTGATTCTGTGTCTCTGTCTCTCTTTCTGCCGCGCCATTTTGTGCTCTGTCTCTCTCTTTATGCCTCTCTCTCAAAAATAAACATTAAAAAAATTGTTTTAATGCTTCATAGTTTCTTGTGCCCACCATTCCTACTTCACCCTGCCTCATATCAATCATACTTTATCTGAGCTTCAATTCCATCACAATCAAGTTTACCTTGTTCTCTGAAGATGTCCAACCTTGTATGTGTATGTCTGTGTGTTTTATCACTTCATTTTCTGTTCCTTCATCCCAAATTATCCTTATCCTTTTCTCTGTCTGAAGAATTCTTAGTCATTATTCTAGTATCAAATTTCACCTCCACTCTTTTCTACTTTCTCTACATGAGTTCCCTCCACCCTCATTTTTACCCCCTTTTATATATTTCTGTTTTACATATATTCTATCAGTGGATTTATACCCCTCTTCTGTACACCATGCTTGAGAGCTTATGCTGATGATCAGTAAGGTCATAAATGACAATCCCTTTGCCCTGCCTGTCAAACCCAGTTGACAAACACAGAATTCAAGCAGGCAGAGGTCAAAATATTACCCTTTTAGTTAATGAAAGTGATATAAGGGAATAGGTTTCAGACTTCTGGGCCAAGTGGACTTATTAGTATTTTACCTCTTAATTAGATCTAAGTGCTCACATAACAGGCAGCACTGAGCTGGCATAGGAACAGGGCCTAGTAGAGAAGCTCAGTACTTGACCAGAGACAAAGTGGGAACCCATGTGCCCTGCAAGTGCAACCAGACAGATATGACAAGAAAGAGATGGAAACATTCTGCCAGCTCCTCCTCCCACACTCATCAGGCAACAGAGGGACGCGAAGGGGGCATTCTTCCTGTGTGCTTCTCTAACTCTGTGTCTGCAATTTCTTTTTTTATAGAGACATCGATCCTTTTGAATGAGGGGGCCCAACCTACTGCAGTCTGATCTCATCTTAATGTATTTCATCTGCAATGAACCTATTTTCAAAAAACATCTGATTCTGAGGTTCTTGGGGTAGGACTTCAAGACATGAATTTGGTGGTGAGGGTACATTTCAACCCATAACAAGGTGATTACTTGTATAGGTATCACTAAGTTATCAAATATCATCAAATACAGACAGGAACTAACACTGCAAAATAAACTACCCTGTGATGCTTCTTCACTTAGAATTTTAATCCTTGTGAAAGGGCTCCTTTAGACTTATTTATATATTTTGTAATATATCTCTAGTGTATACATTTAAAAATATAAATGAAATAAACTAGCTAAGCTTTTCTTTATAATTTTTTCACATTTCAAGTTCAATTTTTGGAATCCACTCAGAGTTATCTATCAGTGGCTTTATTTTTCCACAGAGCAGTGTCCTCTGCTCCATCAAGAGCATTGGCAATAAAACATTTCTTTTAAATACAGTCTGATGTCATTTTTGGGATTCTCTTCCAAGCCACTGACACCCACTCCACAAATTTTGATAGGCGATTATACTTTCTTTCTTTCTTTTTTCTTTTCTTTTTTTTTTTTTATGCCATGAGTGCTTCCCGGATTACACGCAGCAGCTGTAAGATAGTATCCAATTTCACAGATGCTCATGTTGGGAGGGCAGGAAGCCTATCTTGGAATCAATGAAATACAGTAAATATAAACTCTATTACAAATCCTGTATTAGTTTTCTCATGGCTTCTAGAACAAATCATCACAAACCTAGCAAATTAAAACAACACGAATTTGTTATCTTACAGTGGTGTGGATCAGAAGTGCAGCAGTCGTCTTATGGGGCTAAAACCAATGGGTCAGAAGGTGCATTCTTTTCTGTAAGCTCTAAGGAAAAATCCATTTTCTTGCCTTTTCCCACTCCTAGAGGCTTCCCATGCCTCTTGGCTTTGATTTGCGCCTTTCTTCCATCTTGAAAGTCAGCAACATAACATCTCCCTGATCCTGTTTCCATCAGGACATCTATTTCTTAGACCACAGTTAGGAAAGGCCCTCTACTTTTAAGGACCCATATGTTTAGACTGACCCCACCTGGATAATTGAGAATGATCTCTCTATATCAAGAACCTTCATTGATTCACATCTGCAAAGTCTCTTTTGCCAAACAAGTAATATGTGGATATCTTTACGGGGACCATTATTCTGCCTACAGCAGAACTTATTCACATGCTACTGTCTTTTGACTTATCTTTATGCCTTTTTTTTAAATGTTTTATTTATTTCTAGGAGAGAGACAGACAGCGTGAGCAGGGGAGGGTCAGAGAGAGAGGGAGTCACAGACTGAAACAGGCTCCAGGCTCTGAGCTGGCAGTCACCACAGAACCCGACGCGGGGCTTGAATCCACGAACCGCGAGATCATGACCTGAGCGAAAGTCGGACGCTTAACCAACTAAGCCACCCAGGCGCCCCATCTTTATGCCTTTTTAAGGAACAAGTGTGTCTTTGCTCAACCAAGTTGATTCACGGTAGGTGTGCTGAATATTGAAACAACAACAAGAATGGGTGTGTGTGTTCTGATTCACTTCTATTAAAACAAGAAGTGACATCTGCAAAGGAATGAGATATGGCAAGTATGGCACATTCATGAATGAGAAGAAGCTTGGGGCAGTTAGAGTTTAGGTTGTATTTTAGAGACCCTTGTGATAGGAGTCTAAATATACAAATTATGAGAAATCCACAAATGTTGTTTACAGGTTTGGAGTTTATTCTGTATCCAAAGAATATTTACTGAAGAATTATAAGCAGGAAAGAGAAAGGATTGAATTTAATAAAACTAGTTTGATGATGGTATAAAAGATGATTTGAGAAGTAGAGGCTAGGGTTGGAAAGTTTACATTTCATGCCATAATCCAAGGGGGACATCAAAGACAGGGTATTTAGAATGTAGATCTTCCGATTTGAGGAGTTATGCTTTGTTCCCATTGCCAACTTCCTAAAATTTTAACCAAGTTTTTCTAGAATATTTAAAACCATGTCTAGAATTCTATTATGTTCATTAGTTAGGATTTAATTATATGTAATTCCCTAGGAAGCATGTCTGATGATTAGTATACAAATGGTCAGACTTTCCAACCAATTTAAATCAATTAGTTTTTATGAGGCTGTTTTTAACTTTCTGAAAGCCATCCTAAAGAGCTTTCCTTATCCGCAGTCAAAGAAATGTAACAGAAGAGAAATGAAACAGGAAGACTTGCCCTGCTGTTGCTGCCTTTGAAGATGAAGGAGGCCACAAGCCAAGGAAAAGAAGTTCCTTGGGTAGAATCTAGAAACTAGGAATGGTCACAGCTGAGAGTCAGCAAGGAAATGGATGTAGAGCCACCAGAATGAAGCACAGGCTTGATTTTTGCTTTGTGAGATTTGAAGCAGAGAATCAGCTAACCTATAGACCTGTGAGATTAAAAAAAAAAAGTACTGCTGTAAGCCACTAATTTATGGAGATTTAGTATGGCAGAAATAGAAAACTAATACAAGTGCTGTGATAAAATAATTAAATAAACATAAACATTTTCAACTTAAATATACTTACCCGTAACAAAAGATTTTCCAATTCTTTTCAAATTGCTTCTTTCTTACTCTTTACTAAACTAACCATGAGACTCTTTAATGACAGATTTATAAATATCTGCTTTACTGTCACTAGACTAGCTTTTAGTGAACTTTGGGTATACCCAGACTAGCATTTCATGGCCTCATATTCTTCCTACCTAACCTAATTCAGACATTTTATTTAAAAAATTAGGTACATAGCATGTAAAAATATTGGGTTTGCTCCTGGATTTTCAAATAGGGCTGTTTCTTATTTTGTGCCCTAGTTACTTCTGCTTCCTTTAATATTGAGAAACAAGTCCAAGTACAATGGGGAGGTTAGGTTCTTTCAACCTGCTTCAAATTGATTTTATTGACCCTACATAGCCAATAGGCTATTCCCCTATCAAGATGCACTGTGGATATTCTTTCTATGTTCCATGGCTTTCCCTATAGGAATGCAAGTGCTGTCATTGACTAGAAGAAGGAAAAAAAGAGGCTAATTTGTAGCATCTAAGACTGAGTTGAGACCAAAATCAAGTCTTTGAGAACTAGGCAGATAGAGAGTAAATAACCTCCAGACTACTGGTATGGCCAGGGAAATCATGAATAATAGTGACTGGAGCACTAATCGTCTTCTGCTGGATAGGAGGCAGGTCTTCCTTCCTAATCCATCACCTTGAACATTTTCTCCAGCATCTCTTACAGTGTAATGACAACTTAATGACTTGTCCATACACTGAGGGGACAATAATGGGAAAAATCAAAACCAGCCCCTCCACAGTCAAGAGAACTAAAGTTAAAACTTCCAGAAGTTAAAACTTCAAGCAATAATTTTCTGTCAGTGCAAAGCCCTCTTCTTTCTTCTGAACACATGTTATAATTCTCTTTTACTTCAGATGTATACCTGAATATCCTTTTAGATGTATCCATTACCTTGTTGACCATGACTCTTCCTGGTTTCTAATATATATCTACTCTCCTTTTGAATGTATATTAAACCTGTTTACTACTACTCTCTTGTACACTTGAATGATTTTTCAAATGTATTGCTTATATTTGAGTACAAGGGACTCCTTCTTCTGTGTATATCAAAATAATTTACTGAATTATAAAAGGTTGGGAGGACTTTGGGTTGTTTTCTTGACATGTAAAGAATCAGGGCAGAGCAGACACCAGATCCACGCTTGTAAAAATTTACCTCAGCTATTCCTGTGTGTGTATATTGAAGAAATATTACAAATTATGTTTCACAACTCTCATTAATAAATTTGTGTCATTTTTACATTCTCCTGAATCTATTATTCTTTAGCTGGATGCTTCAGTTCACTCTTTGTTCAACACTTGTTTGGGGTTTTCTTACAAAGACCTAGAATTTGAGCAGAAGAAAAGAGACCATCAGTTTGAAAGGTCAAGGTGTCCCAACTTCACAAGATGTTCCATGTAGGGAGGGTTCCAAGTGAAAGCAAGGTTGAGAAGTAGAGTGAAGATTAGTATATTGAAGACTAATCCTCTGTCTAACCCACTACTAGACCAAGGAATCTTTTTTTCATCAAAGGCCAAGACTGCAGGGAGAGGAATGAGATAAATGAGACTCTTCCCCCAGGCATAAAATGTCAGAGGCACCCAAAATTCAGTAATGTAAATAGTATTTTGGGGGGTGCCTGGGTGGCTCAGTTGGTTAAGCGTCCAACTTTGGCTGAGGTCGTGATCTCACAGTTCATGGGTTTGAGCCCCACATTGGGCTCTGTGCTGACAGCTCAGAGCCTGGAGCCTGCTTCAGATTCTGTGCCTCCCTCTCTCTCTGACCCTTCCTTGCTCATGCTGTCTCTCTCTTTCTCTCAGAAATAAATAAAACATTTAAAATTTTTAAAAAATAAATAGCATTTTGGTATAATATTTTTGAAAATACAAATTGATGCAAAAAACATCAATGGTGAACAATTTATCAAAATCTGAAATAAAAACAAAAATTTGGTATTTTGTTACCCTAGTAGCATAGTAGGGAATGTTCTTTGGAAAATACAGGGTCAAAGAACAGAGGAAGGATTTCTTGTTCCCTATTGATCACTTACATGTGGTAGGCACTGTTCCAGGCAAAAAGAACATAGCAGGAAACCGAACATTGCAGTATTGTTCTCACGAAGCCCACATGAAGTCTTTTGCATTATGGTGGGGGAAACAGAAAACATGTTAAATAAGCTAAATGCATTGGATATTAGTGATAAAGTCTAAGGAGAAAAAGAAAGCAGGAAAGAGAAATAAGAAGAGTGATGCAAATGTTGATAAAGTAGCCCAGAAAGTGTCTGAGAAGTTGGCATTGAAGACCTGAGGGAGATGAAGAAGTAGCCATAGAGAGCTGAAGCTTTTCAGGCCAAAGGGATTGCAGAGGCAAAGGCACACGGTAGGAGCATGCATTACCTGCTCTAGGAACAGCAAGGCCAGTATGACTGAGCAAGCAAGTGGTGAAGGGGAAGAATAGTAGTTGAGGAGAAGCACAGTAGGGTGAGAGGGCATGATCATGTAGGGCCTTAAGTCACTACAAGACATACCTTTTACTCTGACGAGAAGCCCTTAGAGAAGCTGACCAAAGAAGTGACATGATCTGACATGTCACATTCCCAGATGTACTGTGCAAATAAAATTGATTCCTATCACAATTTTGTCTCCAAGCATTTCTTTCTCTTGATTAGAAAATGAAGGAAAAAGAGTTGATTCTGTGGAGGGGCAGGAGTTATATTCCTCAGCTATGAAACCCGGGCCTGTGTCCAGCCTCACCAGGGGCTTTAGGGTAAAGAAGGGATAATATTCCACAAATCTATCTTCATGTCCTATCAACAGAGTCATCAAGAGCTGAAGCAATAAACCTCATTTTTAAATGTATAGTTAGAGGCAGATACGAATATAGATGTAGGCATAGATATATGTGTAGTTATAGATGTGGATATGGATATGTTTAATAGCAAAATATTTTGTAATTACAGACTAATAACAGTAATTACAGAAGTAGTTTTAAAAGATTTTCTTTCATCTATTATTTGAGTGTTTGGAAGGATACTAGCAACTTCCTTAATTGAACAGGAAAATGTATGTAATTCAAAGAACTTAAGAAAGAAGACAGATCCTTGTGTGTTTCTGTGTGTACTTCATTATTAAACGCTGGCATAGAAATTTGTAATATTCTGTGCTTCAAATATAAACTGCTTTGCTACCCATTACTTTATTTTTTTAAGTTTTCTTATTTATTTTTGAAATCTGTGAAGCAAGAAGCATTTTGTATGTTGGAAGAATGCCTTGTTTATTAATATTGCTACGTCAAATACTCATCAAGATGGGTAGCAGACAGCTGCTGATAATGCATAAACAAGGAGCCAGGCCTTTTGATGCCAAATTCTACCCTCTCTTATATGAAGACAAAGGCTATTTTTACTCAAATCAACAAACGCTTTCCCCCAACCCTGACTTCTAACAAAAGGCATCTAAGGGCAGAATCTGACATTAATTTCTGTTTCATTTGTTTGGAAGAGTGCAAAATAGTGAAACAAAATGAGAGGTGCCATTTGCCAAGCTGATATTCAGCCAGTAAGCGTTAGCTTGGCCATGATGGCTGCCTAGTGCTGGCATCCAGCCTAGCTGTTCAGTGCCCCATCCTGATGGAATTTGCCCTTGCTTTCCTGGGAGATAAATGTTTTGATTGTCAACTCTGGCATCAAGAATTGAACATGGCTTTTCTTTTATTTGTTTTTAAAATCTAGGTCAGAATATCAGGGAAGATACAAGAGGTTTCCAAAGAAGACATAGACAGTGCAAAGCTTTTCTGCTAATAAAGACTTTCTCCTCTTCTTTTCTCTTCTAAAGTGAAAGTGGTAAAGCTGGCAGAGTTAACAAAATATTACTAATATTATTAATAAAATTATAACAATAAGTTAATAAGACTTACTAATAGGTTAATACAATGATACACTATATAAAGCAGTTGCATGTCCCACAGAGTTCATCACAACCAAGCCATAAAAATGTTAAGCAATAAACATTATGATGAATAACGCTCACAATAGTCTCCCAGAAAACCCTTTCTATATCTAGTTAGACACATTTCCCTGTTCTTAGAGCGTAGTTGAAAATGGATAATTTCTCTGAATTCTACTTCTTCCATTCCTTCAATTCACTATTGATCTCAGTTTAAACACCCCTAATAAAATGAACCTTCAACATCACTCTGGATCTTTACCTCTCAGTGCACAATTGCTATTTATTTTCCCGTATACAAATGGAAAATCTCACTGAGTAGTTTTATCAAATGTGCTTTTAGGCTTTACCTATGTGAAGCAATACTATTAAAGCACCACAGAGAGTTAGGATTTCATTCAGTTGGCTCACTTTTCTGTATAAGGGCTTGGCATAAATCTCAGTGTCCCACAACTTCGAAGTGATAAAATGTAGCTTTCTACTGATTTCTATATTAATCTATTCTGATTATATACAGATAGATTTTTTTTAATCTTTTAATCTCTCAAAGTGATGTTTCTGGTGATAAGACATGGTAATGCTACAATAGCATTTTCTACGAGAATAGATTCTTATCGATACTCACTTCTTCCCAAAGGATCACATCCAAGCTTCTCCTCTAAGATTTTCTCCCACAGAAGGAGAAAGAAATCTCAATAAATAGAGTCATTTGACATTTTGACTATTCAAATGCACCAAGTATGAATTTAGGTACTAATTGGTCATTTTAGAGGCCTGAAAATTTCACAAAGGGAAATGTTCCATTGTCACAGTGTGGCCCATCAGCTCTGATCCAATAATGTAGAATTCCCTTCCATATTAACCAAGGATCATGTAGAACTTGTCTCCAGGTGTGATTGTTGTCATCAGTAGGAATCAGAGGATTTCTTTTGCAGATATTAGATGGCAAGACTCAGGAAATAAGATACAGGCATGAATCAGTCTGAGTTTCACAGAAACTCGGCAGTGTACACTGAGAAAGCGAAGGGTTGTATGGGCTGAGTTTTGTCATCCCCCCCAAATTCACATGTTGAAGCCCTAACCCTCATTGTGACAGTATTTAGATATAAGGCCTTTAAGGAGGCAGTTAAAGTTGAATGAGGTCATATGAGTGGGCCCTAATCCAGAGACACTGATATATCCTTATAAGAAGAAGATACTAGAATGCAGCCACACAGAGAAACGGCCATATGAGGACACAGCAAGAGGCCATCTGTAAGCCAAGGAGACCAAGGCCTCAGTAGAAACCAAACCTGTGGATATTTGAACCTCCAGCCTCCAGAGGTTTTGTGGAAGAATTCTATTGCAGCAAAATACAGAAGTCTCTTCAGGATCTCAACTCCTCCTATTTTACAGTTTTAATCAAGTATATCACTTGGCTCTTAGTGATTCAGAAAGCAAAAAGTATGCCTACAAATATATGGCCTATTTTCAAAATATTTGTATTCATATGTAATATAAGCAATGCAAGTTATGTAAAAGCCTGCCAACGTGGAGCATGACCGTCCTTTTCTCTCTCACTGCCTATATCACCCCCATATCCAGTCCCAGTTCCTTCTGTGTTCTAAGTCAAAGCCAGGAAAGATTCTCCATAGACATACCTTTTTATAGTATGGTTGAGCCTGATGTTTATTTTCTCAGGGTTAAAGTCCAGATTGCTGAAGGTACTCCTTCCTGAGGTTAGACCACCTCAAAGGCTTCTTTTTCTATACCACCGTCTGAATCTGAACCCTTCCTTTTCTGGCTCACCTCCTCCCATCTCCCACTCCCTTGCTCTAACAGCTGTCATATACAGAGCAGAGGAAGCATATGCTGGAGGTGGGATGACAGAAGCCTGAACAATACCAACTACGGGGAGGATGAAAGAGAGCAGGTCCAGAAGAAGCAATATTCTTGTCAAACAAGAGTGGCACTTTTTTCCTCTTGGAGAGAGTAATGCTCAGCCTCATGCCCTGATGTAGATCAGAAGCAAGGATTATAGTATAGAGAGGTCTCCAAGTTGGGGATCCCATATCAGTTGAACTGTGAAGAGAAGGAACTTGAACCTGGAGAGGAGGTAGGACTAACCCTACCTTCCATGTGTGTGCTTGACCAGTCACCAGTATGGTCCTTTTGTAATGGACTGTACAGTACACTCTTACTTCTTTGGTAACTTACGTAGTGCTTTAAGGTTCTACCGCAAATTTCCAGGCTAAGCTACTTGCCACCTTGACCTACAAAAGTAAATCCTAAGAATTAGCATCACAAGGAGAAATGGTTTTCCTTATTTCTTTCCTTTTGTTTCTTTTTATTGTGTCTATATAAGAAGATGATATTAGCTGAAATTATGTTAATCGTTTCACAACACATAGAAATTAAATCATCATGCTGTACACCTTAAATTAATACAGCAATATGTCAATTATTTCTTAATAAAACTAAAAAAAGTGATAGTGATATAACTTTTATTAAAAGTTTAAAAACTAATCAAATGAAGGAGACAGGGGCCTTCCTCTATTTGTCTGTCCAGGCAACAGACCTCTGCTGTGGATGAAGATGGAGGACCTCCATGATAATTAGAACCAGGGTCCATTACTCATCAAGGAAACAGGCCAAGAAGGACAAAATAGACACTTCATCCTTATCCATTTCAAGTAAGATTAAATGTAGAAATATCTGTATCATCAGCCAGAGAGAGCTTGACACCAGTTTTAATTGGAAGTAAACAGAGAGCTGTAGAGGAAGGGCAGGCTGACTGGTCAAATGAGAAGCTTTGATCAGATTTCATTAGGTCATCTCATGCAGAAACAGGCTAAAATTTACGTTGGACCAACAGTTTCTCTAAAAGTGGGCCAAAAAGTATCTAATATATATTTTATATAACAGAAACTTTCCATAATCTAAGTTTCTCTAGTTTTAAAATGAGGTAAATGGTCTTCCTCCTTTACAATTCTCAGAGACATTTTAATAAGATACTGCCCGTGGTATCTGTTAAGTTCCTTTGAAGAAAAACAGAAGGAAATAGAAGACATTGTTAATGTTCAAAGACTATTTGTTGTTGATCTGCTTGATAACATAATTTCTGAAAAGCTCCCTTACCTCTATGTGTTTAGGCAGAGAATTTTACCTAACTTTTCTATGTTTTGGTAGGCAAAGGAAAACAAAGCAATACATCTTAACTTAATCAATGGTCCATTCACATTTCAGTTCAAATGAAAAAACTGAACGCACTTACTAAGAAAGTAACTGATATTAAGATAGCTGTCCCCTAGATAGAATAGGTTACCCTAAAATTTGAGTGTGTACTAAGAAAATAGAATTGATTTTTCTAATAACCCAAATAAATACAAAATCCTTATTAGCTTTCAGAGACGTTCTTTTCAAAAAAAACAAAACAAAACAAAAAAAAACCTAAGTCAGACTATTTGAATGTGAACAAACTAAATAGATTGCTTTCCGTCTCAAAAGAATGGGACTTTTCTTAGTACCTAATTAGCTTTCTTTTTTAAGTCAAGGGGATCTGCTCAGAGTCAGGCCACCTTTTCAAAGCAGGCCCAGCAAATTCACATTATACAAGGTCATAATCAGTAGACAGAATTTCCAAGCACGTCAGGTCATATTTTCTTTAGAGGTACAGGAAATGGGGTAAAGTCAGAAAGTGCAGGTTACCCCACAGGCCAGCAAACAATTCTGCCAATTACTCCCTGGGGGTAGTCCAGCACCATTGAAAGGGCCTGCCAGTATAATTACTAGTGACACAAGCATTTGCTTCAGTCAAGTTGACTTAAGTACCTAACTGAAATAGGCACTAAGCTATATGGGCAAATACTTCCCTTTATTTGCATTTTTAACATAAGAGATTCATGTAGAGTCTTTAATCTGTGCAATCAGTTCATAAATAGCTCATACTTTTTTAAAACACTGATAAAGCAAATACTTTCTCCTATAGACAAAAAACAAAAATAGATCCTTGAATTTTATTTTAACCAAGAATTCCAGATACAGTGCCACAATGTTCAGCCATCAGTAAAATTAGTGTCTTTGCTTTCTTCTTCCTTAATAATTTTTTTCTACAATTGGTGCTAATAAGCAACTAATTTTCAAAAGTCAAGTACTTTGAAAAATAATGAATTATTGGAACTAGACACCTATGAACTGGCAAATCATATTCAATAGATAATGTTTCAAAAACCTTATGAACAAATATAAATTTTGAAAAAAGAATCATATTTAATGCATTCACTAAAGGATATCCAGTGGCACAGGAAATCCAAGATAATTCTTAGAGAAAGCAAATATTTTATTTAGTAAACCCACAGGGAGGAAAAAAAACCCTTCCCTAATTTTTTGTATCTGGATTTTCTTACATCAAACTGATATACAAAATTGATCTATACTTATGTACTTAGTCAAATATTTCTTTAGTTAACCACAGTTTCATTTGCAGTTTCATTCAGTAAAAGAAAGGTTTATTATAATTTTGCCAATAGGGACATCATGTTATCATATTAGCTTTTTTCATACTCTGCCTCAAAGTGATCTGATGTTTATTGCATTAGTTTCCTACTGCTGCTGTAACAAATTACCACAAACATAGTGGCTTAAAACAACTCCCATTAGGTCTCACAGTTCCATAGGTCAGAATCTGGGCTGGCTCCACTGATCTCTCTGCTCTGGATCTCATGAGGATATTATCAGTTGTGTCAGCCCATTGCCTCTCAGAATCTGCTTCTATGCTCATTCAGGTCATTGGCAGTATTCAGTTTCTTGTGGCTGTAGAAATAAGATCCCATTTCTTTGCTGGTTATCAGTTGGGGCCACCTCCAGCTCCTAGAGGCTTCTCTTCAGTTCTTGTACATGAACCCCTCCATCTCAGACCAGAGATCGCACACTCAGTCCTCATGCTTTGAATCTCTCTGAATCCCCCCCACACACACACATCTCACTGACTGCCATCCTTTTTTGCTTTTAAAAGCTTGTATGAGACACTGGGTTTACCCAAATAGTCCAGGATAATCTATTTTAAAGTCAGCTGATTAGTATTCTTTTCATTTTGTCATGTTTGTCATGTGACTGAGAAAATAAACCTCGACTGTGCCTTGGCTCCCCTAAGGAAGGAATATCAACTAACTCACACAACCAACATCTTAAAAAGCTACAGAATACCAAAAGAAAGCCAACTAAAATTAGGAGTAAAATTAGGAGAGAAAAAAGCAAGCCAACACCAGATATTATAAATATGTTGACCTTTAATAACGCTGGATTTTAAAATAAACTCTTGGCTGTGGTTTACATAGTGCCATGACCACTTATATCCATTAAAGGTAAACATATGTTTGTCATTTAAGGGCATATGCTGAATGCCTGACCTCACGATAGATTTTTGCATTCAAATGTATAAGCGCTTTTGCTAGACAGGTTTGTAAGGAAAACTCCCAGATTAACAATCAATTCATTGCTTGTATTTAGAGTCTTTAACTCTACTTAGGTGGAAAGGTTGAAATGGGTCAGAACCAAATTTACCAGATGGAACTTAAACTACATCCACTGCTAGGTTTAAATATGCCTGGACATTAACTGGTGGGGCTCACAAAAGTTGTACAGAATTTCTTTTGCATTAGGCTTTAAGAGCCTCCCAGGGGACAATTGTTATGAACTAGGTATGTGAGATGGCCTTCGTCTTCAAAGTAGAGTAGGGGTTTTGAGTACAGCGTGGCCCTTGTCAGTCAAAAATAAAACAAGTCCTACTTCCAGGAAACATTTTTTGGAAAATAACACCAGAAAGATCCAGTCCCATGCATCTGTTTAACTAGAGGAAACCTGTGGAAATATAGTTCTTTGTGTCATCCAAGAAGGCAAGGAGAAACAGTGAGCACTACTCATGTCTATAGAGAAGTGCTATTATTTTCATGTTGATTTTGCAACAGGTCACTTTTACAAATTCTTAAAATTTCCAGTTTCAATCATTTATGATCTTGGATTTTATATGTAGATATTATCTAAAATAATATCAATTTTGTCTATTTCTTTTATTTTCTTTACCTCTTCACCACCCAATATTATTGAATTTGTTCCTTTAATAAAGGTATACTTTTATCTTGTTCCTGAGTTTACTAGAAATGTTTCCAGAGTTTCACCACAAAGTGTGTCTTTTACTATAGGTTATTAGTTACTACCTTTTATAAGTCTAAAGGAGTTCCCATACAGTTCTTGTTTGTTAAGAGTTTTTGCAATAAGTAATTATTGACTTTTTCAAAATCTTAGTCTACTATGAATGTATGTTTTTCTCTAATCATCTTTGAATGTACTGAAATATATTGATGGCTATTTTTATAATAGTGTATCATCCATGTACTCCTAGGATATAGTCTATTAGGTAAAGCTATATGTATGCACGCGTGTGTGTGAGTCTGCATGTGTGTTAACATATGGTTGGATTAAATTTAACATTTTAGTTAGGACTTTTGTTAAATGAAATTGGCTAATTGGCTTTGTCTGGTTTGAGTATCAAGGTCATGCTGTCCTGCTAAATTGTAGCTCTCTTTTCTTATTTAAAAAAAAAATTAGATATAACAGAGAAATCCCATTCATGGAATTTTACCAAAACTGACCTGTAACATCATTTGATCTTGGCAGGCCAAATGGAAAGATTTTTGACTACCGACGCAATTCTTACGTGTTGTTTTGTCCTTTTGGGTTTTTTTTGAAAACATGTTTATTGGTTTTGGTAACTTACATGTTTCCAAAAAATTATTAATTTCATTTAGTTTTTCACAAGTATAAACTTGTTCACAACATTCTCTTTAAAAAATTTTTTCTATATCTTTATTTTATTTTGAGAGATAGAGAGCCAGCGGGGGAGGGGCAGAGAGAGGGAGAGAGAGAATCTGAAGCCCTTTGTTCCAGGCTCTGAGTTGCCAGCACAAAGCCTGAAGTGGGGCTCAAACCCACAGACTGTGAGGTCATGACCTGAGCCGAAGTCAGACACTTAACTGACTGAGCCACCCAGGCGCCCTGTACAACATCTCTTTTTTAAAATTTCTGTGCTATTTTGCCTATGCAACCCATTTTATTCCTAATATTATTTGTCTCACTCTTCCGTTATTATTTTTTGCAATGTTGCCAGAGTTTTATCTCTCATTGTTTAAGAAAAACAAAGGGCTTTAGATATTTGCTTTTTCATTTGTTAGATTGTTCATTAATCTCTAATATTTACCCCTCTTATTTTCTTCTATTTATTTATTTTGAGAAAGAGAGGGAAAGAGAGAGAGAGCATGGGTAGGGAGGGGCAGAGAGAGAGGGAGAAAGAGAATCCCTAGTACAGATAGCACAGAGCCAATGGGGGCCTGAACCCACGAAATGTGAGATCATGACCTGAGCTGAAATCAAGAGTTGGATACTCAACCAACTGAGCCACCCAAAGTCCCTACTGACTTCTGGAGTTGACTGTTCAACTTACTTATCATCAGCATTTCTTGTCTTCTAAGAAATAAATTTAAGTGATAATTTTACTCTAAAGTGATATAAGATCACAGAATTGTTCTAATGATTTTTATAAACCATGCATTCTTGAGAAGTCTGTAAAGTTTCAAACGTATAGGGAATTTGGTCACTTTTATAGTTGCTGGTATTTAATTTTAAAGCATCATGTTCAGAAAAAGTAATCTGTAAAATCCTAATATTTTGAACTTGTTGAGATTGCCTTTATGGCCTAATAGACCTTCGTGTTTTATATATATTTTTTACACATGTCGACCAGTTTTAGTAAAGTACATATTTCTAGGAAATTGTCAGTGTTATCCAGGTTTCCAATTTTATACACACAAAATATTTTTCAGGTATGTATTTACACAATTAGTGCTCTGTTTTGGCCCTGCAAATATCTCTGTGTATCTACAGGCCAGAGTTACCAATTATATTACTAAACCATTAATGTCAATAATTATTTCTTATCTTTTGGTATTCTGAGATTATAATCTCCTGGAATGATTATTAAATTTTAATTAATTCTCTGTAATTCTGTTAAATATTTCTTGATATATTTATTTCAAATTTCAGATGTTAGGTCTATGAAGGTCTGTAATGATCATGTGTTCTTGGTGGATTACTTCACTTAGGCAGAAAAATTTTCCCCTTTGTTGTTTTTAAAGTTCTTCACAGACAGGAAACCATCAAAACCCTAGAGGAGAAAGCAGGAAACAACCTCTTTGACCTCAACCGCAGCAATTTCTTACTTGACATATCCTCAAAGTCAAGGGAATCAAGAGCAAAAATGAACTATTAGGACCTCATCAAGACAAAAAGCTTATGCACGGCAAACAATCAGTAAAACTAGTAGGCAACCAACAGAATGGGAAAAGATAGTTGCAAATGACATATCAGATAAAGGGCTAGTATCTAAAATCTATAAGAAACTCACCAAATTCCACAACCAAAAAAACAAATAATCCAGTGAAGAAATGGGCAAAAGACATGAACAGACACTTCTCCAAAGAGGACATCCAGATGGCCAACAGACACATGAAACGATGCTCAGCATCCCTCCTCATCAGGGAAATACAAATCAAAACCACACTGAGATACCACCTCACGCTGGTCAGAGTGGCTAAAATGAGCAAATCAGAGAACTCTAGATGCTGGCGAGGATGTGGAGACACGGGCACCCTCCTACACTGTTGGTGGGAATGTAAACTGGTACAGCCCCTCTGGAAAACAGTGTGGAGGTTCCTCAGGAAACTAACAATAGAACTCCTCTATGACCCAGCAATAGCACTGCTAGGAATTTACCCAAGGGATACAGAAATGTTGATGCATAGGAGCACATGTACCCCAATGTTCATAGCAGCACTCTCCACAATAGCTAAATCATGGAAAGAGCCTAAGTGTCCATCCACGGACGAATGGATCAGGAAGATGTGGTTTATCTATACCATGGAATACTACATGGCAATGAGAAACAATGAAATCTGGCCATGTGTAGCAACATGGATGGACCTTGAAGGTGTTATGCTGAGCGAAATAAGTCAGGCAGAGAAGGACAAATATCATATGTTTGCACGTATAGGAGGATTAGGAGGAACTTGACGGAGGAACAAGGGGGAGAAGAAGGGGGGAAATGGTGGGGGAGAGGGAGGGAGGCAAACCATGAGAGACTCTTGAATGCCGAGAACAAACTGAGGACTGATGGGTGAGGGGACGGGGGTGATGGGCATGGAGGAGGGCACTTGTGGGGATGAGCGCTGGGTGTTATATGGAAACCAACTTGACAATAAACTATGAAGAAAAAAATAAAGTTTTCCACAGTAAATTTGATTCTGCCATTAATATTATCCTCCAGCTTTCTTAAAATTAGCACCTCAAAGGGTCATCCCAGGATTCCTGGGGGTAACTAACACTCTTTCAGAGGTTCTGTGAGGGCAAAACTCTTTTCTTAATAATATTGAAATGTTCTTTTTCTCTTTTATTCTTAAGGTCTCACCAGTAATTGTGGGGTTTTCCAGAGACTGCATGACATGTGACATGACAACAGTTTGAATGCAGAGGCAGATGTGAGAAGCCAGCTGACCTCTATAAACCAAGAATTAAAGATTTGCAAAAGTGTTAATGTAACTCTTCACACTAATTAATCTATTTTTTGTATTAGAAATGTAGTCACTCTTCAAAAAAGTTATTTAGACCAACATATAATAGACTTTATTGTTATTTTCAAAAAGGTACTAATAAGCATTTATTTTACTTTTTTCCTAGCATCTATTCAATCAACCACATTTTCCTCTACCAATCTATTTCTAAAAATACTAATTGCCACTTTTATAGTAAAACAGTAAAAATTAACATATTTCTTTAAAAAATCAGTTTCCTTATTTAAAAAAATATGGATAATTCTGCACTATTTTACATCTTAACATAGTCCAACTGCAGCCCCATTTCCCCCAGCAGCCACATTTAGCATTCCTATATATTTATTGTGGGAGGTAGAATTTTTGGTATATGTTTATTCTGCCATTCTTTTACAGAATTCATGGCATTTTTCCAATTACAGACAATTCTTGCCTTAAAGGAAACTCTGGTATCTGTTGTTAAAATAAAAAATCTTCCCCTTATAACCTTGATGGCTTCATAGTTTCTTAAAAACAAAAACAAAAAGCACGAACTTAGTCTAACGTTTAAGTCTAACATTTAATCAATGTTAATCTAATACATCTTCCAGTCTGATTTTCCACTATGCCCCTATTTAAAATATGCACGTCAGCCAAACTAGATTAACAAATATTTCCTAGATGTGTTCCACCATTTACCATCCTTATGCCTGTATCTATTCTCTGCTTCTACCTTGAATTCTCTCCTCACTCTTCAAACTTCTATAACCAACTTGAACCACAATGTAGTACAAAGTCCCTTCCGCAAAGTCTCCCCTGAGAAGCCCATATGGAAGCAATTCCCATGCACTGAATTCTTAAGCATGGGATATTCTTTTGTATTATTCAAAATGTAGGTATATTATGCTGCATTGCTTTGTAGATATTTGAGGTTTTACCCTATCTCCTCAATTACATTGTAAGTTCTTTGAGGGTAGAAATTATTTAACCCATCTTTGAATCTCCCACATCATTAAACACAAGATTACTTAGAAAGTTTAAAAACTAATAATTTTCAGGAAGATAACAGTCAAAAACAACGGGCATAGAGTTAAGGAATTACTTTTTGGTTTCTGATATCAGATCATGATGCCTTTTTGATATAGAAGAAATATTCTTAGCACACAGTGGATATTCTTGGTGTGGATATGTTGGGAGTCATTCCACCAGGCAAGAAAAAAGTTGCAGCTTGGCAGGGATTGGGGGGGGTGGGGCAGTCTCCTACATCCATGCTCTGCATTCAAGCTTCAGACAAGCTTCAAGAAGAAACAAAAGTATAGTTGCTTTAGCTCTCACCAGTGCCTCTTTTTCTTCTGCCATCTGCCAAATCATCTTAGTGCACTTCTGCAAGAAACCTAATGAAGTCACTACCTACTAAACTTATTAGCAAACTTAGTCCAAGGACATGGCTTTTAAAGTACTGCAAAAAACATTTTCCAACAACATTTAATGCTCTTTTATCAATTCCCACAATGCATTTCCAAAAAGGAAAGAAATAAAGCAAATTATTGAAATATGGTGCACCTACCTTGCATAGGAGTACATTTGCTAGCAATGATTTTATTTATCCTGATTCCCTCCATTTTCACAAACACATATGACCATCAAAACTGCAGAAAGTATTCATTTATGTAAAGCATATATTACAAAGAGTTTCTATGGTTCACTTCTCCAAATAAGTCATCTCCTATCTTTAGTTTAGTTCAGTAAATAATTATGGAGTACCTATTTTCCAGAGACTATATTAGGCAATAAGTATGTAAACATGAATAAAACACAATCCCTGTTCTTGGTGTGCTGAGCTGGAGAGGAAATGATCACCTAAAGAGGTGTCATTCTAATGTGGTTAGGTCTCTGATAAGAGGTATTATGACACATATATGTTTCAAGAAAGGATTACATGATGAGCTCATCTCTGCCCAAATGCTTGAAAGTGAGTATAAATTAGCCAGATGATTGAAAGCCATTTCAGATTGAAGTGCAAAGTACCATTCTATGGATAGCCTATTAGTATCTCTAGAAGGCTGTGAGGAGTCCCAGGAGTTGGGATTAGTTGGTTAGATGATGATCAGAACCTTGTATTGTATTATAATAAGCTGAGAGTTAAGTTATGGTTAGCATCTTCCAAACTGCATTACAGGGGAAGATTAGAATTCTATAGAATATAGCAGGTTCTCTTAAAGAAAAAAGTTCTACAGTGAAAATAATTTCCATTTCAGTGATTCACTTTGAAAATTTTAAAAGCTATGAAAAGTCCTGAAGTCAAGAAGCTGGCTTAATGTTAACCCAGCAGTTCCCAAATTTATTTGGCTTCTAATCATTTTTTCACAGGATAGCTGTTAACATCCCATGTGACTCAAGTGTTTTACAAAACACAGTTTGGGCAATATTGGATATAAGCAATGGAGTAGCTACTGAGCTCATCACTTTACATATATGTTGATGAATTTGGACTTTATTTGGTATTCAATAGGGGACCATCAACACTGTTCCAGCAGGAAAATGGACTGATTGAAGCCAAGACTTGGGAACATAAGTCAACAAGGATGTAAGGAGGGATTGGAGGGGAGATAGGCAGGAGGCTGGAACACTAGTGAGGAGAATTCATTCTTGGAACAGTTCAAAATATAAAACTATAAACATATGTTTTGGAAATGTTTCTAGATTTAATAAATTCTATGATAATATACTAGGGAGATTTCTTTGAAAATCCATAACAGATGCCAGTAAGAGTACTATCCACCTTATCATCAATTAAAGTATATTTGGGATCTCCAGGGGACATTATGCATGTATATAACAACCAAAAACAAGTTGCAACAGGCGTGCCTTATTGTCAAACTAGAGAAAAAATGATCAAGATAAGAATAATTAATATCAGGTGGATTAAGTTACTGTAGTCAGTCATTATTCAGCTATTTATTAAGCACCCACAGAGGGCACAGCACTTTACTAGATTCTTATAAAAATCCACATATTAATAACAGAGATTTTTTTTCCCACCAAAGTAATATGTATTTGGCACTGAGCTCCCTGTGGCTCAATGCATCCTGAAGAGAGCAGCCACCACTGAACAGCCATTATACAATTTTGCTCAATGTCCAATCAAAGAAAACAGACCTTTAAACATTTCATCATTGAGAGGTACTGAATTAGATAAATTACAAAGTTTAAAAAAATATATGTTTATGATTAGGGGGAAACCTTGGAATAACTCAGAAAGTCTGGACCACAATCAATTCTAGCACTTAAAAACTAGCCTAATAAATATTTTATATATTCATTCTGTCCACTAAAAATATATAATTTGAGCACAAATACAAGTTGGCACTGAACAAGGCACTGAGAATACAGCAGTGAACAAAATTTTCTCAAACCATTGCCTTGTGGAGGTTGAATTCTGACAATGAAGACAGACCTTAAGTAAGAATAGGTATTGATATGGATATAGACAGACGTACATACAGACATAGGTATTAGTGTAATAAATAAAAATAAAGAGAATATAGAACCAGAAGCTTCCAAAAAGTTGGAGGAACTTGAGTCAAAAATATTTCAGGCAGAAAAAAATAGGAGGTACAAAGGCCCCAAGACAGGACATCTGTGGCTAAATTAGAATGAAAAAGAGAAGGAGCAGAATGAGGTGAAAAATTGCAAGCCATAGATCATCTGGGGCCATTGTAATGAGTCTAGCTTTTCTCTGGGTGTGTTAGACACAACGGTGGTGGGGGGTGGGGAGGTTTGAAGAGAAGGGATATAGAATCTAACATTACGTTAAGGCTGCTGTATTAAGGGGCTGAAGTGAAGGGTGGGTGGGGACAAGGACAGAAGTAGGCTAACTAGTCAGGAGACTTATGCAGTAATACAAATGAGAAATGGTAGAGGCTTGGATGTAGGAGGCACTAGCAGAAAGGTGGTCTGATCTGGGATATATTTGATGGTAGTGCTGACGAGATTTGCTGGTGGAGGAGCCAAGAATGACTTAGTCTTTGGCTTGAGCAACTGGACACATGCAATTGCCAGCTAATGAAATGTGGAAGACTGTCTGTAGGTGGAAGGAGATTTTGGGAGGAAGATTAGTCAATTTTTGGACAGATAAGTACATGATGCCTATTCAGCATCCAACTGGAGATTTCAAGTAGGCAGATGCCTATACAAGCTTAGAGATCAGGGAAGAGTCCAAGGCTGAAGATAGAAAATTAGGAATGAGTGATATCAGTAAGAGTGAGAGTAAAGATAAAGAAAAGATAAGGACTGAGCCCTGGGACATGACAAAATTTAGAAGTCAGGGAAACAATAAGAAGTCAGTAAGGTAGACCTGAGAAAGAATAGCCAATTAAATAAGAAAACCAGGGGAGGGTGATAGGCAGAAAGCGAACTGAAGAAATTGTTTCAAGAAAGATTAATCAAATTGTCAATTTGTGTCAAATGTGGCTGATAGATCAAGCAAAATCATTGACTATTATCAATAGTATTGACTACTGCATTTAGGAACACCAAGCTAACTGATGACTTTGATCAAAAGAAAAGTTTTAGTGGAAAGTTAGAGGCAAAAGCCTTTGGAAGGGGATTTAATAAAGAGGAGGGAAGAAATTGAAGGCAAACATAGATAACTTCTTCAAGGAGTTTTCCTATCATAGGGAAAAGGAAAATAAGATAATAGCTTTCAAGTTATGAGCATTAAGAGAGAAATGGGAGAGATCACACTACACTGTATGTTGAATCCAGTACAAAGAGAAAAATTGATCATGTGAGAGAGAATTTTCAGAATTTGCAGAGTCTTTAAGTAGGATATAAAAATGGCAGCTAGTGCCCAAATGAAGAGGTTGAACTTAAAAGAGTAAGGATGGTTCATATTTCCCAATAGGAAAAAGGCACCCAGATATAGATATGGATATATGTGTATGGGGAAGAGATACCTTCTCACTGCTAGTATTTATCTAGAAAATAGGGAGTGAGGTCATCAACTGAGACTTTTCATTGGAAAAGAGGCTGTGCTGGGGATGTTTAAAAATTTGAGTAGAGAGGAGAGTAGTTGCCTAAAGGGACAGAAAAATACAGAATTGTCAGGCAGTCCTAAGGTCGTATTTGAGATTGATTGTTTTTAACTTGAAGTAAGACCATTAGCATGTTTTTGTTTTGTTTTACAGCCAAGTTGAATATGTTAAAGCTTAAAAGGAGTAGATGAAGAGTGGAACTTGGCCAGTGATGAACTTGTGGAAGGTGAGAATGAGAAAAGACAAAGTACAGGATCATAGAAGACCAATTCAAAGGGGTGATTATTGATGGGGCATGGAATTCAGGATTGGAAAGAGGGATGTCTCACATGACAATGTGAGAAGGGTCATGAAAGAACAGGATAATCAGATGGATTATAGATCCTAGTGAGATCAAAATTCATTAATGTTTGAGTCCCAATGGAAGTGAAATTGAAAAGGAGTAGATGATAATAACAAATGGGGTGCTCAAAACTGATATTGTAGTGAATTAGCGATTTTCAATAATGGCACGGTTTCAGAGTTTTAAGATCATGGTACCAAAAGATGAAAAGGGAAGGAATAAGATGGTTGGAAAAGAGAAAGCCAAAGGCCTGACAAGTCAGAATACTGAAAGGATTCTATGCATGGCTATTGAAAATATGTAGTTTTTTCCAAGAGTTGAAAATAGAATAAAATTAATACTGGGAAGGTTTGGGTAAAAGAAGAGAAAAAAGCAGGTGAAGTAAAGCAATAGGAATTTCCAGCTGATACTATCTGATTTTAATCATAGAGTTGGAGAACAGCTTTTAACAAATTTCAACATACATGTTACATGTGGATCAGGAAGGAACTTATTAAACTCAAGAATCTGACTTAGTTGATCTGGGGAAAGGGTTGAGATCCTGCAATTACAGTACAGAAAGTGGAGTAAGAGTGAGAGAGAAGGAAGATTTAAGTTTAGAGAATACCAAACATCCTTCAGCAAAACTCAACTCCTTCTTGCCTTCCTTTCTTGTTTTTCTTATTTTCTTCCTAGGTTCACAGGAACCAATTAGACTGTCATTTAAATATGAACAGAGAAAAGGAAAGAATCCAACATGCTAAAGCTGACTCAGCTATGAGATTTATTATTAGTGATGTCTGGTACAAGAGAAGCTGTTTTAAACGTATGTTTATAAAGCAGTACTTTGCAAATTGATATTTTATTTAGGGCATAAAACCAAAAAGGAAAAATTTTAACCTTCCCAGAAGGAGTTACTAATGTTCTTTGCTTCTATTCTAAACAGAGTTACTGGTAGAAAGTTATGTTACTTTTCATTTATTTGTTTAAAGAAAATAGGCCTCAAGGAAATGAAGATTGTGGGCAGATGTAGTTCATCATGATTAAGAAGAAATGATTCTGATACTAATGAAAACCTATTTCTTAAAGGATAAGAAACTCAGTATATAAAGAAAGCAGGTATGCAAGAAAATACATGAACTATCATTAGCTAAAGTTTTGGAGCAGGCCACTCCATAGAGCTTTAAACGAAGAAGACTGTTAACCTGCAACATGCTTCTCTTATTATGGTCAATAGAAAAGAAACAACATATTTGGATCCCAGATAAGTCCCTTTAGTTGCCTCTGCTGCTGGCTAGGAGGAAAAGAATCAGAGGAAAAAAGGGTTAAATCCTAATGAAAAATTGCGGGTCTTAGAGATTATGAATTGGATTGATGAGTTTTTGTTTCCTGAAGGACAACATGCAGATTAAAGAGCTTTTAACTGTTCTTGATGCAATCAAAAGGTTATGGTCGTCTGCTAAAAACTCAGTTTCAGCCACAGTTTATGTAAGTTGTTCACATTACTCACTCAGTAATGATGTACTTGGCCCCACTGTTTGTGGTCTGGTTCTCATTTGTTTGGTATTACATTCCAAGACTGCAATGACTCAGAAATGTTCCTTATTTTTTACAGTAAGAAGAAATAGCATGCTTTGCTTGAAACATCTCAAGTTTAATCACTTGTCTGTGGTCTTCCCACAATCTATCTAAGCAGGTGTATATAAGTGAAGGCTTCCACATATTGCATTAGAAGAACCAGTATTTCTAACCAGAAAACTGCTGAAGCTAGCTTCCTATACTCATATGACATTAACAGAAAATTTAAACCCTTTACAATATAACAATATATTGAATATATACTGAATATATAGATATAGTGAATAGTGTATAATATTCACTCTTATCGGAGTGTTAGCAAGTAGGCTTTTCAGAATATAAGAAAATTCTCCAGATAAATAGTATCAAATATTTATGAAACCTCTATGTATGTATGAGGGAACGTGACAGTTGTACTCAAATCTATTTGAAGAGAAGGTATGTTCAAGAGGTATGAGAACTATTGTACACCAACAGGGAAAATATAAGTAGGGGCAATAGGTAAATATATATGGGTAGGTTTGGTTTTGACACAATACAATTTTTTCTATGAAGTATTAAGTTTAAGGGCTCCCAGAAAATAGAATGACACTCCCCCCCTTTTTTTTTGGACTTTAGATCCCTGAAGACATTGAAGCAGAAATGGCAGTGAAGAATCAGATGAGTTAGTCTCAAATATCTGTTCCCTGCAAACCTAACTGCCTTGGATTCTAGCATAGAGTTAATAGGTATTCATTAAGTGAAAAAAAGAAACTTCTCTCACAATGTAACACTATTCTTACATTTTCCCTTCATAAGTTCTTGGGTCACCTCAATTCTCCTGTCATGGTAGTTTATAGCACTCTTCTCTACCAGCCAGTAACACACAGAATGTGAGTTCTGGCAGAAATAGAGGGACGTCTTTAAGGTATTCTCTTCCAAAGAAATATGTTAGGTGAGGACTAGCCCATAGCATACTAAATATAATTGAGTAGAAATGTGCATTAACATATAGTCTGAATTTGTTTCTTGTGTAAAATTGTCACTCAATAAGATTTGAAGGAAGTAAAATACAGGACAATAGAATTTTGAACAGGGAAGGAAATTTGGGGAGACAAAAACGAAATGCTGCCCATAGAAGAAAGACTTGGTTAATCTTTCTAGAACCTAGCTTCAGAGTAGCACCAGGTGTCTGGAATGACAGACTTTACTATAGACCGTTTGTTGTCTTTTTTGCCTTCAAAAAGTACCTCAGAAAAACTTGGGGGAAGGGAATTCTAAGGCTTGTTGGGAGTTCAAATAAACCAACTAGAAGTCAAAGGAAAGGAATCTGGTGCCATTTTCTTAATTACTTGAACTTCCTCTAATTCTACAAGGACTGTTCTGAGTCTGGAAAGACTTTGTAAGGCCACATTTTTATAGTCAATATTCACCTCAAGTAAGTTCTCTGAGGTAAGACTACTCTTGCTTACTCAGATCACTCAGAGTTAAAATAAACTTGAGTTACAAACAGGAAGTGAAAAAGTAGCAGTAATTTATTGAACTAAAGACTTATTTTTCTCTCTCTGAAGTGTAACTACTGCAGCATAGCCTCTAGGTGTGTCAAGATCTTGATTGTCTTACAAATTGTAGCTGACATGTTCTTTCTCAATATTTGTGTAGTGCCAGAATTTTTAGTTATGGCCTCCTTTCCTGAGGTACATGAGAAAGCACCTATCCAAAAGAAAAAAGAAATCATTTAGATGAGACAAGAAGAGTCAATAGGTATTGCATTTATTTTGGCTAGGTTTTCCAGACTTACTGCACTGTCCTTGAATTAGAAATGAACCCTTAAAGGATTTCTCATTCAACTACTCTAAAGCTCAGTTAACATCTCTATAAATGAAGGCAACGTATTACATGATCCCTAAGATCACATCCAGCCCCAAACTTTATGATTCCCTTCTCACAAGTCCAATTGACTGCAACCCTATTACCTTCTACACATTGAAAAACCAGCATTTGAGTTAATCTCTCTCTGTGCTCTGGTAAATTAGCAATGTTTCGGGTGGTCCATAATTCTCTTCTGAGTGAGTATAATATATTCTGGTTTGGGGTTATTTTAAGCTCTCTGTGATTCTTGAAGGTAATTATTTGTGACTTTGCAATGATTGTGACCAGTTCCTTAAGTTCTTGAGTGTGAAAGTTACCTGGATCTATGGATTTAACCCATCAGTCTGAATCAGTCATTTTTATCTTCCTTCAGGTTAGTGAGGCTATCTGCCTCACATCATATCCTTGCCTACTATCAGTTTTAAATCATGGCTGACATTTGTGGGGAAAGAATGAACTCTAAAGGGCCTTCATGTCATGTCATTTTTAAGTGCTTTTCTTTTCACTGGATCAAGGGCCGATACTTTTCCCATTTTCCCCCACTTAATGATTTTAAACAGTTTTTTTAATATCTTAAGAGTTGTATCTTACATCTTCCTCTTAGTGGTTTATCAACCACAGCATAAGAGGATATGAAGATCACTGGACTTGGGAATAGGGACATCTAGGTTTTCACCCAATAATCTTTGGAAAGTATTTAGAATCTCTGAGCTTCAGTTTCCCCATCCCTAAAGCTAGTATGAACAAGCATGAGACACAAGTAGTGTCCATCAGCTTGTTTTAGCATTCTTTATCCGTGTTACCTAGGCCGAGGAAGGTCAAGGCAACACTAACAGTAGTACTCATAAATGTGATAGGAAAATGCACATGAAGCCTGGACATGGGGAATTGATGAATATAGTTTTTAATATAGTTAATACTTAAATTTAGGTATATAGACAACAGAGGAGAGATAAATAAACATACAGGAATGGTGATGATCTTCTTATGGAAGATATAATCCAATGTTGGGTCTGACACCTACCTCCCCTTCCTTGGAGACCTTTAGACCAAACCAAATCTGTCCCAGAAGAGACCACAATATCCAAACTCTTTGGTCAATGAAGAATTCTGCTACACTGACCTGAATGTGCTAAAATGAACTTCAGCAACTCCTTGCTTTTTATTTGTTTTTTAAGAACCATTAAACTATGAAGAACGACTTAGGTTTGCCAACTTGTAATCTTGCCAAAAAAGCTTTAGATGAAAACTTTACATCTACTCTCTACTTTTTCTACTACTTCATAAAGAAGTGGCTATTAGGAAAATTAGTTGCCCAGCAGAATAGAGACAGTTTTTAAATTGAAAAATTTTAACATTATGAAAAGCTATTAACTTCCCCATGTTACCACTGACTGATAAAAATGTAACAAGACTATCATCCAAAGACGTGCATCCAGAAATCACCCTTCAAGTAGGAAAAGACATGACCACAGTCATCCCGGGGCACCTGCTGCCTTCAGCCAAAGCATTACTGGGCAGAGCTGGCACTTAGGTGAGGTCAGGATCACACTTTGACCAGCAGCATCAGAGACGAGCATCTGTTCACTGGCCAGAGGCAAACAGAGCTGTTGTTCTTTTTCTATGTACAACTTTTTCTGTCGACTGAAAAAATCTCTGGTTTGTTATTAGATTCAGGTGTCCCTGCAATTGTCCACTTTCTACCCTCTTAATTTCCCCTTTCCTGAGATTGTGCTATAATTTATAAAGCTTCTGGCGTCAATAACTTTATTTTCGTTCTGACTAGTGGTCGCAAACTCCCTGCATGTTTCTGGTTTGTTAGCAGGTGGCCTGGCCTGCCAAGAAAGAGCTCACAGTCTTGGATTCCCCCCAGGGTTTACCCAGGTTCCAAAATTGGTATCAGGCCTGATACATATTACAGAGCCTCATGGGTACGTTAATGTTTATACAGGGCAGACAGGCCCATAGGGTACAAGGCTTCATCCAAACACCTTGTACATGATTGAAAGGGGATATTGCCCAGTAACAGGATCATTTTCTTTAAAACTGCGTTTACAATTCACTGAGCAGATGAAAAAAAGAGGAAACAGGTGAAAAGTTTGGGCCAAGTGAACTGTTGTCCAAGTATTTCACAACAAGGGAGGTAGCCGAGAATTCAGAAAACAACGTCAAACTCCGTTTTCGAGGCTTCTCAATCTGTGTTGCTTAAACCGAGGAAGACCACGCCCATTCAGCAAACATTTGCCGCATCTTCTGAGTTGGAACTTAACCCAAGAGAAGGGAAGCAAACTAGCACTGCAAAAAGCAAATTACAAATATATGACTAGTCAGGAGCTGGAAATGCCGCAAATTATTTACTCGACCACACAATAAAAGTGACAGGAGTTGTGTATCCTTAAACAACCTTCTGCTGGCAGAATGATACCACGAAATGGCCTGTTCTGCTGCTAGATGCACTAAAGATTAGATAAGAAAGCAAACAGTCCCTTGTGGGTCACTCCAAGTCCTTTAACTGCCAAAATATCCTAGACTAGATCAAAAGTAGAAAGGATTCTAGAGTCTCTCTAAATGCTTCTTGGAAGCAGAGATGTGATTTAAAAACCAAAACATTGGAGCAGAGCTGAATATTGAGATGGCTTCTGGTGGAAGGATGTTCAGAGAAGGACATTAGCTGATGGTTGGTCATTAAATGTACCATTTGTGGGCTCTTCTTCTATCACTGTTCAGATTTGTTTGTTAATCCAAGTCACATGCTAAGTAAATCATGATGATCTGTTAATTCTGCAGGTCAGAGGAAAGTAACAGGATGGAGCACGGTTCGGACTGCAATTCTACCAATAATAAGTTGTGTGGAAATCTGTCTCACTTTATTATGTCATAGTTCCTGCATCTGTGAAAATGAGACATACAGACTACCACCCTTTCCAGTTCTTATAATAAACTACCCTCTGATCTCAGCCAGAGTATTACTACCTTCTGATCTCAGCCCGAGTATTTTTGACATCAGGGAAATCCACATGCCAATGACCATTCAGTGATCAGCACTGTTGCTAAGATTTGGACTAAAAAAGTCAGAGGTAGGGAATAGATAGTATGCCAGTCTCTCTTAGGAAAAAATCACAATGAAGGGAATTACAATTACATTTACATGTCCTATAAATCAACTAACTCTGAGGAGAGCAGTGTAGATAGATATTTTCAGACCACTGATAACATAATATACATGACTATTTTGTGGTAAGAAGACAGCAAAGGGACCAAAGACACAAGGCATCCAGTGCTCATCTACATTAGAAAAGGATTATTTGCTTCACAGGGAGATCAACAGTGGCTTCTTTTAAAATTATTTTTAAGTTTATTTATTTATTTTTGAGAGAACAACAGAGAGAGTGAGGAGGGGAGGGGCAGAAAGAGAGGGAGAGAGAGAATCCCAAGCAGACTCCACACTGTCAGCACGGAGCCCAACATGGGGCTTAGACGCACAAACCGTGAGATCATGACCTGAGTTGAAACCATGAGTCAGACATTTAATCGACTGAGCCACCCAGGCACCCACAAGTGGCTTATTTTAAATGTTCAGCTGCCCTAATTTGTTTAAACTTAATCCCACTTGCAAGTTTAGATATACATATATTTTTATTTGGATACTGTTTTATTCATTCAGGAGACAATTATTGAAGGTATAGTGTGTGCTAGATGTGGTACTAGTCACTGGTGACACATAGATGAAAAGTTTGCTTTGTCCATAGTCTTGAAGAACTTACATTCTAAGTGGCAAACTGACAGATATTAATAATAATTTTTTAACATGAGAAATGGTAATAACAACAAATATGAACAAAATGCTTTGGAAGACCAGAGAAATTGGGATTAACAACCTTGCCTTTTGCAAGGACAAAAGGGCTCTGAGTCACTCCACAGGAGATCTTTAAGGTGGATGATTATAGGTTTGACCTTTTCCAGAGCAAATGCTTTCAATTAGATCTAGCACAACGAGTGTGGTGGGGAAGACATCTCACACAGAGGAAAAGCATTTGCAAAGGCATGGAGAAATGGAAATTTAGTAAATGATTGCTGTTCTCATGTGATGAAATTGTACTCTGTGAGAGATCAGGGAACAGAGGAAGGAGGTGATAATGAAAATTAAGGTAGACTTTTTTTTTAGACAATGCTAAAGATTTTCCATTTTACTTATAGGTAGTGAGAAGGAGTTATCAAAAATGACAGCATAATGGGATCGGTGATATATAAAAAAAGAAAGGTCCCTTACAATTCTGGTGTCCAATTATTGCCAAGTTATATTAAATGACCGTAAGCTTTCCATACACATAAATGGAAAAATATTCCATGTTCATGGATTGGAAGAACAAATATTGTTAAAATGTCAATACTATCCAAAGCAGTCTACATATTCAATGCAAGCCCTATCAAAATAACACCAGATTCTTCACAAAGCTAGAACAAACAATCCTAAAATTTGTATGGAACTACAAAAGACCCTAAATAGCAAAGCAATCCTGAAAAAGAAAACCAAAGCTGAAGGCATCACAATTCTGGACTTCAAGATGTACTACAAAACTGTAATCATCAAGACAGTTTGTTACTGGCATAAAAACAGACAGTTAGGTCAATGGAACAGAATAGAGAACCCAGAAATGGACCCACAAACGTATGGCCAACTAATCTTTGACAAAGCAGGAAAGAATATCCAGTGGAATAAAGACAGTCTCTTCAGCAAATGGTGTGGGAAAACTGGACAGCAATATACAGAAGAATAAACCTGGACCACTTTCTTATACCATACACAAAAATAAACTCAAAATGGATGAAAGACCTAAATATAAGACAGGAAACCATCAAAATCCTAAAGGATAAAACAGGCAAAAATCTCTTTGACCTCACCCGCAACAACTTCTTACTCAACATGTCTCCAGAGAGAAACAAAAGCAAAAATGAATTACTGGGGTGTCATCAAGATAAAAAGCTTCTGCACTGCAAAGGAAAAAATCAGCCAAACTAAAAGGTAACCAGTGGGATGGGAGAAGATATTTGCAAATGACATATCAGATAAATGTTTAAATGTATAAATAACTTATCAAACTCAACACCCAAAAAACAAATAATCCGGTGAAGAAATGGGCAAAAGACACAAATAGACACTTTTCCAAGGACATCCAGATGGCCAACCTACACATGAAAAAATGCTCAACATCACTCATCATCAGGGAAATACAAATCAAAACCATAATGAGATACCACCTCACACCAGTCAGAAAGCCTAAAATTAACAACTCAGGAAACAACAGATATTGGTGAGGATGCAGAGGAAGTGGAACACTTTCACACTGCTATCGCAAATGCAAATTGGTGCAACCACTCTGGAAAACAGTATGGAAGTTTCTCAAAAAGTTAAAATAGAATTACCCTATGACTCAGCAATTGCACTACTAGGTATTTACCCAAGGGATACAGGTATGCTGTTTCAAAGGGGTACAACATCCCAGTGTTTATAGCAGCACTATCAACAATAGCCAAATGGAAGGAGCCCAAATGTCCATCGACAGATGAATGGATAAAGAAGACATGGTAAACACCTATAATCAAGTATTACTCGGCATCAAAATAAATGAAATCGTGCCATCTGCAACAACATGGATGGAACTATAGTGTATTATGCTAAGAGAAATTATGCTAAGTCAGTCAGAGAAAGACAAATGTCACATGACATCACTCATATGTGGAATTTAAATTACAAAACATGAAAAGAAGCGACGGGAAGCAAAAATAATACAAAAACAGGGAAGGGAATAAAACATAAAAGATTCTTAAACATACAGAGCAAACTGAAGGTTGCTGGAGGGGTTGTAGGTGGAGGGATGGGCTAAATGGGCAAGAGGCATTAAGGAAGACACTTGTTGGGATGAGCACTGGGTGTTATATATAGGGAATGAACACTCCTGAAATCATTATTGCACTATATGCTAACTAACTTGTGTATAATAATAAACAAACAAACAATTCAGTGAAAATGTGGCTGCATGGTGGGCCCTTATCCAATCTGGCTGGCATTCCTATAACAAGTGTAAATTTCTATACACAAATACCCTGGAGGCATACATGCACAAAGAAATATCAGATAAGAAAAGAACAAAAGGACAGCCATCTGCAGGCTAAAGAGGGAGGCCTTAGAGAAACTTCCTATTCTAGCACATTGATCTTGGACTTCTAGCCTCCAGGACTATAAGAAAAAAAAATTATGTTGTTAAGACCAGGAGGAATGCATGATCCAGGAGACTAGATTCAAATCCACCTGGATCTTAGCTGCAGTTTGGCGCCACCTGGTGGCCAATGTCTAATTGGGTTTAAATACCCATGGGGAAGATTCTGATTCCTGTGGTGGCTAGGACTTTTAGGACAAGGTCACCGATTCCAGTGTGTTAATGATGCCTGCTTCTCTGACTCAATTTTCTTGTCCAGGAGAATATTGGGAATATGGCTTCTTGCGCCTGCTCCCGTGTCTTCTCTCCACTGTTTTTTTTCTCTTACTTACCATCCTATAGAAGACCAGACATCATGGGGTTCTAGCTAGAACACAGGGACCAATCTCCAATCACTTTGCATTATCATGAAATTAATTGGTCTTAAATTTTAGATGACTAAGGTATCATCTACCTTAGTAGATATCCCTACAATGGAAGTAAGAATATTAGAGAGTGTTTAAGATTATCTTGCTCATTATGATATTGAGTTCATCTGCCTTCATCAGTTTGAGAAAACTAGCTTAGAAGCAATTTTAAAACAGGAAACAGTAAAAATCATTGACATCTATAGGAAGTTTTGGAATCTTGAAGAATCAAAGGATCTATGACATCATCTAGTGCTACATATGTAAATGTGTATGCTTAATAGATACTGAGTCCGAGAAAGGTTTATTTTATTTTGTTCACATGGCTGTGCACGGAACCCATGGAAGACCAAGCTAAATTTTGCTTTACTCTAGTGATTTTCAAATCTCTATGAATCAGATGAGTTTGGAAAATATAGTCAACCCCCAAATCCTTCATATCAATCCTTTTAACAAATATCAAAGAAAATGGAGGGCAGGCAGATAAGAGACCATCACACATTAGCACACAGTATAAGAATCAACCCAAATTTCTAAAGTATTAAACAAAAATCATGTTTCTGATGTTTCAAACACCCTAACTGGCCTTTTACCCAAAGTGGGGGAGGAATTGTACATGCCTTCTCATTTCATGGACTCTACACCTAATCTACAAGTTAAGAGTATCAAAATACAGTCTAACAACAAACAAAACCAAAACCAAACAAACAAAAAACTAGGCAAACAAAGAAACAAACAAAATAGTTCTTCCAGGACTTCTAACACAAGTTGCATTCCCAAATACACTGTTCTAAGACAACTTCCAGACCAAAGAAAATTAGTTTCATTTCTGAATATTTGGACACTTAATTGAACAGTCAAGAACTGAACTCCCATATGTTATTTAAACCTGTTAGCAACGTCGTCAGTCTATCCTCTCAAAGATACTAGAGAAAAAGAAAAATGACTGCTTAATTTGAAAAATATTATTTGAGTATGGGTTAGTCAAAAAGTTCAAGATACATAATTTTTTAAACAAATGACAAAATATATATAAAGAAAAACTCTATGTGAGAAAACTTTGGATAAAGAGAATAACTATAACACTTCTCATTTCATTCTACAAAGTGCATGGAATATCTCTCTTTGATGTAGAACACAAAACCCTTACAGCGCAATATTTACCTAAAACAAGAGTAACTGCTAATGGTGACCTATGAAATGATATGCTTGGCCATAGTTAGATCTAGCACTGGCAGAATTATCAAAGAAGTGACATTTATCTCTGTTTCAGTCCTCAAAAAGTCTTGATCCATCCATCCATGTAGCAATTGCCACTAATGCTATACTCCATGTCCTTGGCTTCCCTCTGAGTTCATCTATAGCCAAGATGGACATTTTCTGTAACTGCTGATGAGGAATTTCTCTGCTTCACTGCCTGAAGCTTTTCTTTGGCTCCGTGAGAACTTGTTAAGACTGTTCAAGGTTGGGAAGTTATGGGGATTTAATGGTTGCAAACTAACTTCCAAAATAATGCAGGACATGAGCCACTGGTAAATACCCCAACTTCCCTGTCTTTCCGTGGTATAATTCTGAGGCATACTTGACACAGTAAATCTGCAGATGTTTAATGGGAGTGAGCCCCAGTAACACTGGTAACTCCCTCTTAATCACACCTTTTATCGGTTCCTCTCCTTCCACTTGTACTTTCTGTGAGAACCATCTCAAAAAATTACTTACATTCAAGTCCTTGTCACAGGATCTTTTCTTTAGGGGAAAACCAAGCTATGACATGTGTCTAATGTTCCTATGTTACCCTCTCACTGGGTGCCAATGAATCTCCCTTAATATCTCAAATGGGAACTGGATTGCAGGTTAAGAGGCTGAGTTCTAATCCTGTTTGCTAATTGTGTGTCCTCTTTGAAGCTTAGTTTTGTTCATTCGAAAAATGAGGGGGTTGGATTATATATGCTGTAGAGTGCCATTGAGTTTTTACTCTTTATCTTCAATTTTATTTTAGACTGGAAGGAAAAAATAACACTGGCAAAGAGTGGAAGGAAAAACAATCTGTCACAAACTTGCCTGATAACCAGAATGCATTTCCCTTATTGCATTAAAGTATTATTATCTGGTAACCCTACTATGATGTGAGCTCCTCAAGGCTAAGAAAGATGTCTTATTCATCTTTGTATTTCTAGACTTTAGCAGAGTGCCTAATATATAACAATTACCTAATAAATGTGTAATTAATGAATTAGTAACCATTATATACAGGAAAGAGAAGTGAGGATACTGGCTGGACTGATGGAAGAGAAAATATAGGAAATATGTACGATTGCTATCATGGGGCTGGCTAACACAGGATTATATTGAGTGCTGGATTTTAGGCTTACACTGATAGCCATGACAGGGCATAGAATGTTTTTGGGTAGGAATGGCACAATGAAAAAGGTAAAGGTGGTACAGAGGAAGGGTAGCAGAGTAAGATACTGAGAGAAGTGATCTACTTAACCTCAGTTGTCAAGATAATGTCTTAAAAAGACTTTTTTCAAGTTTTCAAAAATTATAGTGAGAATATAATGCTTGTGTTTATATGATTATCAAACTAACCATAACTCAATCAACTTAATGTATCATCAGCATGTGATATTCATAAATAGGTGTGAATTGTGGCACAATAATTGGCTCCTTATCCATTTTAGTATTTTGTGCACTTTCAAGTGAAAATATTTTTGATGTTACCAAATTGGTCTTACTTTATTTCACAGTTGTTAGTCACCAGGCTTAGTTCACAAATTCCAACTGTTTTCAAAGATCAAATTTATTTCAGTAAATGAAAATGTCTTCAACGCTGCAGAGGTTCAAAACAGTAGAGAAATCAAAACTCATTTATATAAATGATTTCTATTGAATTTATTAAAATAAAATAAATTTCATTTTTTAAAGTCATGACTTATATTAAAAGACCTAATCAGTTCAATGTGAGTTAGCAGCAGCTTGCAAAGGCAAAGTGTGAGAGTCGCTCTCAAATTCTCCTTTCCACTTACCCTCCTTACCCAATCAGCTGTTTTTGACATAAGCATAGCATATCATTCTTGCTGCATAGAGGAAAAGAACTTACCCGTGGAGAACTAGCTATGGCCACAAACAAGTGCTATACAAATACAGCAAAGAATAAATTGCTATTGTCCAAGAATCCTTTCTATAGGCCATTAAATTGTTTTTTTTTTCTTCCTTTTCTTTTCTTCCTCTTTCTCCCTCCTCTTTTTCTCCTCGCTTCTTCCCTCTCCTACTTCTTCCGCTTCTTTCCCCTTCTCCTTTTTGTCTCCTGACCTCAAGTACCTGGTGGAATAATCTTGGAACCAAAATGAACTTAAACAGACCTACTAGCATCAAGCACATAGAAATATTGGATTAAAATAAACATACTACCAAGCTCAAAATAAGGAAAGAACATCGGGAAAAGGATTCACACAGCAAGGGTTTTAAGTGTACAAGACTATGTGGTATCTGCTAAGTAAAGGATACAAGACTAAGAGAAGAGTTGGGAGTTGGGCATATATGTCTTAAAGATTTTATCGGCCACAAGAGGACATGAGATTTAGTTTTGGTCCTATGCAAAATGGGGAGTTGGTTCATGATTTAGGCAAGGATCATGAATTTGCTGTAACTTTTAGAGGCAAGATCATTGGGGAACAATATACTTGGTAGCAAAGTATAACCACCCAAAACACTTACAAATTATAAGAAACTATACCTCTAGAATGGAGATAAATGGAAATCTTCACCTCCATTAAGTGGACCAAACAGCATTGTTATGGGGCTGCTTCGTATTTTACCACTTGATGGAATGCAGTAAGAAATAGATAGCATTATCCATAAAGTATTTAACTTGATGATTTAACCTGAAATATTTTTTAACCAAAAATATTTAACCTAAATTTAATAAATTCTCTGGCTTACAGTTTACTGGAACTAGAGGACCAAAGTAAGACGTTACATAAGAAAACAATCAGCCAGATCAAGAAAGCTGATTAACTATTAGAAAACTGCCCTGGGCTCTTTGAAGAGTCAAGGTCATTAAAAAAAAAAAAAAAAAAAAAAAAAGGAAAGCAGAAGGACTGTTCTAAATCTAAAATGCCTAAGGAGACATAACTATCCATTGCAATGCATGATCTTAGATTGGATCCTGGATAGAAAATAAAAATTGACAAAAGACATTTGGGGCTAATTGAAAAAATTTGAATATGGACTGGATATCTTATTTCATGAAGGAATTATCCATTTTATTAAAAGGATGCTTGATTTTTAGAAGGTATATTTTGAACTGTTTAGGAAGAAAATGGCATGATCTCTACCACTCACTTTAAACTAGTTCCACATTAGTAAACACAGGTGTATATGTGTGTGGTGTGTGTCTGTGTGTGAGTGAAGAGGGTAGGAGGAAGAAAGTCAACATGATAGAATACTAACAATAATGGAATTTAGGTGAAATGCATACTGGTGTTTTTTTCCTTTTTTTTTTTTTCCAATTACTATTATGTCCTAAGCATTTTTCCCTACTTTTAAAATCCTGTTATGGGTATAAAGAATGTGCAGGTAAAACAAATCTGTATCTATGTAAGTAAACAAAATGATACAGAAACACCAAAAGTTCCTGTTTAATTTTAGCTCACTGAAGAGAAAAGCTGATGAAAGTAAGCTATAAGTTAACCACTGTACCATGTCTGTATTTCCTATATAACATTGGATTCTCTCCCCTGTAGTCATGTGTGCCAAATCATGAACAAATTTCTATGCTCATTTCAGACTAAACATAATATGCTTATATTTCAGAGAGAGAAAATGTTGTTTAGTTAAAAAAAAAAGTCAGATCCATATAATTCCCTAGCTGCACTGTCGTCCTGAAAAGCACTATACAAATACCTTTCCTCCCAAATCTTAATTTCCTCTGTTATATCGTCAGCATTACCTGATAGTTGATCGATTACCCCCCTCCAGGTAAGATCGATTACCTTAGTTTTGTAAAACAGTCTAAGAGAACAATCTACTATTTTTAATTCATCTGTTTCAATTTACCATTATATCAGAAAAGTGAATGATGTAGAAATTAACATAATGACCCCCAAGTCTAGACCATCCAGGTCACTTTTACACATATACTATATATACAAACGATAATCTAGCATATGTAGTTTAGGTGACTCTATAGTTTTTCATTTTTTGTTAACAAGAATACCTCCTCAATGTGCTGGAGGAGCTCTAGGGAAGGCTTCAGAGGCTGGGACACTAGACTGAACCAGGGCTGGAGCGCAAGGAAGCAGAGCAGCAAGAAGCCGAGTCTGCACCAGGAGCTGGTGATGCCTGAAGGCAGCCTCCTTCTAGAGCAACACTGTTGTGAGGGCAGCAAGGCTAGGAATGATGTGGGGAAAGCTGATCTTGCCCTGAGAGCTGAAGAGTAAGAATGCTTCTAACTACCCGCAGAATTCTTGGGTAAAATTTCCTTCAGACAAGACACCATGAATAAGACAAAAGAACCATAAAATGCAAGTTATTCAGACACCTGCTATGGACTGAATTTTGTTCTCCCAGTTTTCATACGTTGAAGGCTTAACCCCAACAGGATGGCATTTGGAGATGGGGTCTTTAGAAGGTAATTAGGTTTTAAATAAAGTCATGAGGGTGGGGGCCGTATGATGAGGTTAGTTCCTTTATGAAAGGAGGAAGAGACACTTCTCCCTCTGCCTACTGAGGACACAGTGAGACCCTGGCCCAGCTGCAAGCCAGGGAGAGTTCTCAACAGAACTGGGCCATGTTGGCACCCTGATCTCAGCCCTGAAGATTCTGAATTTCTGTCGCTGAGTCACCCGCACTATGGCATCTTGTTAGGACAGCCTGGAAAAATTGATACAACACCTAAGTTATGTGGATGTTGAAAATGAGAGCTACAGAATGTGGAGATAAGAAGCAGTACCTGTTCCAGAAAACTGAGGAGACACATAAAAACGAAAAGTCATAATAAAATAATTTCAAGAAATAAAAAATATATGGTTTTCAGTGTCCTGAGAGAAAATACATGCCAACCTAAATTTTATTTTTGACTAATTTGTCTTTCAGGAATGAGAGTTAAATAAAGATATTTATGGACAAACAACAACAAAAACATTCTATCTAGAGTAAATTCTGGGGGCACCTGGATAAGTGTCTGACTTTGGCTCAGGTCATGATCGCATGGTTAGTGAGTTTGAGCCTCACATTGGGCTCTGTGCTGACAGCTCTGAACCTGGAGCCTGCTTCAGATTCCGTGTCTCCCTCTCTCTCTGCCCCTCCCCGACTCTCACTCTGTCTTTCTCTCAAAAACAAATAAAAACAAGGGCGCCTGGGTGGTTCAGTCAGTTGAGCGTCCAGCTTTGGCTCAGGTCATGATCTCATAGCTCATGGGTTTGGGCCCCACATTGGGCTCTATGCTGATAGGTCAGAGCCTGGAGCCTGCTTCAGATTCCATGTCTCCCTCTCTCTTTCTCTGCCCCCCTCCCACTCATACTCTGTCTCTCTCTCAAAAATAAATAAACATTAAACAAATTTAAAAATAAAATAAATTAAATGAATAAGAACATTTAAAAAAATTTTTAAGTAAATTGTGAAAGAAAAGGAAAACAAGGCGAGAACAGTCAGAGACCCAGAATGAAGGGTGAACACAAAGGTAAACATATAAGTAAAGGCAAAATAAATTTTTAAACAACCAGACACATTGAGGTCAAATAGCTGAAAATAAAAAATAAAGAGAAAATTTTGAAGGCAGTGATGGTAGGGAAGGGTAGCATCACATACAGAAGAACAAATACAAAAATTGTAGTATATTTTAATTGAGAAACTATGTAAGCCAGAAAACAATACTTTGTAGTACTGAGTGGGAAAAGAAAAACTTGGCTAAGTATTAATGAATACTTCCCCCAAAATAATTTTCAATAATGATAGTAAAATAAAAACTCTTTTAGGCATACGAAAGCTGAAAGAATTTCTTTTTTTTTTTTTTTTACAAATAGTTTATTGTCAAATTAGTTTCCACATAACACCCAGTGCTCATCCCCACAAGTGTCCTCCTCCATGCCCATCCCTCCTCCCCCCACATCCATCAGTCCTCAGTTTTTGTCAGCATTCAAGAGTCTCTCATGGTTTGCCTCTCTCCCTTTCCCCCACCATTTCCGCCCTTCTTCTCCCCCTTGGTCCTCTGTTAAGTTCCTCCTAATCCTCCTATACGTGCACACATATGATATTTGTCCTTCTCTGCCTGACTTATTTCGCTCAGCATAACACCCTCAAGGTCCATCCATGTTGCTACACATGGCCAGATTTCATTGTTTCTCATTGCCATGTAGTATTCCATGGTATAGATAAACCACATCTTCTTGATCCATCCATCTGTTGATGGACACTTAGGCTCTTTCCATGTTTTAGCTATTGTGGAGAGCGCTGCTATGAACATTGGGGTACATGTGCTCCTATGCCGAAAGCTGAAAGAATTTCAATGCCATCAAACATACCCTGCAAAAAAAGGCTAAAAGATATACTTCATGAAG
Organism: Proteles cristata cristata; assembly: GCA_017311185.1. NCBI lineage: Eukaryota > Metazoa > Chordata > Mammalia > Carnivora > Hyaenidae > Proteles > Proteles cristata. The sequence continues at coordinate 79,708 of JAESUZ010000205.1, read as the reverse complement.
AAGAGTATAAAAAAAGATGAAAATTTGGATTTATTCAAAGAAATGAGCACTAGAAATGGTGAAAATTGGAGTAAATTTAAAAAATGGTTTTTGTCTTTCATTAGAGAAATGCAAATCAAAACTGTATGATATCACATCACACCTGTCAGAATAGCTAAAATTAACAGCACAGGAAACAACCGGTATTGGTGAGGATGCAGAAAAAGGGAAGGCTCTTCCACCATTGGTGGGAATGTAAACTGGTGCAGCACCCTGGAAAACAGTATGGAGTTTCCTCAGAAAGTTAAAACTAGACCTACTCTATGACCCAGCAATTGCAGTATTAGGTATTAACTGATTCAAAGGAACATATGCATCTCGATGTTTATAGCAACATTATCAACAATAGCCAAATTATGGAAAAAGCCCAAACGTCCATTGACTAATGAATGGGTACAGAAGTTGTGGTATATATGTACAATGGATTATTACTCAGCCATAAAAGAGAATAAAATTTTGCCATTTTCAATTATCTGGATGGAGCTAGAGAGTATTATGCTAGGTGATATAAGTCAGAGAAAGACAAACACCATATGATTTCACTTATATGTAGAATTTAAGAAACAAAACAGATGTACATAGGGGGAAAAGAGAGAGAGGCAAACCATAAAACAGTCTTTTAACTATAATGAACAAACTGAGGGTTGCTGGAGAGGAGGTGGACAGGGGGATGGGTTAAATTGGTGATGGATATGAAGGAAGGCATTTGTTGTGATGAGCACTGGGTACTGTCTGTAAATAATTAATCACTCAATTCCACACCTGAAACTAATATTACACTATCTCCTAACTAACTAGAATTGAAATAAAAACTTGAAACAAACTAAAATGTATGGTTTAGGGGGCACCTGAGTGTCTCAGTCAGTTAAGTGTCCAATTCTTGATTTTGGCTCAGGTCACAATCTCACAGTTCAGGAATTTGAGCCCCAAATTGGGCTTTGCACCGTCAGCGCAGAGCCTGACTTGGATTCTCTCTCTCCCTTTCTGCCCCTTCCCTACTCACACTCTCTCATACTCTCTATGGCTCAAAAGAAATAAACTTTAAAAAAATGTATGGGTTTTGTCTTACTTTTGATTACTTTAAAAGATAATATACTACCTACAGCAAAAATTAGGGAAAAGTATATTCAGAAAGAATCTGTGAGCCTGGAAGTGAGTAAGCAAAAACCTCCCAAACTAAAATTCTGTAGTGGGTTGAAGAGTGGGACCCTCAAAAATATTCCAAATCTTCAATCTCAAAACTTTGAATGCAACCTTATTTGGTAAAAAGGTCACTGTAGATGTAATTAAATTAAACATAATAAAATGAAATCATCCTGGACGTAGAGTGGGCCCTAAATCTTTTCCTAATTAAAAATAAGTAACTTTTATTTTTAATAATAAGGCATTCTATTTGAGACACAAGGGAGAGGGAGATATTAAGGTGGAGGCAGAGATTTAAAAAATGTATCAAAAAGTCAAAGAATAGAAAAGACTGTCAGCAGTCCCTAGAAGCAAGAAGAGGCAAAGGAAGACTCTTCCCTAGAAGTTTTAAAGAGAATACAGCTCTGCCGACATCTCAATTTTGGACTTTTGGACCCCTGAACAAACTGTGAGCAAATATAGTTCTGTTGTTATTTTAAGCTACTAAGTTTAGGATGATTTGTTATAGCAACCATAGGAAACTAATGAAAATGCAAAAAGAAAATGTTGGGGCAGAGGAAGGAAGAATGACAACAAAACATCCAAGAAGATTTTAAGATATACAACATATGCATAATTGGAATACCATAAAGAGACAAAAAAAGAGAATAGAGCAAAACACGTTTGCAATAATAAGGCAAACACCAAATCATAGATTAAGGATGCTCAAAGAACACTAAACAGAATAAATACCAAAAATCTCCACTTTGGCAGATCCTATTCAAACTGCAAAAAAAAAAAAAAAAACAAAGGGTGAAAATCTTGGAAGAAGCCACGGCGGTGAGACTCTTTTCCATAAAGAAATAAGTATAAGAAGTATAGCTGACATCTTAACTGAAACAATGCAAGCAAGAAGAAATTCAATGAAATATTTAAATGACTGAAAACAAATCAAAACAAAGCTAGAATTCTATATCCAGTGAAATTATTCTTTAAAAGTGTAGGAAAGTCATAACTAATCCAATAAAATATAAAAGAAAATAAAAGGTATACAGACTAGGAGATAAATTGAAAATGTCTTTGTTGATAGAAGATATGATCATCTGTGGAGAAACAGCTGAATCAACAAGAACAACAACAACAACAAAAACTCTGGAACTAACAGGCAATAACAGAAAGTTCTCAAGATACACGGTTAATATACAAAAGTCAATTGCTTTCCTTGTAACAGCAATGAACAAGTGGAATTAGAAATTAAAAACATTTACAATGTTAATATAAATTATATATTTTATATAATTAATACAATTAAAATATCACAAAATATTTAGCTATGAAGTTAACAAAAAATGTACAAGATCTATATGAGAAAACTACAGAACTCTGATGAACAAAATCAAAGAACTAAATAAATGGAGAGGGGCGCCTGGGTGGCTTAGTCGGTTAAGCGTCCGACTTTCGCTTGGGTCATGATCTCGCGGTTCGTGGGTTCGAGCCCCGCGTCGGGCTCTGTGCTGACTGCCAGCTCAGAGCCTGGAGCCTGTTTCAGTCTGTGACTCCCTCTCTCTCTGACCCTCCCTGCTCACGCTGTCTCTCTCTCTCTCCTGGAAATAAATAAAACATTAAAAAAATTTGAAAATAAATAAATAAATAAATAAATGGAGAGACAGTCCATGTTCATGGAATGGAAGACTCATCAAGATGATCCAATCCCAATTAAAATCTCAGCCAATTATTTTATGGATATCAACAAACTGATTTTAACGTTTATATGAAGAAGATGATTCAAAATAGTCAACACAAGTTTGAAAAAGAACAAAATGAGAGAACTAATGCTATCTGACTTACTCCAAAGTGACAGTAATGAAAATAGACTGGTATTGATGAAGAATAGACAAATACATCAATAGGACTAAATAAAAAGTATAGAAATAGATACTGATAAATACAGTAAACTGATCTTTGATAAAAGATCAAAGGCAATACAATGGGACAAAAATAGTCTTTTCAAGAAATGGTATTGGAAGAGCTGGAAAGTTACATGCAAAAAAATGAATCTAGATATGGACTTTACATTGGGTCACCTGAGTGGCTCCGTTAGTTAAGCTTCTGATCCTTGATTTCAGCTCAGGCCATGACCATGTGGTTCATGGGATTGGGCTCTACAATGGACTTTGCACTGGCAGTGTGGAACCTGCTTGGGATTTGGGATTCTCTCTTTCCCTCTTTCTCTGCCCCTCCCCTGCTTGCGCATATGTGCTCGCTCTCTCTCTCGCTCTCTCTCTCTCTCTCAAATTAAATACATAAAAACTTCTTTTAAAAGTTAAAATAATTTTAAAACTTCTGTCAAAAACGATGTCAAGAGGGGCACCTGGGTGGCTCAGTGGGTTGAGCGTCCGATGTGGGCTCAGGTCATGATCTCAGGGTTCATGGATTTAAGCCCCGCGTCCGTCTCTGTGCTGACAGCTAGCTCAGAGCCTGGAGCCTGTTTCAGATTCTGTCTCCCTTTCTCTCTAACTCTCCCCTGCTCATGCTGTCTCCCTCTTAGAAACAAATAAATTAAAATATTTTTTAAAAAATGATGTCAAGAGAATGAGAAGATAAGCCACAGATTGGGAGAAAATACTTGTGAAAGATGTATTTGATAAAGAACTATTATGTAAAATATACAAAAAAAACTCTTAATCTCTTAGCTCAATTAGAGTGGCCAAAATCCAGGACACTGACAATACTAAATGCTGGTGAGGATGTGGAACATCAGGAACTCTCACTTACTGCTGCTGGAATACAAAATAGTACAACTTCAGAAGACAGTTAAGCGATTTCTTACAAAACTAAACATACTCTTACCATCTGATCCAGCAATTGTGCTCCTTGGTATTTGCCCAACGTAGTTGAGAACTAATACCCACATAAAAACCTGCATACTTATGTTTATAGCAGCTGTGTTCTTAGTTCATAGTTGTGTTCATAGTTGCCAAAACTTGGAAGCAACCAAGATGTCCTTCAGTAGGTGGAAGGATAAATAAACTGTGGTACATCCAGACAACGGAATATTATTCAATGCTAAAAAGTAAGGAAATGTCAAGCTATGAAGAAAAGATACAAAGGAACCTTGAATGCATTTACTAAGAGAAAGAAGCTAATCTAAATTAGCTACATACTGTATGATTCCAATTAACTACATCCTGTGTGATATATGATACTCTGTAAAAGGCAAAACTATAAAGATAAAAGATCAGTGATTCCAGAGATTGGAAAGGAAGAGGCAAGGGATGAAAAGGGAGCACACAGAGTGTTTTTAGGGCCATGAATATACTATGTATAATACTATAATGATGGATATATGTCATTGTACATTTGTCCAAACCCATAAACTCCATGGCACCAAGAGTGAACCCTAAACTATGGACTTTGAGTGATAATGGTATATAAATGTAGTTTCATCAATTTAAAAAAAAAAAGTACCACTCTGATGGTAGATGTTGATAGTGAGGGATGTTATACATTATGGTGGGTAGGATATATATATGAAATCTTTGTACCTTCCTCTCACTTTTTCTGTGAACCTAAAACTGACCTAAAAAAATAAAATCCTTTTAAAACACCTTTCTCAGACAAGCAAGAACAGAGAAAATTTGTCACCAGCAGATACATTACCTGAAGTTTTTTAAGGAGAAGGAAAATAAAATAGATCAGAAACTCAGATCTACACAAAGGAATGGAATCAATGAAAATAAAATCATCATTTTTCTTATTCTTAATCTGTATGTGACAGAATTTCAGGTTAATTAGTATAAGAATAATAACAGAGTATATAATCCCAAGCCAGTAAAGCAAAGAAAGAAGTGGAATGAAAAATATTGAAAACATACTAATTTTAAAACGAAATATGTAGGGATGCCTGGGTAGCTCAGTTGGCTAAGTGTCTGACTTCGACTCAGGTCATGATCTCATGGTTCATGGGTTGGAACCCATGTGGGTTGTGCTGACAGCCAGTTCAGAGCCTGGAGCCTGTCTTCAGATTCTGTATCTCCCTCTCTCTCTGATCCTCCCCTGCTTGCGCTCTCTCTCTCTGACTGTCAAAATTAAATAAAAAACATAAACAATTAAAAAATAAGTAAATAAATAAAATGAAAAAAGTAATAAAGTACAAAATGGAAACAAAAATGAGGCAAAGCAGAAAATTTTAAATAAATTATTGGAAACAAGCTCATATAAATTGCCACAGTAAATATAGAGAGAATAAACTTTCTGGTATTTTCAGGTTGCATTATACATATAAATTTAGCATTATATACAATTTAAGGACAAAGAAGTGTTGAAATTTAAAAGACGAAAAAAAAAATATGAAGAAAAGGCTACCTAAAATAAAGTGGCTATATCTATTTACCCAGAGGTAGCCAAACTATAAGATTTTGAGGGCATTCCAGACCACCAAATCTGCCTAAGATTTCTAAAACCAGCTGTGAGTCTGGGGGCACTCATATCTACACTTGGTTTCCATAATTTTCTAGAACTCATAGAATTTACCAAGAGCTTTTATACTCATATGCATGGTTTTTTATAGAGAAAGGATACATTAGTTAAAATCAGTGAAGCGGGGCGCCTGGGTGGCTTAGTTGGTTAAGCGTCCGATTTTCGCTTAGATCATGATCTCGCAGCAGTTCGTGGGTTCGAGCCCCGCGTTGGGCTCTGTGCTGACTACCACCTCAGAGCCTGGAGCCTATTTCAGAGTCTGTGTCTCCTCCTCTCTCTGACCCTCCCCTGCTCACGCTGTCTCTCTCTCTCTCTCTCTCTCCTAGAAATAAATAAAAAATATTAAAGAAAATAAAGTCAGTGAAGAGAAGAAACACATAGGGCAGAATCTGGGCAAGTTCCAAATGCAAAGCTCTGATAGTCATCAGAACATAGTATTCTACAGCACTGATGTATGACAATATAAATGGAGTATTGCCAACCCAGAATTTCATCTCATCTTTGGTGTCCAGAGTTTTTACTACGGCTTCATTACTTGACTGATTTCCCAAGTGCTTGAACTGACTCTCCAAGCTTCAAGCTTTCCTCATATTTATGGAAAGGAAAAAATAAAATCTCTAGAATTAGAAAAGAGAGTAATTTCAGAGCTGAAGCCAGTGTAAAAAAAAAGTAAAAATCTAATGTAAGCTTAATCAAAGAAGAGTTGATTTTTTAAGAGTTGATTTTTTTAAAATGCAGTTTATATAAAACTTTGGTGTGATTAATTAAAAAGACAACAGATAAATAAATGTTAAATAAAATGATAAACAAATAAACATTAAACTCTTAAAAAGAATAGACAAATACTATTATAAATCTATAGCAACAAATTAAAAAACAAACAAAACTGATTTTTTAAAGAAATTCCAAGTAGTTCTGTAACTATAAAAGTAAATCTACAATTGGGGCGCCTGGGTGGCTTAGTCAGTTAAACGTCTGACTTTCGCTTAGGTCATGATTTCGCGGTTTGTGGGTTCGAGCCCCGCGTCGGGCTCTGTGCTGACTGCCAGCTCAGAGCCTGAAGCCTGTTTCAGACTGTGACTCCCTCTCTCTCTGAACCCTCCCCTGCTCACACTGTCTCTCTCTCCTAGAAATAAATAAAACATTTTAAAAAAATCTTAAAAGAAAAAAGAAGTAAATCCACAATTATACATGTTCCCATAGAGCAAACATCACTCCCAGGTAGTTTTACAAGAAAGTATTACCAAAATTTCAAAGAACAGATTCTCTAACTTCTTACAGAAAATAAATTAAGAAGGAACCCTCTCCATTCCATCCTATAAAGCCAATTTATAGCTCTGGTAACAAAATTAGATATCTAAATTTAAAATGTAAAAACTACAGATCCACCTCACTCATGAACGAATATCATGAACATAATATTTTCAAAAAAATTGTGTGTAAAAAAGCAACATATTGAAATTAAGTTATATCTTGGAAATGGCAAGGAAGATTTAATATTAGAACATCTATAAATGTTGACCACTACCTTAACAGACCAAAGAAAAAAAGATCATTTCAATAAAGTAAGAAAAGAAAAAAAAATACCCTTGATAAAATTCAACACATTCATCATTTAAAAAAAAAATCCTGAGTGAATTGATAATGTAAAAAAGATAACTAATCAACCAAAGACTTCCTTAAGGTAAGGAATTTTGTTCATAAGTATATCTCAAGTATTTAAAATAAGGGCTGGTAAATGACTGGTGTTCAATAAATATTTATTTTAAAAAATAAAGACAGGGAAATGTAAGAAGCTTGCTGCTATTAGAGTATTTCCCAGAAAGAAGCATTAACTGAGCAACCAGATGAGAATAGCCATTATTATTACTTCAGTTGAACACTGCATTCGAGGTCTTACTATGTGTGCAATCAGAAAAGCAAAAAAAAAATTAAAATCATAAAACTTGGAAAAGAGGAACTAAATCTCCTTTTGCAGATTATAGACTTTTTCACAAAGAAAATACTTAACACTATAAACTCAAAATAATAAAAATGCATTTTTAACAAATGACGCTTAGATGTCAAAATAAATTCCATTTACAAATTAGAGTCAAATGTGAAAAATAAAAATAGAAAATAGAAATACAACATGGGGTGCCTTTAAAAAGGGAATTGCTTGCTAAATATATGACTCATCAATGCATACAGGAACTCAATATTTCTTTCTTCCACAAAAATGTAATTCTTCTCTAAATCAAAAATATCACATAAAAAACTAAAAGCAAGTACCAAAATGGGAAAATATTTAAAGTGTTTTTTTCAAATAATTCAAAAAGGGCTGTAACAAAATGGGCAATAGACAAAACAGACTGTTCACAGAAATTTAAATGGAAATAAACGTATTAAAAAGATGTAGCTTTGTTAATGAGAAAAAAACAGAAGGTAAACAAAAATTTGTTTCTGTATTTTTGTCAAATTAATACTATTGATTCATACAGCTTATAAAAATTAGTTTAACCATCCCAAAGAACAACTTGGTATTGTTCAAATACTCCTTAACACATTCATTTTACCTAGATGAAAAATACAGGCTTTGGAATGGGTCAGTCCTTGGTTCAAATTCTGACTTTACCTCTTGCCAGCTTTGTAACTCTAAGTATATAAAATAGGAAATTAATACCTAGTGCATTGGTATTTGGGAGAGATAAATGAGCTAATGTTTACAAAGGGCTTAGCTCAGGGACAGACCTGTAGAAAGTGCTCAATAAATAGTCATTATCAATTTTAAATTAAGAGTTCATCTTAAGATGAGCGATGTTCATTTTAATAGTCAACAGCAAATAAATTTATAACTGCCAAATAATCTAGATATATAACAGGTGACAATTAAATAGCTTAGATGAGCTTTTTTTGTAGTCATTAAAATAAGGAATATTTGCTGTCACTGGAAAATATTACTGCTCGATGAAACACACTTGTAATTTTAAGTCCAAAATTAGTATACTTTATAAGTGTATGTGTACATGTGTGTTCATACATACAAACTCAGTTGAAAACCTGAGATGGTGAGGTATATAGGGATTGTTATTAGTATATGTATTGATTCCCGGTTATAAGATTTCTTATTCATACACTGGGGTTCTTTTTCCAAACATTAACATACATGAAATATTTCTTTTATAAACAAAGAAAAATAATACACATGCAATAATTATACCTAAAAATAATACTTGCCAAAATCACAGGTATTAAAGTATTTTCTTGCCTGTCATTACATTTCTTTGTATCTTTTGGCATAAATATTTTAACTGGTTGTGATTCATCACTTATTTTTCTTTCATAGTATCACCTTACAGGGATAAACTTTCTGCTTGTTCCTGCGATACCAGATACAGACAGGGAGTCATTAAGCAAGTAACTTTGTAAAGATACCGTATCCTGGATTTAACATTTACTCCCATGACAGAATTATTCATGAGATTTAGCAGAGGAGGATCAATTTAGGTGAACTGATATTACTGAGAGAAAAGCTGCAATAAATTTTCAGCCATTTCTCTGTAATTCTGGTGTACAAAATTATTTAAACATTCTCTCATTCACATTTTAGGATCCAATAGTAAAAATTTCAAAATAAAATTTTGGACACAGCAATATTTAATATCTATAGTGCCCCTTCAAAAATATCACAAAGTACATTCCTGCAGGCCAGAGTTTTAAAGAAAAAATGTCTGCTTTTTAGTTCACTGAATTTATTAGAACACCTTCGTTTTTACTTTATGACTTGTACTGGGCTGAGAATATCATGGTAAGTATGAGTGGAGAGTTTCTGCCCACTGGCATTTTTTAGTCTGGAAATCAAACCAATAGGACATTCACTGTAGCTCAGAAAATGATGATATCCTTCCCTCACAAGATCTGATAGTATTCACCTCATGTTTTAAAGACTCTCAGGGGTGCCTGGGTGGTTCCGTCGGTTAAGCGTCCGACTTCAGCTCAGGTCATGAACTTGGGGTCTGTGAGTTGGAGCTCCGTGTTGGGCTCTGGGCTGACAGCTCAGACCCTGGAGCCTGCTTTGGATTTTGTGTCTCCTCTCTCTCTATGCCCCTCTCCTGCTCATGCTCTGTCTCTCTCTGTCTCTCAAAAATAAACGTTAATTAAAAAAAAAAAAAAAAAAAGACTCTCAAAGTTTCGAGTGCATAAGAATCAGAGCTTGTATAATGTGGAGAGGCCCAGCCCTCTCTCCAGAGACTTTGATACAGTGATCTGAAAGAAGAATTATGAGTCTGCAGATCTAACAAGAATTTAGGTATTCCTGATACAGATAATCTGCATTCCACACTTTAGAAAACAGAATTTGATGTTACCAGTACTTCTGAATTTTGCAAAAGCAGGAAGAGATTAGACCTGATTTCAAATTCCTTGAAAGCTCTTTCTGGTTTCCTGGAATGATTAAAAAATAATTCTAAGATTTAGATACAAATAGAACATTACATAATTTAATGTATAATTTAAATGATTGTACCTGAGCGGTTGGTGCAACCACCTTGCTGGTGATTATAGCAGAGTGGCGAGTATGCCTCTGATATAGACTGAATGGCTGTGCCCCACCACCACCCCTGAAGTCATATGGCAAGTGTGATAGTATTTGGAAGTGGGACTTTCCCGGGGTGATTACGTCATGAGGGTGAAGCCTTCATGAATGTAATTTATACTCTCATAAAAGCACTTATACCTAAGAGCTACCTTGCCTCTTCTGTCATGTGAAGACACAAAAGTTGGCTGCCTCTGAACCAGGAAGTGGGCTCCCACCAAACCTTGAATTTGCTGTGGCCCTGAACTTGGACTTAGCCTTCAGAACCACGAGAGAGTATTGTTTATAAGCCACCCAGTCTATAGTATTTTGCTATAGCAAATAGGCAACTGGAGCTAAGACTAAGGCAGCACCTGACTCTCCTTTTGAATGGGGCAGAAACCCACGGTGCCTGAGGTCAGACTTGACTGGTACTACCAATGAAGCAGTGAAAAATCCAGCTGTGTTTTGGGTTCATCAAACAACCTGAACCATTTTTCAAACCTTTTGGAGTCAGTAAAACTAAAAGCTCATTTTGCCAAGCACTTTCACCCCTAATTTTTAAACCCATGTGTATTTTAAGAGAAACTTAATCCATATGTTTCTGATTCATTTATACTTAAATCATCAAAATGTTGTTTTGTAAGAGCTATTTGATGTCCAAGGTTTTCTGAGCTTTGTAAACCTCTTGTCTTAGAAACAGAATGCTGTGTTGCGCCAGAGGGTTGAGTCCTGGTTAAAATACGAAAACCGGGAGGTTTCACTGGGTTCCACATTCACCACAGAAAGCTTCCTCTTTCGATCAACACAAAACAAGACCAAACCCCAGAGGCTGGTTGACACTATTCTTACTCTATCATCACACTCTCTTTCTCTTCATGTTGTAGGAATGTACTGAAGGGTCTGAAGTTTTGTTTGGTGTTTATGAAGCTTCTCCAGTAGGATGATGATACAAGGCTTCTATAACCTTGGGGATTGCTCAAAGCTGTTCAATTACCATGCAAAGCCAAAAACACAGACTTTCGAAATTTAAAACATACATTCAGACAGAAAAAGAGGCAGTTTATGTTTCAAGAGGGACTCAATTCTTTCAAACGGTGTCCGTCTATCTTTCCATTTTTAACTTCCTAGTAACAGAAACATATTTGGACAAGGAAAGCTGTTAACTGATGCCTCTCTGTAATTTTTATTTACAAAAAATATGATCATTAATTTCATTGTATTAAATATATGAATTCAATAAAAATACATTTTCAAAATTATTTCCACTCAGTGATTAGAATATCTTAGCAGGCTTTGAGGAAATCACAACATGGTTTAAAATCATTTAATAATCAGTTTTAGGATCTTGTAAAATACATTGCACTATGTGTTACATGAGCGATGAAGCATAAATACATCATAAAATAACTAATGATACAATTTTCTTTGAGTCATTTACTAATTTTTTTAAGTATTTATAAAATACACCATAAAGTATTACCCAGATTTTAAACTACTGGTTTACAGAACATTCTGCTTCTTGTTTCCTTTCCTTCACAAGGAAAATCCAAGGTCACTTAGCTTGCGGTTTGGAGTCCTACAGGGTTTTCAATTTTTCTTCTCCCTTTGGCTGAACTTTTTGATAAAAATGAGACACTGGAGATTGTGAAACATGAATGGATTTCGTCCTTGAGTTTTGCATTTTAGTTAGCTTTATAAGCTGACTTTCTGAAAGCTTGATGGATACTGTTAAGGCTTCAATCAATTTTAAGTGTTGGGTTTTATGATTTTTCTCGAATTGCTTATGCAGTCTTCTCCGATTCATTAAAAAGGTTTTGCAAATAACGTAAGGCCTGTTGCTTTGACAAATAAAAAACAGGCTTATTATTCTGCCTATAATTGAACAATAATTACAGTGTTGATTATCTTTTGTTGGACTTGCTTAATAACGCCCTAAGCAGTTTAGTGGGATTTATAGCTTCCAGGATTTGGACAAGAGGTCACAGAGGTCTTTACTTTTTGCCAGCTGACCTTTTGTTTGAGTTTAAATTAACTCAATTGGTGCTGTTTTTTATATCTGCTCTCAAAAGTCAGGCTTGTACATTACTTAGACCTCTTCAGGTATCTAATAAAGTTATTTATTTTTTATTAAAATTGTATTTAAATATCTAGGTGACTTAAAAATAAGATGAACTGATGTTTATCACTGCAAACGCAGTCATGTAAATGACAGATCTGCCACATACATCAATGAATATTTAACTGTTCTCTGCAAACCCTTATAAATATCGGTTGTTAAAATAGGTATTTTTCCTTTGTTTTATAACTTTTGTTTTTAAGTTTACTTATCTTTTTACATTTTTTAAAATGTATTTTTATTTATTCTTGAGAGAGTGACAGAGCACAGGCCAGGAAGGGAGACACAGAATCCAAAGCAGGATCCAGGCTCTGAGCTGGCAACAAAGAGCCCAATGTGGGGCTCAAATTTACAAGCCTTGAGATCATGACCTAAGCCAAAGTTGGATGCTTTACCAACTGAGCCATCCAGGTGCCCCTAACTTTATTTATCTTGAGAAAAAGAGAGAGAGAGAGAGGGAGAGAGAGAGTGCAAATGGGGGAAGGGCAGAGAGAGGGAGAGAGGGAATCCCAAGCAGGCTCCATACTGTCAGCACAGAGCCCAATGAGGGCCTTGAATCCACAAACTGCAAGATCATGACCTGAGCTGAAATCAAGAGTCCAACACTTAACCGACTGAGCTGCCCTGGCACCCCAAGGCTTTTTTAATTCACTTTTCGATACTCTTAAATAAGGCTATAACTATGTTCTTTTTTTAAACGAAAACAAGTTCATAATAATTATATCTGATAATGATAAGCAAAACCTAAATATCTGAAAAAAAAAATCCTTGCCTTTCTCATGTAGTCTTACCCGCTAGCCTGTGGAACAGGAAGAAAAGACTTTTATAAGTAGTTTTAGGATTCACCCACCAGTGTGCTGAGTATCTGCCACATACATACCTGATTTTACAGAGATAAAGGAAATTGGTCCCTGCTGTCCATAAGCTCAGGGTCAAAACAAGAATATTGTTTTCTCCTTTCAGTATTATATATTTCCTTAGACACTGATCCAAGTGTTTTCTGTCATATTACATAGCTTAGGCCTCCTAGGGCAGGGTTTAAAAATATTCACGACTTTTTGTAGAGGAGAAAGCGGTGTTTCACCTTGTTATTATCTGTGGCTCTTCCCTGACTGAACAGCACCACCTCCCAGGGAGGGTCAATACTTTTTTGGATGCTTAGGTCTAATGTGTCTGTTGGAAAGTCAGCTCCTACCTTAGTTACCATCATCAGCAAACACCTCCTGTGGAGATGGGCATATCATTGTTTTTACTGCAATAAATGTACAATAGTCTGATCCCAATAGTATGATGCTTGCTCGGACAGCTTCAAATACAAATGTTTTTAACAGTGTGAGATGAAAAAGAAGTATGGGTTAAAGGGCTCTGGACTTGGAACTAAATGTTTTACCACCAAATGTTTTACTAACTATACGTATGGGCATATTTTCAATCTTTAAACTTGTGACCTTACCTGCAAAATGGGGACCATACTTATCTCACAAGTTTCTTTCTGTGTTTGGCGACGATTAAGTGAGATTCATATAGGAGAAAGTTAATGGCACCGTGTCTAGCATGCAGAAAGCAATCATTAAACATTAATTGGATCAAAGCAGAAAGAAAGTATCTACTATTTCTTTAAGTAACAAGTGTCATGCACTCAGCTGTTTCCTGGAAAATGAAAAATGAGCAAGATGGTATTCCTGCTTTTGAAGAGCTCAGTTATATTTACTCGAGTCTAGAAACTAGACAGTTTCTGTACTGCTTGCTCATCTGTCACAAACTCCATCTACCGGAGCTTCTTCCACCCAGCTGGTCAGATCAACAGAAAGGACTATTGTCGTCAATCAGGATAAAGAATTAGTTGCTGACAATCCCTTTGCATTTGTTCTCTGTCCATCAAGAGATTAGGCTTCAGAACTCTTATACAGGTTGTTGAAAATAAAGTGTTTTAATTTCCTAAGAATAAAAATATTTTTTTCCTTTTTTTTAATATTTAAGAGAGTGAGAGAGAGAGAGAGAGAGAGAGAGAGATCATGAGCAGGGGAGTAGGCAGAGAAGCAGAGACAGAATCTGAAATAGGCTCCAGGTTCTAAGCTGTCAGTACAGAGCCTGATGTGGGGCTAAAACCCATGAACAGTGAGATCATGACCTGAGTGGAAGTCCAATGCTTCACCGACTGAGCCACCTAGGTGCCCCAAAATACTATTTAAATTCTAGAAAAACAGTAATAGTTCTACTACTTATTTTCTGGGTAGGATGCACTTGGACAAATCTCTTCTTATGTCTATATTTCTCATTTGATAAAGAATAGATTAGATGAGATAGTTGCTAAAATCCCTTCTGATTCCAACATTCTCTTTTTTATGACTCAGGCTACTATGTTTTGAAAAATAAATCCTTCCCAGATAGGTGACTAGAGAAGACAGAGCAGGGGTGCCTGGGTGGCTCAGTCGATTAAGCCTCCGACTCTTGATTTCAGTTCAGGTCATGACCTCACAATTTGTGGATTTTAGCCCTGTGTCAGGCTCCACACTGCCGCCATGGAGCCCGCTTCGATTCTCTCTCTTTCCCTCTTTCTCTGCCCTTCCTCTGCTTGTGATCTTTTTCTCTCAAAATAACTAAGCAAACTTAAAAAAAAATTTAAGTTGAGAGCAGCTACAGTGTTACAGTCAGTGCTCTAAATAATAAGCCTAATTAGTATTCATAGTTATCTGAGAATGGAAAGTTACAACACATGTATTTAAATTCTTTTCATGGTGCTTTTGGCTGAATTATGGGTGATTACAGTGGTTTGGGGCACTTTCATCTTTTTGGTTGCACATTTCGTATCCATGTTAATACCGATTATGTGTGCTTTAACATTAAAATGCTTAAAAAGCTCTGCAACTTATAATACATTGACTTAGACAAAATATTTAACATTTAGAACCTCAGTTTTTTTTCTTCTATAAAACAGAGCCAAGAATACCAAGCTAACAACACTTTTAAGTCCTTATCACAGTGCCTAACAAGAACCCAATGAAGCTTTTATATTTTAATTAAGAAATTAAATATGTATATCTTGGCATAGAGTTATTGACTTTAAACATATTCATTGAAATATCTGATAAGCCTACCCTATACACACATACCTCATTAAAATGGGCTAACAAAAAAGTCTATATTCCTTTTTCTAGAAAAGCTTATAATCTATCTCAGGAAACGAGACATAAGATTCAAGAAAAATTGAACAATAATAAAGTAGTTGTTATAAGAGTTCCATAAAACAGTATTTGGTAAATAGCAAATTAGTGGCAAGACAATATTTATAAATGGAGTCGGAGACAGGAGACATCATGGTTAGAAAAGTCTGTGTGGAGCAGCTGACAAGCCAGGTTAATGTAAATTGCTCAGATTGATGTAAAATGTAAGAATATCACTGTATAAGCCAGAGGAAAAGTTTGCAGAAAAACATACAATAGCGTATATATGCACGCAAGCACGCACACACACACACACACAAGAAGCTTTTTTTAGGATAAATTATAGAAATCACCAAACACAGTGCCTGACCTGTCATCAAACAGATAATTGTTACTTCCTATTGCAGAAGCCATGAATTTGTAGTCCATCAGACAAATTAAATCCACATACACATTTTTTTTAGCCACATCTTTTCCTTCTCATAACCCATGAGCCAGCTTTTAAAAAGTAGAGAATTTCATAATTGAAAAAAAAATCTGAGTCTCTGGTTTCTCTTGAAAAGTCCTAAAGATTTGCTATAACTGAGCCTGCATTTCCTTAACACCAATCTACTGGGACTGAATAGTTGCAGCTGCTCCCTTTAAACTTGACCTCAATCACTAAGGTCTCCAACAGCTCAGTTGGTGCTCTCGGATGTACTTACACCCAGTGCAGACACTGGTTACTGCTTTGTCGGGTTTGGCATTTGCAACACCTCAAATCCTGGAAAAAAGGCCCATTTGCTCATCTCCTGGGAGAGGAGAGACCCATCATGGTGGACCCATCATGAAAATACCTGGGTCAGGCTGGGAGGTGAGTGATCAGGGAAGCTTTGGAAGGAAAAAATACCAAAAGGCATCTTCCCTTGTCTCCTCCTGGCTAATACCTTTCAGAGTAGACAGATAAGATGGCTTTTGGTTTTTCTCACCACTTTAAGCTCTGAAGGGCTGAGGCCCAGTGAAAAAATTCGCTGGTTCTAACGTATGTTTTGAGGGATGAGGTTGCCTTTCTATTGCCTTTTAGTCCCCTCACAAAAGGCAGTTAGGAATTGAGCGCAAAAGTCCTAGTGAGAAAAAAATGAGTGGATATTTAGAGGTAATGTACTTAGGTATCTCTGCCAAATCTCATTGGAATAACAAGTAGCTTAACTGGCAGCAAAGCAGGGACCAACACAGCTGTTCCCATTCCCTCTCTCTCGGTGCCTTAGATGCACTGAAGGGATTCTATAGCCTAAATAATACTGGGCAACCCTATTTTCCCTGAAAAGTTTAGTCGATATATGCATATATTTGTCCCAAATGTCAAGACTCACTTTAGAGTTGGCCATGTAGAACACCCCCAAAATAATAAAATCATTTCTATGACTAAAAAGACTAGAAAATTCCATGGAATTTTTAAAATAAGCAACAGCAATCCAGAGCTGTCATGTGGAAAATTCAATGGTGAGAGCAGAACCAGAATAAAGCACGTCTAAGAGCAAACTAAAAATTCAGATCTAGTATTGAGCTGTCATGCAGTTGCTCATATATGTATTCTGGGGAGACAGAAGGAAAGCTAGATGCAGCAAATCGGTGAATCAACAAGAGTAGAACATTAGGCTGTCATAGCCTGCCACAATCAATTTTTATGGATGAAAGGTGTATTTTTGGTTTCGCCACTCATGTGACACAGTAAAACCCTAACTTAACCAGACAGGTGAATATAATGACCCTTGTCTGGTTCAGCAAAGTCTTCAGATATTTTCTCTCACATTCAAAGATGATACCATATAGTACTTTAAGCATTAAGAATTGCCAAAATATTGTAAGATGGGGCATTTGCTAGCAAGTTTCTTAACCCTTTTATGCCCCAGTTCTGCCTTTATCAAATGAAGAAAATAGTCCCAATTCATGTGGCTGGTTATCATGTATTTAGTGGGGAGTCTAAGTCATAGTACAGGTTCAACATCATAATTATTGTTTTTCATATAGACCTCTACCAAAAAATAATACTTCTAAAATTTTTAAAAATGGAAATTGTATATTCACATAGTAATTTATGGTGTTACAGAATTTTTTTCACTCTCAAAGAACAGAGTAAATAGCATTATTCTTATTTTATATGTAAGAAGTCCAAGGCAGAAATATTTAAGTGACTTAACCAAGGAAAGCACAGGACCATGGTAGAGCACACACCAAAGCCTGGGGCTCCCCTCACAATTCTGTGGTGCCTTGTCCCTGTGATCAAATAAGGACTGAAAAGAAAGTGTCCCCAAGACACTAACACAGAAAAAATTAAACTCCATGTGGTTACTTATACAACAATTTTGTTCTAAGACAGCGAACAGAAAACAGAAAAATTACCTCTGAACTGAAATGCTCATTGACAGATGTGCTGAATGTTAATAAAGCATCATTTACTTGCTTGTGTACAGGGTGCTCTGAAGACTATCCTATAAGTAACCAGTTTTAGGCAGTGAATGATTTAACCCTGTTTCACAAAGTCCTCTTTCCAAGCACCACGATGACTAAGATATCAGTGTACAACTTCCATCTTTGTGACAACTTATGAAGTACTTTGTTCGGTTTCTTTCTGGAAGAAATAAGAAGAATATTGTGGCCACTTTGGAATTTTATGTGAATTGTGGGTGAATTAAAGTATTTACGGTTCTCCATGGAATATTCCTGCATTAAGATGCCAACTATAATGTGTCATATTCCATCCCTCTTTCCGCAAACTGACATTGGACAAATATTTTCTAAATACAGACAAAGCTAATAACATGGCTCCATTAAATAAATAATTTTGGGACCCATAACATAGGTTGCTATAAACATGGCTTTCACCTTCAAATTCCTCTTTTTAGCTACGTATAAAGCTTCTAAAAGTTCTTAGAGCTTAACATATTATGAAATACCTTCTCAAATATTTCCATGGGTGCTTGGGTGGCTCAGTTGGTTAAGCATGTGACTCTTGATTTATGCTCAGGTCATGATCTCACGGTTCGTGGGATCCAGCCCTGTGTCAGGCTCTGCAATGACAGTGTGGAGCCTGCTTGATAGTCTCTCTCCTCTCTCTCTCTGCCCCTCCCTTGCTCATGCTCTCTCTCTCTCAAAAACAAATAAACCTTAAAAAATTGAAATATTTCTATATTAAAATCCATTGCTTCAGAATAATGCACTATAAATTAAAATGTACAGGTCACATGGCTTTCTCCCCACTTACTATATTCAGACTGTTTTTCCTTTTATTTTCCTTAGAAATATGTACTGGGAGCCTTTACTGCAAGCAATAGAAATATCAGAGAGTAAGTGCCATTGTTCTACAGCTATTGATTCTTCACTGTTTAAACTAGAATGAATTAGCTCAAAGTAGGCATTAGTTTATTTTCTTATTTAATAAATTAAATATCCATGATATCAGTAACTGTATTACCAAGAGGAAATCCAACCTTAATTCTTAATTCTTCTTAATATTTTTTATTGTTTATTTTAGAGAGAGAGAAAAAGCAAGCATGGAAGGATCAAAGAGAGGACAGAATCCCAAGCAGGCTCTGTGCTGTCAGTGCAGAACCTGACATAGGACTCAATCTCATGAACCATGAGATCATGACCTAAGCTGATATCAAGAGCCAGGCATTTAAACAACTAAGCCACCCAGGTGCCCCTTTTTTAAAAATGTTTTTAATATTTATTTATTTTGAGAGAGAGAGAGAGAGAAAGCAAGTATGGAAGGAACAAAGAGAGAAGGAGAGAGTGCCAAACTTTGGTTCTTATATACCATTGTGATTTAATTTTCAGTGGAGACTTGAAAACTTTTGATTTTTTTAGAAAATATGTTGAGGTTTGATATTCTGGTCCTGTAGTTTTAGATAGCATACGACTTCAGTTGTACTTAAAAATTTTTTTTTAGTTCTAGCTTAAATTATATCATGACATTTCTATTATTTAGATTAAAAACAAACATATATAAGAAGCATTTCAGACATTAAAGTAAGCAAAATTCAATTTTTATATTTTAATTTGATAGCAGTTGCTGTTTTCTAAAAAGTGGAGTGCTATGCAGTTATATTTTCTTTGAAAATTCTTCTAAAATTAGAAAAAAAATATATATATATTTTTCAGTGCACTTGCTCTTTATTCTGCCTCCTGCTCTTATTGGAATGTTTTTGTTATCGTCAATGATAGTCAACAGCTGTACTTTGTCACAGAACTTATTAGCAGCTGTGAAATGCTACTGTCCTAAGTAGCAGCATTTGTTGGCGACTCTTGAGATGTGATTACTATGATAATGAAATTCAAAGGATTTAGACAGCCTTCAGTCAACATTTACTTGAACCTATTGCTTGCAAACACTGAATTCACCACACTAACAAAGCTTAATCTAATTGAAGACATAGAACTTAGGTGCTCAATTACTTTTGTTGCATACCAATAGGGACAAATTAATGCCATATAAACTGAGTATTAGGTCTGAAGGTGACCAAACAAAAGAGTGAAATAATCCAAAGGAGACTCCCATTTGGACCAGGAAAAGGGAATGGCGGCAAACCAAGGGCATCTGGAGATTAATTAGCCTTAGGAAAGTAGTACAGAAAATATTGACAATACGACTGAAAGATAATAATGAAGCACACACACTCTGATGCACTTTACTACCATATCTTCTTACATGTCCGCAAACCAAGAGAGAAGATGCATCCCAGTAAGTCATTTCTTGGACAGGAAAATGTCTAAACGGAAATGGAAATAGCATTGCATAATCTTAGATTTGAAGAAGATGGAGCCATAAAATAATAACATCTAAAAGTAACTAAAGGTCACAGCTAACATCGTACTCAATAATGAATGAAAGCTTTTCCTCTACAATCAGGATCAACGCAAAGATGCCCACTCTTGTCATTTCTATTCAACATAGTACTAGAAGTACTAGCCAGAGAAATTATTCAAAAAAAAAAAAAAAGAAATACAAGAGATCCAAACTGAAAGGAAATAAAATATTCTCTGTTCTCAGATGGTATGTAGAACTCTCAAAATTCCACACACCAAACAAGCAAGCAAACAAAAAGCTGTTAGAACTAATAAATGAGTTCAGCAAAGCTACAGCAAAAAAAAACAAAACACAAAGATCATCTGGATTTTTCTATATTAACAATGAACAATACAAAAGTTAAAATAATAATTCCATTTATAATAGTATCAAAATGAATAAAATACTTAGGAATAAACTTAACCAAAGAGGTGAAAGACTTATATGCTTCAAACCATAAACCATGGCTGAAAGAAACTTTACAAGACACAAATAGATGGAAAAAACATCCTGTATTTTATGAATTGGAAGGCTTAATACTGTTAAAATGCCTATATTATCCAAAGCACAATCTATAGATTCAGTGCAATCCCTATCAAAGTTCCAATGACATTTTTTTGCCAAAATAGAAAAACTCAAGCTTAAGTTCATATGGAATCTCAAGGGACCCTTAATTACCAAAACTATCTTGAAAAAGAAGGACAAAATTGGAGGTCTCACACTTCTGATTTAAAAACTTGCTATAAAGGTACAGTAATCAAAACAGTGCAGAACTGACATACAGACATGTAGACCAGTGGAATAGAAAGCCCAGGAATAAACCTTCACATATATGGTCAAATGATTTTGAACAAGGGTGCCAAGACCATTCAATGGCTAAAGGACAATCTTTTCAACAAACTGTATTGGGAAACTGGAAATATAGAAGGAAAATAGTTGGATACTTATATTGACCATATACAAAAATTAACTTAAAAAATGCATCAAATGCCTAACAGTAAAAACCAAAACTTTAAAAAACTCTTAGAATAAAACAAGGAGAA
Source organism: Proteles cristata cristata (assembly GCA_017311185.1). Taxonomy (NCBI): domain Eukaryota; kingdom Metazoa; phylum Chordata; class Mammalia; order Carnivora; family Hyaenidae; genus Proteles; species Proteles cristata. The sequence continues at coordinate 58,362 of JAESUZ010000205.1, read as the reverse complement.
AAGCTTAAATAGCATTGGATTTGGCAATGATTTTTGGGATATGACATCTAAATAATTGGCAACAAAAAATAAATTTGACTTCATCAAAAATTAAAAGTTTGTACTTTAGGAGTGCCTGGGGGGCTCAGTGGATTAAACATTGACTCAGTTTAGGCTCATGTCATGATCTCAGGGTCTGCTTTATCTCTCTCTCTTTCTCTCTCTCTTGCTTGTGCATGTATGCTCTCTCACTGCCCTTCCCCTGCTTGCACACATGCATACTCTCCCTCAAAAAAAAAATCAAAATTCTGTGCATTAAAAAACAGTATTAACAAAGTGAAATACAACCCATGGAATGGAAGAACATATTTGCAAATCATATATCTGATAAGGGGTTAATACCCAGAATATATGAACTCCTACAACTCAACAAAAAAAAAACTTTTTTACTTTTTTTATTTTTAAAATTTACATCCAAGTTAGTTAGTATATAATGCAACAATGATTTCAGGAGTAGACTCCTTAATGCCCCTCACCCGTGTAGCCCATCCCCCCTCACATAACCTCTCCAGTAGCCCTCTGTTTGTATTCCACATTTAATAGTCTCTTATGGTTTGACCCCCTCGCTGTTTTTATATTATTTTTGCTTCTGTTCCCTTATGTTCATCTGTTTTATATCTTAAAGTCCTCGTATGAGTGAAGTCATATGATATTTGTCTTTCCCTAATTTCACTTAGCATAATACCCACTAGTTCCATCCACGTAGTTACAAATGGCAAGGTTCATTCTTCTTAATTGGTGAGTAATACTCCACTGTGTGTGTGTGTGTGTGTGTGTGTATACAAAGATCATATATATAGTATGTATATACCATATCTTTTTTTTTTAATTTTTTTTAATGTTTTATTTATTTTTAGGAGAGAGAGAGAGAGACAGCGTGAGCAGGAGGGTCAGAGAAAGAGGGAGTCACAGACTGAAACAGGCTCCAGGCTCTGAGCTGGCAGTCAGCACAGAGCCCGACGCGGGCTTGAACCCACGAACCGTGAGATCATGACCTAAGCGAAAGTTGGACGCTTAACCGACTAAGCCACCCAGGCGCCCCTATACCATATCTTTTTTATCCATTCATCCATCAATGGACATTTGGGCTCTTTCCATACTTTGACTATTGTTGATAGTGCTGCTATAGACATTGGGGTGTATGTGCCCCTTCGAAACAGCACAACTATATCCCTTGGATAAATACCTAGTAGTGCAATTACTGTAGTAGTGTAATTGCTGGGTCATAAGGTAGTTCTAATTTTTTGAGGAACTTCCATACTGACTGTACCAGTTTGCATTCCCACCAGTAGTGCAAAAGGGATCCTCTTTCTCTGCATCCTTGCCAATATATGTTGTTGACTGAATTATTAATGTTAGCCATTCTGACAGGTGTGAGGTAGTATCTCATTGTGGTTTTGATTTGTATTTCCTTGGTGATGAGTCATGTTGAGCATTTTTTCATGTGTCAGTTGGCCATCTGGATATCTTCTTTGGAAAAGTGTCTATTCATGTCTTAAAAAACACATTTTTAAGTGACCAAAGGACTTGAATACACATTTCTTCATAAAAAGATATATACAAATGAACAATAAGCACATGAAAAGATTCTCAATATCACTAGTCATCAGGGAAATATAAATCAAAACCACAAGGATATACCACCCCAAACCCATTAGGATGGCTATTATAAAAAAAATAATAACAAGGCACCAGGGTGGCTCAGGTCATTGGGCTTCCGACTTTGGCTCAGGTCATGATGTTGCAGTCTGTGGGTTTGAGACCCATGTTGGGCTCTGTGGTGACAGCTGAGAGCCTGGAGCCTGCTTCAGATTCTGTTCCCCTCTCTCTCTATGCCCCTCCCTGGCTTGTGTTCTATCTCTCTCTCTTTCTCTCAAAAATATATAAAAATGTGTTAAAACATTAAAAAAAAATATTGGTGAAGATGTGAAGAAATTGAAACCTTTGTGGATTGCTGGTAGGAATAAAGAATGGTGCAGCTGCTATGGAAAACAGTATGGCAATTCCTTTAAAAAAAGAGTAATAGAATTACAAGATCCATCAGTTCCATTTTTTAGTATATATGCAAAAGAACTGGAAACAGGGACTTGAATAGATAAGTATATACCCATGTTTATAGCAGTATTACTCACATAAGTCAAAAGGTGCAATCAACCCAAGTGTCTGTCAGCTAATGAATAAACAAAATGTGGTATTATACTTGCACTCTCATATAAGTCTTAAAAAGGAAGAAAATTCTGCCACAGTTTACAACATGGATGAACATTAAAGACATTATGCCAAGTGAAATAAGCCAGTCCCCAAAAGACAAATACTGTATGATTCCCCCAAATGAGCTACCTAGAGTAGTCAGAATCATAAAGACAGAAAGTGGAATGGTGGTTGCCAGGAGCTAGAGGAAAAGAGGTATGGGGATTTAGCATTTAATGAGGATAGCATTTCAGTTTGGGAAGATTAAAGAGACTCTGAGGATGAATGGTAGTGGTAATTACACAACAAAGTGAATGTGCTTAACTACACTAAACTGTACATTTAAAAATGTTTATACTGTATGTTTATGTATTGTACTTTTTATCATAATAAAAAGCCAATAAAATAGTAAAAACTAGAAAAGGTAGCATCTATAGGAGAAAAATGAAGGAAATCACCATTGTTTTGTCTTGATAAAAGAAAGTGATTCTTGCCATCAGATAAATGCTTTCTTTAGAGGGATTCAATTAGACACTGCAAATGGAGAAGTTGAAAAACAAAACAAAACAAAGGTAACCCTAAAGTAACCCTAAAATCCTAAAGTAACATCCATGTGTTGGAAAACATAAGATTTTCACCTTGACAATGAGTGGTAAATGAAATACATAAAATAATACAAAAGGAGAAAATAAAACAGAAAGCAGAAGATGGATTTAAGTTAGATCAAATGAAGTAATGGGGCTAAGCAGAAAACAAATAGGGAAAGGAAGAAGAATCTCAAGGCAAGGGAATTTCCATAGGACTTCTGCTAAAGAAATGGAGTTATCTGGGCTTCTGGGTGGTTCAGTCAGTGGAGCTTCCAACTTAGACTTAGGTCATGATGTTGCAGTTCATGTATTCAAGCCCTGCTTTGGGCTGTGTGCTGACAGCTCAGAGCCTGGAGCCTGCTTCAGATTCTGTGTCTCCCTCTCTCTCTGCTGCTCCGCTGCTTGCTCTCTCTTTTAAAAATAAATAAACATAAAAAATTTAACAAAGTGGGCTAGAATCCATAGCCATCTTGAAATTGTTTGCCTTAATACTAGTTTTAAGAGTAGGCTTTATTCATGATTTTGGATAAACTGTATCTTTCATTGGTTCTCCAATATATTCCCCCACTAGAAGGACAATATAATATAATGGAAACATTATTGGCTAGAAATTGAAGGGTGTGGAATCCAAGCTATATTGTGTCCCCAGTTTCCTGATTTGGGGCACATCATTTAAATTCCTTGGGTTTCAGCTCAGTTTTCTTTGTTTCTTTCTTCTTTCTTTCTTTTTTTAATGTCAAAGAAAGAAAGCATAAAAGAGGGGAGGGACGGAGGGAGAGAAAGAGAAAAAGAGAGTGAGAGAATCTGAAGCAGGCTCCACGCTAAGCACGAAGCCTGACACAGGGCTCATTTCCACAAATCTGGGATCAGTACCTGAGCTGAAATCAAGAGTCAGATACTTAACCAACTGAGCTACCCAGGTGCCCCTCAGTTTTCTTATTCATAAATAAAAATGTTGGATTAGAGAAGATTTAAGACTCCTTCCTGATTCCCCATTTTGTGATTTTATGTGGCTTCAAATCTCTTTGACAGGGAATGAAAACTATTCACAATTTTTTAAAAAAGGCTTTCAATGCAAAAATTGGCACACATAATACTTTGACAGAAAATAATAGTTATATTCAATCAGTATAAATGACTCATTTTCCTGCTATGACATATAGGAAAAGGGTGAATGGATTAAGATATTATTCAGTTTCTCAGATTAAGTGCAATGTTATCCACATAGTGGGGTCAGGAGAAAGTAGAATACAAGGAAGCTGACTACCTACCAGTTTCACAGGTTTGGCCAAGTGTGATTCTACCATTTTCCTTACAGGAGGACAAATAAAAATGTGCACAGGAAGTATCTATGAAAGCAGTGGCTGTAGAGGCAGATCTATTTCTCAGTATTTAAAAGCAGTATCACTATCAAGGAGGTTTACTGCCAGTATATTGGCCCATCAAGATACCCCAATATCACCACTCACTTCTGGATTTGAGCATTCAAGTCTCCAAACCAATGTCCAGGGCTCAGGAAGGAAATGATTCCCTGACACTTGACAAAACTAGTTTTGGGAAAGTGCAAGACTTGGCTTGGCAGAGACAAGAGAATCCAACCGAGGGAATGGGATTGGAGGAAACCAGGAGATAGGAGGGAATGAATCCTGCAGAAAATCAGAGGGATTCTGAAGAAGTAGCAAGTCTGCTCAAAGGGAAGAATTGAGACATTAATGACAGCCTCTCCTTGTTGTTTTAGGAATTTTTTTATTTAAGGATATTGAGCCATATATATTCTTAAAAGTCTGTAAAAATGATTTCTCAGGGAGTTAACTAGCTGAGATTCTAGGACACCTCCAACTTGATTTTGGAAAAAAATCTTACATCAGATAGATATCTTTAAAATCATTTGTTGACTCAAATTTATTATGCCAATTGTTGTGCTAGATGTTAGAAAAACCTGTCTGTCCTGCTCTCGAAGAGTTCACATGTTAATAGATGAGACAGGTGCAGAAACAATTATAAAATTTTATGAAATACTCAGAGGGTATTCTGTGAGCACTGAATGGCACCTTAACTCAATCTGAGCTGGGCAGGAAGACTTTATTGAGGAAATTACACCTGTGCTAAGTCTTCAAGAAAGAAATATGATTAATCAGGGACAAGAGTAGGAAGGGTACAAGCTGGAACACTCGAAGCTACAAGGGAAGCTTGAACAATGATACAGGTGTGAAAAATAGCAGGTTGCAAACAATGTGTTGTTCCTGGGCCATAGTTACATGTATATTTGTGTATGGTGGTTCAAGACAAAAATATTGCCCCTGTGTTGTAGCAAAGAGAATAAAAACTAAGATATTGGGACAGAAGATCATATAAAAGATGACCTATAGTAACGGCAAAGACGGAGAAGAAAGAATACATTTGAGAAATATTTGGGTGGGTAAATCCTTGAGACTTGGTCACTAATAGAGGACAGAGAGGGGAGAAGAATTCAAGGAGGCCCCCTGAGTGTCCCACTTTGGTGACTGAGTATGAGTAGATGGCAGTACAACTAAGAGTTTGAAAAAGAACAAACAAGTTGGGAGAAAACAGTGAGTTGGAGAAAAAGGAACTACCATCAAGCCATGTCTTCAATATGAATGGACATTTGTTGCCCCATCAATCGCCCATTAGACACCCAGAAGGCATATTTGCTGAGGGCATATGAAAGACCGAAACAAGAAGAGAGTTCTCCGGGCTCTCAATTTGCAAAATGCCTCTGATAAAATATATTCACAAGTTTTTACCTTCCTTCTCCACCACGAGGAGTAAACGTCTACTCTGAGACCCATGACAGAAATAAAACAAATGATAAAGCAGGTATAGTGAATAACTGAAAAATAACAACAACAATAAAATAAATGAAAATGAAGTTATAAGCAACATGTGGAAGAGAGGGGGCACCTGGGTGGCTCAGTTGGTTAAGCAGCTGACTTTGGCTCAGGTCATGATCTCACAGCTCATGAGTTCGAGCCCCGTGTCGGGCTCTGTGCTGATGGTTCAGAGCCTGGAGCCTGCTTCAGATTCTGTCTCTCTCACTCCCTCTCTGCCCCTCCCCTGTTCATACTCTGTCTCTCTGTCTCTCAAAAATAAATAAATGTTGGGGTGCCTGGGTGGCTTAGTCGGTTAAGCGTCCGACTTTCGCTTAGGTCATGATCCTGCAGTTCGTGGGTTCGAGCCCCGCGTCGGGCTCTGTGCTGGCTGCCAGCTCAGAGCCTGGAGCCTGTTTCAGTCTGTGACTCCCTCTCTCTCTGACCCTCCCCTGCTCACGCTGTCTCTCTTTCTCTCCTAGAAATAAATAAAACATTAAAAAAAAATTTAAATAAATAAATAAATGTTTAAAAAATTTTTTAAATATGTGGAAGAGAAGAGAAAAATTCTCACAATACAAGAATCACAAGATTCTCACAGAATCTTGCATGATCTTTCACATCCTCAGACAATTCATGCAGTGACTGATATGTGTGTCAAGGAAGACCTACAGGCTGCACATGCTTTCATCTCTTACAGTCTCCTGGAAAATAAGGCATTACTCCCATCTTTATTTTTATCAACCTCCAGTGGGCAAATTATTGCCAATTCCATCCTCACCTCCTTACTCCACAGACACTAGGGTTTTCAAATGGCTACATGACTATTAGACACCAGATGCTTATATTACTGTAAGGACTGAAGACTCTGGAGACAACACTGAGGCAGCAGTTGGCACTTTTCTGCTTGGTGAAGTCTAAACCTCTTCCAATTTACATGGTGCTCCAGGAACATGAGGCACTTTACCGTCTTTTGTTTTTTTGTGAATTTAGGGAGCCAACTATTTTATCAAAGATCATTCAAAGAAGGGAAAAGATAGATTGGCCCCTCTTCCTTAAATGTCTCTTTTTGTAAAGCCAACATGTTCACAAGGCTGCTGTGGCCATTTGGGGAAATAGCAGGACAGATATATATAAATTTGAAGTAATTGCAACCATTTGCAGTAATCCACTAAAACAAGCCTCTGTAAGTTCTAAAATCTGCTATGATGGTGAAATTTCAGTAACCACAGAGCACTGATTAATTTTTCTCTGCCTATGCCTTACTAGGCATTTAAAGAAATTTAAAGAAATTGATTCAGGAGCCCCTGGGTGGGTCAGTCAGTTAAGCATCTGACTCTTGATTTTAGCTCATCATGACCTCATGGTTGCAAGACAGAGCCCCATGTCAGGCTCTGTGTTGGGTGTGGCACCTGTTTAAGATTCTTTCTCTCTCTCTCTCTCTCTCTCTCTCTCTCTTTCTCTCTCTCTCTCTCTTTCTCAGTCTCCCTCTGCTCCTCTGCCCCATGCAGGGGTACACTCTCTCTCTCTCAAAAAAATAAGAAATACAAAAACACAAAATACAAAATAAAAATTGATTCAAATTTCTCATTTCCCATCAGTATTGCTTGCCATCATAATGTAAGTATCATGTCCATGTTTTATCAAGTGTAACCCAGTTAGGATGCTATTTAAGCCCTAGACTCCTTAATAGGTAATAATTTTTTCAAGACTCTGCAGCACTACTTAGCACATTCACCAAACCAGGAACCAAATGAATTGACATAAATCATGGCTTGAGACGCAAATGAGAATATGGACCACCAGTTCAGCAATGTGAACATTTGTGATCAATAAGGTTTTCATTTGCACTATTAGAAATGTCAAAGATGATTTCATATATCATTGTATATATGAAAATCAATGTATAAAACATTCCTGGAAGTTGTCTTTAAAGAGTAGCTCTCAACCAATCTCTTTTCCATCATATTTATTTTATTAGCAAACACAGAGGATCACTTTAGCATAAATAACTTCATTCTACCTCTGTCTTTTTCTTATTTATAGCCTGGAACTAAATCTCATAAAAATGATAGGACTCTTTACCTCATGCCAATTGCTTTCCTTGGAAAAGACAGAAGAGGACTCCAATGTTTCTGTGGCTCCAGATAAAGGAGCACTGAGGTTGGCGAAGGGTGAGATCTTTAGAGCAGCCAATCAAGAGTCAAGGCAAGGAATGAAAATTGAAAGAAGGCCCACAGTCACAACCTGAGGGTGAAGACCAGTAGGGGACATACTTCTGAAAACTATACCACAGAAATCACACACCACCTATCAGGAGTCTAGAAAGCCAGGAATATAACATAACCAAAGCCAAGACCAGAAATATAACACTAACCGGCAATCGGTTACAAAAGAAGATTTCTGTCTCTCTCTCTCCCCTTTCCACATCTCCCTCAACAAAGAATTGAGGCCTTAAATAGAGAAAGAGAAGAAATATCTCTGAGCCAGGCCATCACCCCTCTTCTGAGACCCCTTAGCCACAATCTCCATCAATGGTGGGGAGGATCTAGTATAATTTTGACAACCGAAAGCAAGCAGAAGAGTTATGAAATCATTCAACATATTCAGACTAAATCTTCAATTACTATGGGTGTGGGCAGGGGACCAGTGTAGCAGAGTTGCAAGCAATGATAAGGAAAAGAATAGTTTTTGTTTTTGTTATAAGAGAGACGGAGAATGCTGTGTCACATTGAAGAATACTATAACAGATACTAGAGCCCTCCTGCCTGGGATATCATCTCAGCCTGCAATTTATCAACTATGTGATCATGAACACTTTACTTAACATCCTGGTATCTTAGTTTCTTCACTTTAAGAATGGAGATCATATGGGGTGCCTGGGTGGCTCAGTCGGTTAAGCATCCGACTTCGGCTCAGGTCATGATCTCACAGTTCGTGGGTTCGGGCCCCGTGTCGGGCTCTGTGCTGACAGCTCAGGGCCTGGAGCCTGTCTTCGGATTCTGTGACTCCCTCTCTCTCTGACCCTCCCCTGTTCACTGTGTGTGTCTCTCTCTCTCTCTCAAAAATAAATAAAACATTAAAAATTTAAAAAAAATAAGTAAACATTAAAAAAAAAGAATGGAGATCATACTAGTACCTACTTCATAAAGTCGATATGATGATGAAACAAGCTAATCTCTCTGAAGCAGGAGGCTATGTAAAGACTAGCTACTATATGATACCCCATTAGCCAGTTACATTTAATTAAATTTTAGCTTCAACTCTATACTTGAAAATAAACTAAATTATTTAACTGTGTTTGTATATTATTTATACATGACTACAATTTTAGAAAAAGAAAAAACCTTACCAATCATGAGAATTTTCATTTATGTTGGTTTTCCTTCTAACTGATTCAGTAAGTTATTTTAGTAATTTTATTGACCTGCACTAATTGTAAATTAGATTAGAACTTTTCATTTTTTTAAAAAAATAGCAGTTTCTGCCATGGAAGCTGATGGTCACTCTGGAAAATAATCAGGGCAATGAAATCATCTCTAAAATCTAAGAGTTCACATCATTTTTTGTTACAGGTACTTTTGCTATCTTTCCAAATCAGATATGTGCTTTTAAATCATACATTTGTTGATTTGCTGAAATGTATTAACAAATATCTTGTATTTAATGGAATGAAACTAGTTTTATTAATACCCTCGATGTTTTATGAGAGAACAATTAAAAGTTCATTTCTTATATATAATATTGAATACCCCTATTACCTTTACTTCTGATTTATTTGTCCTTGAACTATATAGGGTATCGGCTATATTGCAAAGGGAGAAATATGCTCTATTTCAAACTGAAAGGGAAAGCACAATTTAGAAAATGTATTACTGCAATTCTCTTTCAGTGCTTTACAAACTGCATGTTTTCAACTCTGAATTTAAGAAAGCAGGTTATGAATGAAAAAAGGGACAGCCCCGATAACATGCTTATACATATGTCAGTTTGGGTACATCAAGCAGCTGCAGGGTGTTGTCATACCAACCCTATCCCATTCACTAGGCCATTAAAGGAAAGAGGAAAATTTCAAACAACCCTGAGTTTATTTAGTTGCAGAAAGTTTAGTGAACTTCAGTTCATGTTAAGGCCTGTTAACAGCAGGAAGAATCCAAATTTCTGCCACCGAGGATGGGGAAGCCGAGTGACATTAATAAGATCCAGATCCCAGGCCAAACAACTGTGATCTTCCTTATCCACTGTCCCACAGGGTAAGTATGGTAAAGCTCTTCATTTTGCAGTGGTTTCCCCTCCTCCTCCATCTGATTTGCAAAAGGGGAAGGGAAAGGGAAAATAAGAGTAGAAACCACCAGAAACTACTGTTGTAATTTAGCATTAGTAAGAATTTGTAAACCATCACCAAGCAGATAAAGCTAAGAGCTACTAACTACAAACATAACCAAGCAATAACCTCTGTGACTGTTTAACAGAGGCTCTGATTAGAAACACAGAAGGCAGAAGCCTTTACTGGAAACCAGGGAGCAATAATGTATTCCGAGAGAAAGGCTATTAGGGCTGAAGCATAAAATAAGCATTCTGTAAAGAGAGGAGAAAGAGAGGCAATCAGGTACACAAGGAGTTAGTATTAATCCAGCAATTTGAAAACTGTCTGTAAAGTATTGACACTGATGAGTATCCTGAAGTTAATGAATTAACACAATGGAATAAAGACATAACATTGAGAAACACTTGCCTACTTTAATTTTACATGATTGTACAGAGATACAGATAGACTTCTGATTTTTTTTCTTGTTCAAAACGTAGTTTGTTGTTTTAGAACTGCGCAAGTCACTGAATAATGTTCCTTTGAGTATCAGATTTGGTGTTGCAGTCAGCTCACAGCAACCTATTTTGCATATTTTTTTGTTGCCAAATATGCTGTCCACACATTCAAAGAGCAAGGTACAGTGCACCTGGCGATATCTTACAGGAAACTCAATGGAACTACAGATATCACTTCCTACTTCAGGATTTATAACTCTTGTCACGGACACAAAAGGGCCAAAATAGTCTGGTTGAAGGGTCTCTCACAATACCTAGACATCACGGTTTTCTCATATTTAATTTTTTGGTTTCCAAAGGTTTACTTGATTTGGAAAATAATGTAGAACCTCACTTTTCCTGGTGATAATGAAAATCAATGTTAAAGACCTTAAGCGTTTCACCCAGCTAACATTCTATACTCTGCTGTCCAATAAAATAGTCACTAGGCACCTGCTATTCAAACTTAAATTCGTTAAAATAAATAAAATGAAAATTTTGGTTCTCAAGTTGAACTAGCCATACTTCAAGTGCTCAGAAGCCACAAGAGACGAGTGGCTAGTGTTTTGGGACATGTTGCCATAGAGCATGTCCATCATCCCTTTCTACTGAACAGTGCTGTATAGCAAGTCAACAATTCAGAGAATTATGTTTGTAGAAAAGGATAAAGAGAAAAGGGAAAAATAAATTTTTTCTTTTTGATGTTTTCAATGATTTTTCTAAATGTAAATTCTTTTTAAAAAAATTTTTTTTTCTTTTTATTTTACTTTGAGAGACAGAGACAGAATGAGTGGAGGAGGAGCAGAGAGAGAGGGACACACAGAACCCTAAGCAGGCTATAGGCTCTGGGCTGTCAGCACAGAGCCCGACATGGGGCTCGAACCCACGGACTGTGAGATCATGACCTGAGCTGAAGTTGGACACTTAACTGACTGAGCCACCCAGGCACCCCAAGTGTAAATTCTTAAAGAGTATATTTCTCATGCTGAAATTGTATACCCTGTCTTATCCATTTTATGTGCTTATGGTACAAAGATTAAAATTTTAAGTAATCAATTAATATAAAATGACATAGCCAATAAAGCTTTAAAATTGCATTTCAATTCAACAATGCAACAATAATTAAGACTTTTTGGCCAGATTATTCAAAAGTGTAAGGTTCTAATAATAATCAGACCAAATTAGGATAAACTTAAATATGTCATGGGCATAAGACAGAAGCAGCTGTTTGTTAATCACATTGATACTATGTTTATTAATCACATTGATATATCACAATGATATCAAATCATTGGTTTGAATATTTCAATGGTTTTTTTTTAATATCCGTGCTAAATCAGTAGCAAATATTTTAAAATACTAATTCTTACAATGTGTAAGATAACGAGCCAAAGATAAATGAGTTGATTTGAGCCGTAAGAATTCAGAGTTTTCAGTATTACTGACAATAGTACCTGCAGCGATAAATCTACTGAATTCCCCATGGTCTCATGAGTGATTCAGTGAGTGCAACTTTTATTTGTCAAAAGCTGTTGGGTCTGAACTCTCTCTTAGGATAGCCTTACTAAAAGAAAATCTGTACGTAAAGTTGCATACGTGCATATATTCACATATAATCAGTTTTCACGAACACTGTTCAAAGAAAACACTCTTTCTTTGAACATGTACGATAGCATTTCAAGCAAAGCTTCGTCTAAATGTATGAGGAGTTAATCTGATGCCTGTAATTTAGCACGTTTGTGCTATGGTAGTAGAAAGGACAGATCGTTTAGTGGTTTCAGATGTTAGACTTTAATGAAGCAGGATGGATTTCCTTAGCATGACACCGGTTTATCTAGTTTATTAGCTTTGTAGTTTAAAAATTTATTATTCTTTTATGCCTGTGAGCATTTTCATGACTCTTCTTCCCCTTGAAAAATGTTCCATTTGCTGTGCTATGTAGGAAATAGTCCATTAAATAACTGCTTAATTGTGGAATTAGCTCCTTCAATCATGATTCAATTTCTTTTAAATGTATTTAAGGGAATTAAAGGATCCAGCCATGTAAGCCTAGGTCAATTTTCATTATAAGTTCTCAGCAATTAATGCATAGCACTCAGCTGATGAGGAAAGGGGATGATGCATTTCGGTTGCCTTCAAATAGGGAACCAGTGTTACCATTTCTTATAACACATATTTTCATATATTATATAGTATTTCTTTCAAATGGTTTTTTTTTTTGGAAGTTATCAATCAGTTGTACTTTGAGCATATGGTAACATTTTAATAATATGGAACAAATATTTATTTTCTCTGGATCCAAATGCATTTTCAGGCCACACAATTTATATAGCAGTCTTGTGAGAAATTTCAGACTCACTGCCATCTCATAATCCCAGTCTGATGTGTTTTTTATTCCTGAAGGCCTTTTTTATCTTTTTCCTTTCTTTCTTTTCTTTCTTTTTTTTTTTTTTTATACCACATGTGGCCCATGGGAACTACAGCTAATTGGAATGGATGAGAAATTACTCAAAGCAAGCAGCCTACAAGGCAGCTATTGGGTAAACTCGGACTAATATGTCTACCCACTCTAGAGGTCCTAGCCAGACCAATGGAACCTCTTTATGCCCATTTATGCAAGATAGACACATATCAATTAGTTAGCAACAGTGAACAGGATAAATAGAGATGGAAAAGTGTCCCGGTGATTGTACAATATCTAACAGAGTTGCCATCGAACCCTTAGACCTATTCCTAAAGCCTATTTTGTTTTTGAAAAAAAAAATTTTAATATTTATTTTTGAGAGAGAGAGAGACAGAAACAGAGCATGAGTGGGGGAGGGGAAGAGAGAGAGGAAGATGCAGAAGCTGAAGTAGGCTCAGTGCTGACAACTCAGAGCCTGATGTGGAGCTTGAAACCACAAACCATGAGATCATGACCTGAGCCAAAGTCGGATGCTTAATCAACTGAATACCCAGGTGCTCAAAGTCTCTTGTGCTTTAAACTAAAAAAGATGTTGTATCTGTCTGTGATGCCTCATTAAGACATTTAAGACATTTTTCCCTGTCTTCCTTTGCTATCCTTCCAACAAAACCTCCATTTGCTGGGGCAAACTGAAGTTATTCTTACAACTTGAAAGGCTTCAAATACACAGGTTACTGTATGAACCCATTGGATATATGTTCATTGATTAAAATGGTTTTTATAACCATGTGGTGATGGACGTTCAGTAGACGTATTGTGATAACCATTTCACAATGTATACAAAGCCTGAATCATTATGTTGCATACCCTGAACTAACATGTCAATTAAATCTCAATTTAAAAAATTTTAATTGCTTCCATCAATGATGAAAATTGAGTAGAAGCAAAGGTACAGTACAAAGTGCTAAGTTCTCGAAGGTATGATAATTGTACAAATTGGTTGACTAATTATCTTTCCCTTTTGGATTCAGACATAACTTAAAGACTAAATTAAAAGGTAGAGAGATTATAGTTGTCCCTAGATAAGATCAGTCCTCAATGTAATTAGGTCTATAAATTAACACACACACTGAACCCATTACATATATTATGTGATAAAAAGCAGCATCAAGACAAGCTCAACAAAACAGAAGTAAAATAAATGAGAAGGAAATTTCCGTTTTTCACGTTCCTTAAAGGGAAAAATTATTATTATATTCTTAGATCACTCCTCAAACAACTTTCACAGTTTTATCCAGTCATTTATTCCTCAATTTTAAATTCAAAGCAGGTAGGAGATGCCTATAGTCATCACTGATTAGCTCAAAAATACACACATTATGACATCAGAGAAGGCATCGTCCATTCGTCTCAATCTTCTATGTCCAAGAGCTGCTCTAACCCCCTGCCTGTTCTTGGAGAGCACCAAAATCGCCTTGAACCCTCATTAGAATGTGTTTTCCTTCACCCCAATAAAAATAGTTGAACTCTTCACTTAGGCACACCTTACAAAACAGTGACTTTAGATAAAATCATTCCCCACACTTTCATAATTAGTTTGAGGTCTGGGTGCAGAAAGGGAAAAAAGCCCAGTGTTAAATATTGGAAGACTTCCGCAGTTTTATACGTAACATCAGAAAAGAAAGAACTCCTACACGAGGCCATTCTCATGGTTTTCATTAGCACATAGAGTTAATCAAAAACAGATCAACCTCAGGCAAATATCACCCTAGGATGAAAGTATTAAAGAGGAATAAAACATCTTAGTTGCTTGGATACTAATTAACCTTGAGAAAGCCCAACACAGTACAAAATTTGACATATTTATCTCTGAAATATTTTCCCCTAAATATCAATGAAAGTGGAGCTGATAATATATGTATTTATACATTATCAACCTTATGCTGTGGTAGGGCCCAACCAAACTGGCAAGTGCCCGTCCTCGCTATATCTTTCAGGCACATGAGGTGTTTTAAATATATATCTGCATAATTTAATGCATGACACAATTATTTTATCATGAGACAACATGCTGAAATGCTACCGTGCTATTGTTTAAAAACGTCAAGAGCTAAAGCTCTGAATACGGTATGCAATCCAGATGGCAAATTCTCAAGGCACAGGACTGAAAAAGAAAATTTTTTTTAAGAGTTGTTTGGGTTTCTCAGTCATCCAGCTTCCTAGCTTGCTTTTACCTTTCAGCACTAGAAAGGATTTAAACACAAAGAAAGCAATTAGTATAGCTGAGAAATAGGATTTGTTACAGGACTGCCGCTCTTTTAAAAACATCTTTATTCCTGCTAACATGGCCTATGCTATTTAAGTCCTCGTGTTGCGCTGATTAATAATGAATAGAACACATTAAAGTAGCTTTATTTACCTAACTTTCTACTGCATGCAAGCTAATACATACATTTATATCTCTTATATATTTATATATTTAGACATATATATTTCTCCTATCTTAACTTTGCAGGATAAGGAATAACCAGTAAACTAACTTACTAAATATGTTTATGTTATATTATTTACATTATGTATAACTTTGTAGGATAAGGAATAACCAGTAAACTAATTTACTAAATATGTATATGTATTATATTATTTACAGTATATAATGCAAATATATTTCTTATATATTTACATATATATTTAACATATATATTTCTCCTATCTTAACTTTGCAGGATAAGGAATAACCAGTAAACTAATTTACTAAATATGTTTAGGTGTTATGTGTAACTGATAAAACAACCAGTTAGAAAATGGACAAATATCAAGAGAGTAAATTCAATTAACTTCCTTAATTAAAACATTAGATATCTATTCCAAATCACAATTTAATAAAAAAAAAAAACCCAGGCCTTACTATTAAAGATGAATACTTCAATTGCAGAATTTTAAGTAACTTAATTGTAGATGGAAAATGTGGCTTGAAAATATAAACAGGAGACAATGTGTTTTAGTCTTCTTGATCAACCTATTTAAGGAGGATAAAAGTCTTGCATGTATTTGAGATTAGATATTAATTTGTGGCTCTTTCTCATAATATTCCATTAAGTGTTCTTGATTGCTCTTGTACAGTAAACAACACTAACTTCTAGTGTTTTTTTTTCAATTTTTATTTATGTTGGTTCAAAATGCCTTGAGAAGTTGCCAAAATCTTCAGTAGCCAAGAGATATTAAGCACAATATCCATTTCAGGGTCTCAGTGATCGCATATTCCAACTATTTGTTCTAAACTCCTAAAAGGAAGCAGCAGCTTCTAGCAGCTTCCAGTGCCATCAACTGACTCTTCTTGAACCAGTGTTCCTATTAATAAAATGTAAATTAGATAATAAATCTTAGTGGTACAAAAAACAACATGGGAGTGAGCCTCTAGTAATATTACATCAGTGACATGAAAATGCTGTTGTTTTGATTTGGAACTTACCTGGGTTTTCACTTAGGCTCAGCAGACTGAAGTAAGAAGTCCTTATAGGTAACCATTATGGTTTTACTTGCTTTTCTTTTTTGATCACCAGAGTACACACAAACATTAGTCTCAAGCCTAAAGCCCTAAAACACACACACACACACACACACACACACACATTCTTTAGCTGGTGAAATTCTAATCTCATTTTATTATGTTGTCAATGAGCTGCAGAGATCGCCTTGGCTTGTTAACATGATAGCAGACAGATGAGAAGAAATAAAAAGTACTGGCCTGTGAAAGCCAAATCAAAAAGCCAGATTGAAGGCATTCTCAAGTTACTCAGGTGAGGCCCCCAGCTAGTGACCCAGCTAATGGTCAGAATGCTGTAGGTTCCGTTTGGACGACCCAAATGTTAAAACGTGGTATTCAAATGTCTGCATAAATGGCTGAGAATTTGCCTTTTCTTTGTAAGCTTACTATACAATAAACAAAAGACTGGTATTTGATACTAACTAAACATAGAAAAGGAACAGACAATAACACTGGATGAATGTATTTAAGACACAAATCTGTATACGGCATAGAAGAACTTTAGGGTCCTAAATTTCTTTAGCACAGATTTTTAATTGTCCTTGGTTGTAAACCTATTGTAATTTACCAAAACACAAGTATCTGAAAATACAGTAATGCTTTCATAAAGTGAAACCTGGATAAAATAAGAGAAAGTTGCATCTTTTATTACTAATTAAAGGATTTGAGAGAAAGGGTACATGATAATACTCTTTGAAGAAATATTTTTGGTGTTGTTAAAACACTAGCATTGTGTCTAATAACACTGAATTCTACAGATTGATTTTTCTTTTCTCTCTCTCTTTCTCTCATAGAATAACTGCTTCCTGGACATTGAGGCTCTATTGCCAACTGTCAATCAAATAAATGCATGTTAATTTTTAAATTAAATTATAAAGCCAAAAATATTTGTTCTATTTTTCCTCTTATTTGCTTTCACAGGTGACTATATAATTTCCTTCATTTGAAATATTTTTAACTTTTAAAGAAAAGTTTATTCTGAAAACACAAATAATTAATGTTTAATCATTAAATTTCAGAATAAAATTTTATTTCATATGGCTATTTACAACTTTTGGAGTAAGAAAGTCATCTGTGAAAAGCAAAGTGTTGGCTAGTAGTGCCATCTAGCATCACAAAGAAAAAGTTGTTCAACTACTTTGTAAAACCCTGGGAAATTTATCAAGTCAATTAATACACTATGTCCTTCCTCCATTTTCCAGGGGAAAATAAGCAGACATGATCAGTTGGTGGAAATACACACCAAACACATAGAGATAATCAAACAATACAAATAGCAGTGTTTTTCAGAAGATACATTTAAGAGTGGTAAAGGGGAGGTATAATTTCTGGTTTGTTAGCTGTCATGCCACCATTTTTTTCTTCCATTTAAGAAAACATATTGGAATTCAAATGAATAAAAATGTTAGTGTACTGAAATGCTGACTATGTCCTAATTTATAAAAGAAAAACACCCAAGTCATTCACAACCTTCAGTATCTTGTTATGGGTAACAACTTGTGATACCTAACAAATGATTGAGAATGGCTAGTATTTTAGGTAATGAATTTAGAACTCTGAGATATAATGGAAATAAAGATGTCACTGATTCAATGCAGGACAGAACTGAGGACATTATTATAATCATCTTTAAGAAGCTTATTCCTGGTGATGGGCAATAATGTAACAGTAGATGAGTCATGACAGACACATGAGTCACGAGTCAGATACATTTCTTTCATGATTCTGATCGGTTTAGATGTGAGATCTTATGGGATGTATGCAGTTATCTTAGAAAATGGAGCAAGTAATGGGACACGGGGCCAGACTCCAGAGCTTGCCCCTATGGGAGTGGCCAACCATTCAAATTAGAATATGGTAAGAGGAGGCTAACTTGAGCTCTTTTCAGGATGGTGCCTAGGAATGCAACATCTAGTGAGTGGGACTCCACTGGCAAGTGGACAACCTGGTCAGGAAATGGTTGCTTCTCAGACATCAAACATTAGTTTAAGTTCTAGAACTAAAAAGGAACTGTAAATATCTGTTGTGCTAAAATGAAGTGTAAACCCAGCTATATGCATTAAGCAATGGTGTATATAAAAACAACGCAGACCAGAGGCAGCTGGCTGACTCGGTGGGTAGAGTGAGAAACTCTTGATCTTGATCTTGTGAAGTAGGGCATGGAGCCTACTTCAAAAACCAATAAAATAAATTAATTAATACAAACAACCCAGACCCTAGCAAAAGTAACATTAGACTCTTATCTTCTAGGAGGCAAGATAGCATAATGGTTGGGGGTATGATTCTGAAGGCTCAGTGCCTCACCACTTAGCTATCGGATGTTGAGCAAATTTGATCATTTGTCTGAGACCCAATTTCCTTCTCTGTTACATGGACAATGGTCATAATGTCCAGGTCTAACCCAGGATGATGGTGAAGACTGAATGAGTGAAGAACACTCAACACAGCTCTGTCACATAGTAAACAGTCAACAATAATGTATTATTATTATTATTTCATTACTACTCTTCTCTTCTCTGGTTAGGTTTATGTCAGGAACTAGATTAGGCTGGTCTTTAGGTACAAGAATTTAGCTCCAATGAGCCATGCCGAGGGCTCGTAAACACATTCCTGGCCTAAGGGAACTGAGTAGCAACACTGCTACAACAAATATAGGGAGTAATGTCCCAGATGGACAAAGTGATGATCTTCTAACACATTTTTCTATGTAACATTCATATATATTAACAAATTAAAATGTGATCACTTTATTTATTGCTCCTCCAAACCTTAGATTACAGTTTAACACAAGGTACCTGTCATGAACAATGTTTGTTACTAGCTTTGTGTTGTTGTTGTTGTTGTTGTTTTTGGCAGGAGAAGCGCAGAGAGAGACAGTCAGAGAGTGAAATCGCAAGCAGGATCCACACTGTCAGCCCCGAGCCTGATGCAGAGCTCAAACCCACAAACCATGAGATCATGACCTGAGCCGAAATCAAGAGTCAGATGCTCAACCGACTGACCCATCCATGTGCCCGTGTTTGTTCCTAGTTTTAACTCTTCCCCTAAAATACAAGTTTTGATGTCACAAAAATGAAACACATTTCAAACATGTACTCCAAGTTAAGCTACTCTCAAATAAGTACTGTTGTTACTGCAATGATTACTCTCAGAAGCTGAGTTATACATAATTAGAAAGAAGCTTGGTGAAGTTACAGAAAGTAAGCTTTCATATCTCAACTTCCAAGTGAAAACTAGCACTGTAGCACCATGGAAGGGAAAAAGTTCTGCCTCAGGGACCAGGGCAGGAGCTGAGCTTACTTCTTGTGCTTCTGTGGTTGCCTTTATTCTTTCCTCCAGATGTTCAAGCATCTGACATATCAATAAAAACACTTTATTAGCTCTGGTTTCTTACACATATCCACAATTCTCATTTTCAGCAACAAAATAAGGGATTTTGGAGACTGAGTGATTTTTTTTTCAGAGCTCCAGATTTAGATGGAATGAAAATAACCAATACATGTCTCAAGGCCCCCAAAATGGAAGGAAGAGGCCCACCAGCAGATATTCTAGAATACAGGAATCCTCCATCCCAACCCTGCCCCTCTTCTCCATATGAATGGAATGTAAACAGAATTAGAATGCATTTTGCCTTAATAATTGGCTGTCATTTGAAATACACAATTTTCTTCCTGTTCTTACAGGAAAAGCATGAAGAGTAGCACTTGCATTTGGAACCCAGAGCCTTAAAAACTGATGTATTTAGCTTCATGATGTTCCACTTACCTTGTAGTCTTTTTCTCCTCTTGCCATACCCCTAGGGATAATATATAAAAAGAAGGATAAGAGACTTATTTCCAGGTGAGTGTCCTGCCTGGTAAGACTTTAGAAAGTTTATGCAGCAAGAAAGTTTTCATCTGACAGCAAGAAAACTCAAGGATGTAAGCCTGAAATGGACAACTACAGAATCAAATATGACTTCTTCAGTTTCCCCCTGTCAAGAGTCACTATGGAATAAATACTGATAGTCACTCAAGTTATAAGCTATTTTGACAGAGTTCTTAAGGATTCTTCACCTCTTTCGGTGGTTCTGGAAGCCCGCAGAAGCTTTAGAAGAGGCTCCAGAAGGCAGCCGTGAAGCAGGACTGCGTAGCTTAGATGAATGTCCAGCTCATACAGTTTATATAATCTTCAGTAACTTTATAAACAATGCCTCTAGGATGGAGGGGTAGATGAATTTGAACTTGGTTGCCCATGACTCCTCCAAGCTTTATAATCAGACCTCCAATTAACTTTTTTTATGCTAGACCGAATTACTGGCCTCAATATTTCCTCTCTTCCTTATCCACACACTTTGACACATTACTTTGAAGTTCTCCTACTAACCCCACTGTGTTTTTGTACTCTCCAACTCTGAGTTCAGTCATATGACTTGCTTTGGTGGAGTGTAGGCAAAAGTGATGATTCCCATTTAAATTGTGAACGTATGATGTCATCATGACAAGAACATCCCAAAGCTATGCCATCAATCCATAAAGGATGAGGAACACAGAGAGGAGACATGAACGTGCCCAACAGCTTGCAGTCAGATGTCACTAAGCTCAGACTAGATCAGCTTCTCAAACTCAGTGGACTCACAGATATGTGAGTGAAAACAGTGGTTGCCATTTCATGTCATGGAGTTTTGGAGTGCTTTGTTAAGTAGCACTAACTGATACACCTTTCCTCACAGTTCCCAAGTTCTAGTCTTTTAGCCTCTTTTTATGTGTTTTTTAATTCCTCTCCACTTTTTTCATGTTTTAGATTCAACATCATCATCTTTTAGAGCTGAGACAATTCAGGTGAAGTCAATAGTTCATTATGGTTTTTTTTTTAATTTGCTTAATATGCTAACATAAAAATATTGTACAGATAAATTAGAAAATGTTTAAAATCATGTTATCATTATCAGTATCAGTATTACCTGGATGTATCAAAGTATATTCTTTTGTAGTTTGAGATACTTGTTTTTTCATATGATCCTCTCATCAATGGATGCTACATGCTTATGGGAGATGTTACTAAGTTAAGAAATGTATTATATAGTTCATTAATTAAATCTTAGAATTGTACAATTTGAGTACTACATAGCATTTTGATGACTATAAAAAGGTTATTAAATATCAGATAAGGTACTCATGAAAATAATTATTTTTTAAGGAAAACTAAGGAATTTAAATCAAGTAAGAAAAATGGGGCGCCTGAGTGGCTTAGTCGGTTGGGCGTCCAACTTTCGCTTAGGTCATGATCTCGCAGTTCGTGGGTTCGAGCCCCGCGTCGGGCTCTGTGCTGACTGCCAGCTCAGAGCCTGGAGCCTGTTTCAGTCTGTGACTCCTCTCTCTCTGACCCTCCCCTGCTCACGCTGTCTCTCTCTCTCTCCTAGAAATAAATAAAACATTAAAAAAAAAAAATCAAGTAAGAAACTAATCCAATTCCTGGGGTGCCTGGGTGGCTCAGTCGGTTAAGCGTCTGACTTCAGCTCAGGTCATGATCTCACAGTTTGTGGGTTTGAGCCCCATGTCAGGCTCTGTGCTGACAGCTAGCTCAGAGCCTGGAGCTGCTTTGGATTCTGTATCTCCCTTTCTCTCTGACCCTCTCCTGTTCATGCTGCTTCTCTCTCTCAGGAATAAATAAAACATTTTTAAAAAACAAAAATAATAAAAAATTAAAAAAAAGAAACTAATCCAATTCCAAATAAAACTAATGATTATTAATAATTTAGTTTTATTTGCAATAAGCCTACATGACATAGTTTCACTATCCCATAAGCTTTCAAAAACTTCTAATCTTTACAATTTTCCTTTTTTTAAAATTAATTTATTTATTTTAGAGAAAGAGACAGACAGAGCACAAGCAGGGGAGGGGCAGAGAGGGAGAGAGAGAGAGGGAGACACAGAATCCAAAGCAGGCTCCAGGCTCTGAGCCATCAGTACAGAGTCCAATATGGGGCTTGAACCCACAAACTGTGAGATCATGACCTGAGCCAAAGTCAGACACTTAACAGAGCCACCCAGGCACCACAGAGCCTGCAGTTTTAAAGGTAAATAATTATACAGAAATGTAATATAATATTTTCATAATCAAATGTATTTACAGCTCACATTAAGAGAAATGTAATTTCAAAAATTGAGAGAATTATTTTGTGTCCCTCGTATAAAGCATAATACAGAAAAAGTCAATTCAGAGAAGTACAATCAAGTTTATGAAGAGAAGTAATGTCTAGTTTACAAAACTGAAACTGGATGAAAAAATAAGAATAATGATAACATAATGAGATAATTAACTCTGAATATTACCTATACACTAGGCATGCCACTGCATCAAAATTACATAATTCTAGTTTAAATTTTTTTTAATGTTTTCTTTATTTCTGAGAGAGAGAGAGAGAGAGAGAGGCAGTGTGAGCAGGTGAGAGTCAGAGAGAGAGGGAGACATAGAATCTGAAGCAGGTTCCAGGCTCTGAGCTAGCGGTCAGCACAGAGCTTAACACAGGGCTCGAACCCACAAACCGTGAGATCATGACCTGAGCCAAAGTTGGATGCTCAACCGACTGAGCCACCCAGGCACCCCTCATAATTCTAGTTTAAAGGTTTGTTCTGTTTTATTTCGATTTTACAGATGAAGAAATGAGGTTTAACACATCTAGTAATTTCCCTAAGGTCACAAAGTTATGGGTTGAAGCTTGAAACCCAGGTCTATCTAACTGTAGGGTTTGAGTTACTGCTTGATATTGTCATGATGGGTGGTTCCCATATATCTGAGGAAACAATATGTTTAATAAAGATTATAACTGCCCTAAAACAGAGTACCATATGTAGCATGAAAATGACATAGAAAAATGTGGTATCAGAAAATATCAGTTTATGATTTATATCTTCCATTTATTAGCTACATGACTTTGAGCAGTCTGAATCTCAGTCTCCTTATCCATAAAGCAGATATCATAATAGCTAAAATATCCCATAAGGATAACATTTGGATCAAATTATATCAAAAAAATCTATGAAAGTATTTTGAAATGTATAAGGTATTCTTAAACTGTTTATTATTTTTATTATTATTTTGCCCATGAGGGCCAAGCAAGGATGGGCTGGTAGAAAGTAGCAGTAATAATTTTTAGACACACTTTTTAAAAGTTATAAGTCTCTAATGCAAATGTAACTTCCTGAACTTGTATCAATGGAAGTACTTAAATTAGAGCATAGATGACCATTTGATTGGATAGTTAGGGAAGAAATGTAGGCATGAAATGGGTGTCCACAAGTTTTGAAACATTTTATTTTTCCACAGTCATACTTTTCTGAACATGCAATTTCAATGTATTTGTATAACATAGGTTTTCTATTCTGTAAATAGATTTCCTTTTAGTAATTCTTGCCTTTTGGGGAAGCAATGAAGTCATATACAAATCATTTCAGGGATAAGCCCTCTAAGGAAGATTTGTGGTTCTCTTTTCCCACTACTGGATGCTCTTACAGACAGAGCCTTAACATCATAAATACAGAATAAATCACGTACTTACAACTTTCACTACATTTTTTTCAGAAGACTTTCAGTTTCACAATAGTTAAAGATGGCATCAAATTATATTCTCTGATAAATTCTATTTTCATGAAATACTTGCTAGCTAACAGTGCTAGACAGTTTAGCATCTAGTTCAACTTTAAGCTGCATACTGTGTCCCAAATAGTGAGTAATAGTCCATTTAGGGTGTTGTAACATAAAAACTTTTGTTTTATCTTTCTTATTTCCCATATTTTTGGCCAATTGTAGAGAAACATTAGTCCATTAATGATAGATACAGATGGCGTCCATCTGGTATCCATCTTTAACTCTAGAAATGGAGGCATAAGGATACTCTGAAACATTAGACTTTCAAAATCAGATGTGATCTAGCAGCTCAAGGAAAAAGTTATTTGATCCATACTGATTTTTTTTCCATATCCTCA
Organism: Proteles cristata cristata; assembly: GCA_017311185.1. Classification (NCBI taxonomy): domain Eukaryota; kingdom Metazoa; phylum Chordata; class Mammalia; order Carnivora; family Hyaenidae; genus Proteles; species Proteles cristata. Next base: position 33,997 of record JAESUZ010000205.1, on the reverse strand, counting down.
TCTAATATTACAAATAAGACTGAGGATAATTTTTTTTTCCTGAAAATATGAGTTATATCTTTAGGTCCACAACTTTGTCCTACTCTAAGGCAGCTAACACATATCAAAATAATTGGTATCAACCGATTTTCCACTTATGGCTTATCTCGAAAATCTCTTCGTAATCACCAGCATTTGAGATATCTTCCAAAATTTTTAGTGTATTAGTTCTTTGCATAAGGAAAATTCAAATTACTTAGACATGAATGCAAATAATAAAACAGGACAACCACTGCTTCACAAGATGCTATCCTGCATTGGGTCCTAAAGGAGAAAAATGATCATGTTTCCCATCAGGGTCACCAGTAATCATAATTATCTACATTTACATTCTATTTGGCTTATTTTTCAAGACAGAATATACCATGATAACGCCCTGTAGGGATACTGTGAGGATATAAGAAGGTTCCAAAGCATTTTAGGTGTTCCCAGAGGAAGTGTTAACATAAATAGAAAGATACGCCATGCACTTAATAAGAAAAACAGAAAGAAAGAAAATAAAAAACAGGAATAATTACTTGAAATAAACACTTTGGTAAAGACAATATATAAGAAACAGAGTATCAATAGCAACAATAATAAGTAAACTTGATGATGTTTTGAATAAATATCTAAAGGAAAAAATAAATGCTCTATTCTCTTGCCAATGTAAATTTTTTAACTTGTCAGATTTTTATATATACTTTCTCATGTATATATATGCTAACTTCTATTAACAATTTTGCTAATTTAGAGATTCTACTGAAGTACATGTATGTGTGCATGTGGGTACTTTAGTTCTTCAAGTTCAAACAAGCAAAAAGTTATTATTAGTATTCCCATGTCTCAAAAAAATATGAAGGCATAATTTTTTAGTCCCATACCATGTTTTTGTCACTGTGCATAGTGATTAGGTAATTTATTTCATAATATTCTCACCAACCCCAGAAAATCTATGAGATGATGATAGGATATTAAAGCATTTAAAAAAAAAATCAAAAGGCTTATTACTGAAGGTTTTTAAAATTAACTACACCAAAGTCCTTTGCCCACAGCAGATTCACTTCCCTTATAATTTTCTGCTGGAAGTGGCTTCTACTTTTCTTCATGTGTTACTTGTGTTAATTTCTGTTTATAATAAAATATAATCTACCAGATGATACAAGTACAGATGCATTAATACAATATAAAATCATGAATTTTCAAATGTTCTACAATGGAAGAGACCTTAGAAACCACCTAGACTTTTCTCATTAAAAATCAAGCTAAGTATCTAAAATTTCTGTTGTGGATACTGGAAGTAGGAAAGAACAGAAAAAACAAATAAGCAAAGTCTAAACCCTTTGCTAATGAATAAAAAGAAAGCAGAAACCCTTGGTATTGTTCTCACTCAGGTCTTGATCATTTTGGGAAGACATTAATTAGATTCAACACAAGCCCTTTTACAGACAAAAAAACTAATATCCAAAAAGATTATTTGCCTTGGTCAAAACCATACTGAAAATGTGCAGTACATTCTTTCACTCATGACTTTGTATAACGGTGAAAATAATGGAATATTACAATATTCTGATGGAAGACTTAAAAAATATGCACATAAACATTTCTCTAATAGCTGATAGTTTCTGGCATTTCTACTATGCTTAGGATAATAACTGTCACACTGAAAGTAGTTAGCAAATACTTACTGAAAAACAAGGAAAATTTTTAAAAAAGTAAGAAAAGCCCTTTAGTGAACACTACCAAAAAATACTGAGAATCTCCTGCATATTTCTAAATATTAATGAACTCAAATTACCAGGAAAAGTCCACTTTCAGTATCCTATTTTTCAGAAGAGGATTATTTAATATATACTTAAATTTATAGTACATTTAAGAAATATTTTCATTTGAAAATGCTTAGAAACTAAAGCCTATTCACTTAAATTTGTAAGAAAATTATCTCAAAAGCCTATTTTGTTGTGGATCTTCTGTAAGGAAGCTAGAACAATGAAACACTATGATAAATATGTCAAATATGACAAGTAATAATTTATGTAACTATAATAATAACTCTTTCAAGTTTTAGATACAAATACTGGAAATGTTTATTGACCACTGACGTTCTAACATGCCACACTAGGGTTGGAAAATATTATTTTGCTATTTTATTTTTGTTTTGGTTCTTGTTCTTTGGTTTGTCTGTTTTCCAGTATAATAAAGCATGATTTTGACTCAGTGAAGTAATTTCAGATATGCAATGATTTATTACTTTAAAAAGGCAATATGTCCTTAATGAGACCATTAATCCCAAAAATTCTGAAACTGAAGAAAGATATGCTAAAGGGATGGAAATGTGATTCTCTTCTGACCTATAGTTTAATTAGGGATAAAAAGGTTTAAAGAAGAAGAGAAAGAAGACAAAGACAAGAAAGAAAGAAGAAAACAATAGAGGAACAAATATCTGACCTCTGATTTTCATAAATTTATAATTTCATATATTAATATAAATAAATGAGACACTTGGATTAAGCATTATTTATGAAGAAAATAATTAAAAGCAGGGAGGTAAAAAGGGGCTTAAAGAAACTACAATCATAAGTACAAAGTAAGCTGAAAAAAGAAACCCATGTGCAGCTAATTCCAGAAGTATTTGAAGGCAAAGGTTCTGAGGAAGCCTGTCTGGTTTTATGTCCTGAATCTAACTTTTTCTGGTTGTATGTTGTTGACTAATGAGAAGACCTCTCTATCCTTAACTCGGTTCATCCCTAAAATAGGATAATAACAATACTCAACTGTTAAGAGAGATGGGAGAGTCAAGTAAAATGATTAAAACATTTTAGAGCTTAAAAGTATTTAAACAGATCTTAAAATAATGTCTGATAACTAATAAGCAGTAAATGTTGTCATTATTGTTATGTAATCCTCAACTTCAAAGGAAGCACTACCACAAATACCATCATTTTGAGATAAAAAGGAAGAAAGCTGACACACAACTGACAAAGGGAGTGATTCTAGATCCTGTGCTCCTAAACCTTACCCATTTCAGCCTTCCAGAAACTGGAGATAACAAAGAAATCAACCCAGAGCTTGATATAGGCAAAATGCATACCCTATTTCTGATACGCATTTGCATTTGACAGATGTCACTGTAGATATGACAAAGGCAGTTAGTTCCTCCATATTTGTACAGTTTCTTCATCCCAGTTACTTACAGGATGACAACCACATAGCTGGAGCTCTACAGATTTGTTACAAGTGAATCTGATGTCCCAAAGTATTGTAAGCCTCAACCCTTGACAAAAGCCTTTATATGAAAACTGGATCACCATCTGCTGGGAATGGCTTAGGAAAGGAGATAGGGCCAGATGTCCTGAGAGACTGCTGGGGACTCTGAAAATCCATTCAACTTTAGTTACATATAACCTCTGACTGAAAAATAAAATAACATGTAAATAACACTGCAAAAGATTCCCCAGTTTTTAAAAGAACCAATTCTTTTTAAAACCATAAACACATTAATTGTAAGCAAATATACAATTGCTTACAAATTCATCTTATCTATTCCCTAAAGCATTTCTAATCCCTGGTTGGTAAGAGCTGATAGGACCTAGACTGTAAACATAAAAGAAAATAAACGAAACTAATTGGAGAGCTTTAGAAACACTTTTCAGACTTTTTACTAATCCAGGTTCCTTCTCTGTAAATTGAAGTTAGTAAGATTTTACCAAAGAATCAAATCATTTTGATGGCTATCTACGCAATAGACATTTGTCTTTCTTCAGAAAATCTCTTACTGATGTTTGGATTATTTCCACCTGCTACCCCTGCACCCTGTGAGAGCCAACTACTTTTCAGAGCTGAAAAATGCCAATATTTAAGTTTATCAGTCTGATGGGGCTAAGTCCATGCTGAAGGAGTTTTACCATCTGTTGGCTCCCTTCCTTTCCTGGTCTCAGAGTGCTTAGGGAAAGAAAACACGTGTATGGGTGTGAGCAGTGTTTTCAAAGGCAAAAGAGAATGAACTTTCAAATTAAACGCCCTTCAGAAACAAATTCACCCACCTGAGTTTTGCCCATTGCCTGAGGCGACTGAAAACCAAAACAGGATGTTTTTCTAAAAGGAGTAACTGGCTTACCTTACTTTCTCATTATAAAGAGCAACCACCCACCTGGGTGTTACTGTTTTGCTCCAGAGGAAGCGCAATTAAAATTCAATTTGGGTCACTTAAATCGCCAAGTTTAAAAGTCCTTCAAAAAAACCTAACATTTCTCAGGTATCCCTGACAACTGTTTTATACAACTTCCAAGGTTTTTCCAGGTCCTTCACGAGTGCTTCCACCCCCAAACTGGTCATATTCTTTTGTCATCTTCTTAAGAGCGACTTGGGGCTAGTGTTTCCTTTAAGGTTAATTCCAAGCAAGGTTTCTTCGGAACTCTCTAACAGTAAGTATCCGCTAAACCTGTAGAGCCTTCTCTAAGGTGGGTGTTGTTATCTTCACTTTACAGAAGAAAAAAATGAGAGGTAGCAAGGATAGATGGCTTGCCCCCAAAACAATGAAAATCAGGGAACTACACACCCACCTGGTACAAGACTGGAAAAATCCTGAAAAACTCTTTAAATTTTTTTTTTAATGTTTTATTTATTTCTAGGAGAGAGAGAAAGCGTGAGCAGGGGAGGGTCAGAGAGAGAGAAGGAATCACAGACTGAAACAGGCTCCAGGCTCTGAGCTGGCAGTCAGCACAGAGCCCGAGGCGGGGTTCGAACCCACGAACCGTGAGATCATGACCCAAGCGAAAGTCGGACGCTTAACTGACTAAGCCACCCAGGCGCCCCATGAAAAACTCTTTAGAAGAAAAAGCCCTTAAGATGTATAACCTGGTTTTAAGGCAGGATTCAGAATACACTCTGAGGTAGAAAGATATTTTCCCATCCTTTCTAATTTCATTTGCAGTATTGGTTTTTTTTTAATTATCTTAAAAATATTGCCGCTTTTGTAACGGCTTAGGGGAGGACCTTCAGGTGATGGCATGAAGAGGCTGGCCAATTTGGTGTGCAAAAAACTGCTAGAGCTTTAGTTAAGAGAAGTCTGAATGCTTCTTGCCTAGCTAGGATGCTGCCATCACCACTACCATCCCCCATTCCTCTCACCCCACCCCGAGCAACCATCTCCCTCCCACTCCCAGGTCCAGCCCACTTCAGTCTGCAAAACCTATAGTCTTACCCCAGTGAGTCTGTCCATGAAAACCTGGCAGAAAGATGCCTGAGGGGACAGACACCGAATTGGTGTTGGGGGACAGGAGTATGAATGTCACAGAAAATAAACAGGGAAAACCTGAAGCTGTGCAGCCTAAAGTTCAATCTAATTAGGGATCAACAGTGGACAAGCACAAAATTTAATTACAGATTTTGTAGGTGAGAGAATCAAAGAAGTACCAGGTAAGCCTTGGCTGACCAGAAAACTCTGCGCACTTGCAGGGAAACTGAGCAGCACGGCAGAAAGTAAAAGTCAAAGCAGACAGCAGAACTGACTGAACACTGAACTCGCTCCTCAACCAGACACAGTTTCAGTAACAGAGGGCAGAACTCTTATGGAGTTGAACGGTTTGAGCACAACCTTGACCCAAAACAATAGGCTATGCAGATGAAAGGTGACCTTGAAGAGCCAGGCTAAAAATAAGAATAAAAAACCCAGCGGACACATCAATAGCCATATACCATAGGGGATGTAGATTCTGTAGTTTAATAACTTCAAGCAAATTATAAAATAACAACAAAACCCCAGAACCATAGATCAGAATTCATAGTGGCTATAACATATGATTTAAAATGCTTGTCTTTCGGGGCGCCTGGGTGGCTTAGTCGGTGAAGCATCCGACTTTCACTTAGGTCATGATCTCGTGGATCGTGGGTTCGAGCCCCGTGTTGGGCTCTGTGCTGACTGCCAGCTCAGAGCCTGGAGCCAGTTTCAGGGTCTGTGACTCCCTCTCTCTCTGACCCTCCCCTACTCACGCTGTCTCTCTCCCTCTCCTAGAAATAAATAAAAATATTTTTTAAAAAATAAATAAATAAAATGCTTGCCTTTCAATAAAAAGTATTAAAAGATATAAAGTGCCAGGGAAATATGACTCAGAAATAAAAGCAGTCAATAGACACTCTTAGTGGGCTAGATGTTGGATTTAGCAAAGGTTTCAATGCAGTTATAAATAATTGTAAGAAACTATGTTCAAAGAGTGAAAGAAAAATGTCATGACAATGATTCAACAGGTAGGATATTTCAATAGATAAAAGCTATAAAAATGGAATTGCTGTATCCATTATTATTAAAACTTAAAATACCATTGGTAGTGTATATACTTTGTTTCCTTGCTTACCTTACTGTTATAAACACAGTATTTATAAATGATCCCCTAAAACCTATTTTCAAATTATTGGTTTGTTTCAACCACAAATTTATTTGCCATGAAGACTTCCCAGTGCATACAATCCTTGTGGTTGAGGTAGGAAAGCAACATTCTAAAATTTCACTTGAAAATATAAGATAGTTTCCAAGGAAGCAATTAAAATAACAAAAACTCCCAATGCTACTAATAATGTAAAAGAGTACATGTTGTTAATGGTACAAATCTATTCTGAAATACAATCCAGGACACTAAATATACATCTAACACAGATCCTAAAATGGAAGTAGGTACTCACTTTATAAATGACACCAAGGTCCAAAAAGTGTATATAATTTGTTCAAGTTTACATAAAGAATAGAAAAAAGATCAAAAGTAGAAACTGGATGTCCTGATTTCTAATAGATCCAGTGCCTCTAAGGTTATTCTTGAAATTTAGGGTTTAGAATCTTTGTGATATGATAAACACATTTACATAGTAAGTTTAGGTTACCATTACAAAGCATATAGACCTCAAGGTTTATGTTTTTAAGTTAACATTGGTTGATTTGGGACTATTCCATAACATTTTATATGTGTTATCATATTTGATAGTTTCACTGGGTATTTATCTCATTTATGAACAATAACACTAAGGCTCAGAGATGTTAAATAACTTATACAATGGTAGAAGTAATAGAAAAGTCAATAAGATTAATCACAACTAAGTATTTTATGCATTTACTATGTATCAAGTATTCTTCTAGGTACTTTATACATTTAACACATTTTATTCTACAACAAGCCTGTGAGGTATTCTCAATTTCCACCTTTTACAGATGAGAAAATGAATGCACAGGAAGGTTGAATAACTATCCCAAGGTTTCACAGCCAGTGAGCAATGGCAACAGGATTTGAACCCTCACAGTATTTGCACCCAGCAGACATAAAGTCGAATTACATAGACATACTCTTATCTACTATTCTCACATTATTAAACCAGACTTTAAAATCACTGCATTGAAAGGCCTACACACACCCCAGTATTCTTCCAATAGTTATTGGCTCTCTCATGGACCATAAAAATCAGTCAATGAATTTAGTAGTTTGGGTCAAATTAACATGCTTTAATATTGGATGCAATGATAAAAGATCTCCTTGCTCTGAATTCTTCTAGTAGCAGTGACTATTGTACTTTTTTGAAACATAATCATTATTGACTTATTTACACAGACAAGTCTGGGATTCTTGTCCATCTGCAGTACATCATGGCTCTGTGTTCCACCTATATTTGTTAGCTAAGTTACTGAAGCATCAGTTTGCAGTAGTTATATCAAGATAGAAAAAAAAAATTTTTAGGGACAATTTGATTATTTACAAATGTATATTAAGCAAAAGAAAAATGAGATCATATTGTAAGAACAAAACCCCTTTTCTATGGATGTAAAAGTAATATTGAAGTGCATTCAAATCTAATTTTTAAAGTTAAAATATGAAAATAAACATGTGGCAATATGTAAATTTTTATTAATATATTTCAGATTATGTTTACCTAACATCTTCTTACCTCAAAAATTATTTTGGAGAATAAAAACAACTACTAATACCTAAAGGAAGAATGACTTACTGGCAATGATTTTAATTTTAAACCAACAGAACAGTTTTCAAATGTACTTTCAAATGCAGTTACATTATATATATATATATGATTATTTTATTTTATATACATGTAAAATTATTTTCCCCCTCTTGTTTGTATTTTTCCTTCCTGCAATTCTTCCTTCATACCCAAGACTGCATTCCTCTTTCTAAGATTTTTATCACTCCTTAGCTGTCTAAAGTTTTCAGGGAGCAACTGTCATTGTCTGGTGTATTACTATTTAAAAAGTATTTGCACAGGGGCACCTGGGTAACTCAGTTGGTTAAGCATCAGACTTCGACTTTGGCTCAGGTCATGATCTCATGGTACATGGGTTTGAGCCCCGCATAAGGCTCCACATTAATAGTGTGGAGTCTGCTTGGGATTCTCTCTTCCCACTCTCCGCCCCTCCCCCACTCGTGCTTTTTCTGTCTCAAATATAAATAAATTTTTAAAAAAGTGTTTGCACACATAGATTCTCATTCGTTTTCATAAGAACCCTGTGAGATATGTATTGTCATTCCCATTCAATAATGAGGAAAAGGACAGTCCTTAAAGTTAATTGAGTTGCCCAGAATCATTAAGCTGCAGGTAACAGAGGTAGATTTTTAAACCAAATATCGTAACTCCATGCCATACTCTATACTATACCATGATGGCAGGGAAGAAAAGTTGCTTATTTACTTTATTAAACATTAACCTACTATGCACTCTGGCCTTTAAACACAAGGAGAGATCCAATTATTCAATTTAATATTTATTGGTAATCTACACAGAGCTGTGTAATGCACAGAGCTTGGGGCTAAAAGAGAAATTACAAACTTTAAACTCACATTCCCTCTCAAAGAGATCACAGGCTAAATGGTAGTCACATATGCACACATGAAAAGAAAATAAATACCTGATATTAAGAAGCGGAGAAGGATGCCTTTACATGACTAATGCCACCTTAATTTTACAGAAAAAGAGATCGCTTTGAGCTAGAACATAGAGGAAAATCTAAGCCAGATGGAGAGATCTGGGTGGCCCTTAAATGATGGTGGTCTGCAGAAAAGTGGAAAGCACAGAGAAGCCATTTTAAGAAATGGAATGGATAGGAGTTCCCTGTGTGGCTCAGTCAGTTAAATGACTGGCTCTTATTTCAGCTCATGTCATGATGTCACAGCTCTCGAGACCAAGCCCTGCTTCAGGCTCTGTGCTGACAGTGCAGAGGCTGCTTGGGATTCTTTATCTCTCTTCCTCTCTCTCTCTCTCTCTCTCTGCCCCTCCCCAACTTGTGTGTGCATGCTTGTGCACACTCGCACTCTCTCTCTCTCTCTAATAAATAAGCCTAAAAAAAAAAGAGACAAATGGGATGGACAAAGATACAAAAGAAAGGACAAAGGCATGTCAAGGGAGTTGTAAAGACTCATAAAAACATAAATAATGGTGGGGCACCTGAGTGCTTAAGTTGGTTAAGTGTCTGATTCTTGGTTTTGGCTCATGTTATGACCTCACAGTTCCTGAGTTTGAGGAACTGGGCCCTGTGAGGACAGCATGGAACCTGCTTGGGATTCTGTGTCCCCCTCTCCCTGGCCTTCCACTACTTGTGCTCTCTCTCACTCTCAAAAATAAACAAACATCAAAAAACATAAATAACGGTTACTACTGAGATGAGGTGATAAAGATATTACCGAGTTCAGGGTGCCTGGGTAGCTCAGTTGGTTAAATGTCTGATCAGCTCAGGTCATGATCTCATCATGCCTTGTGAGTTGGAGCCCCACATTAGGCTCTGAGCTGTCAGCTTCAGAGGCCTACTTCAGATTCTGTGTCTCCCTCTCTCTCTGCCCCTTCCTCACTCTCACTGTCTCTCTCTCTCTCTCTCAAAAATAAACATTTAAAAAACTAAATAAATAAATAAATAAATAAATAAATAAATAAATAAATAAATATATTTATATCTAGTTATTAGGGGGTGCTGCAGTATGGAAGGCTGCAGATACAAAGTGCACCAACTGCCACAAGTACAAGTCCTACTACAAGTAGAGCAAATACAAACTAGCCAATATGCAGCAACATGACTTTTTAAGTTTACGCTTTTTTTGAAAATTTTTAAAAATTCGGTTTGAGAGAGAGATAGCAAATGGGGGAGGGACAGAGAGAGAGGGAGACAGAATCCCAAGCAGGGTCCCTGATGTCAGCACAGAGGCCAATGCGGTGCTCGAACTCACAACTTGTGAGATTGTGGTAGAGTCCTCTCCCTAAAGGAACAGACCTCAAGATAAAGGAAGACAACCTGGCTCTATGCATACATGACATCCCTCATGACCCTGTCACACGAGACCACCCAATCAGACAGACTGTATGCCTATGCGTTATCCATGTATGGGAGACAAAGTGGAAAATGCTTAAAAGACTACATCACATGGCATGGTTTTCAGGGCTCAGTTCTTCCGGTATGAACCCAACTGAGTGCTTGCCAGCACAAATAAAGTTGCTTCCTGGAAAGAAAAGCCTCCATGTCACTTTCTATGCAAGAAACCTGCTACAAGATCACGACCTGAGCCAAAGTCAAGAGTCATAGGCTAAACTGAGTCACCCAGGCGCCCCTGCAATAAAACTATTTTTAGTAACACTGAAGTTGTAGACGATAAGGAATAATTTCTAGGTGTCAGAAATAAAGAGAACTTTCAAATCTGTAGCAGTTTGGTAATTGTACCATATTTGAGGCTTGAGAGTTGGGATAGTATATAAAATCTTAAAGAGATCTAGGACATATTAATTGTGCAGGGCAGGGACTTGAAACAACTCATTTGAATAATATCGAGAAGCAGAGAGCAAGATGTACCTTAATAGAGACCAACATAGGGATTTAGTCCGGAGTGGAGAAATCCCCTCCTCACAGCAGCATGCTATGAGTTGAGAGAGAGTCAGTCAGGAGATATCATGGCTCCAAATCTGAGTCATCTGCAGATCATGGAGCCCAGATATATACCATATATGCAATACAGAAACACCTGACTGAAAATATAATATAAAAACTGGTCCTAAACTATGAAAACCCTTCATGTCTGGAGAGGAAAAGAGTTTCATGTAATTAAGAAGAAGCAAGAAGGTAAATGATGAAATGGAATCTATAAATTAAGAAAAGGACATCATTTTAGAATAAGGTTGATTGGGGGGGGGGGGAAGGAAAAGTCCAGGGATTAAGGAAGATGTTTCCTTATCTAGAAAAGGCACACCAAAGCCAGCAGGGTATTATAAATAGACCCACTCATAGATATAGGAAAAGATGTAATTTTCTTGAATCCAGGAAGATGTTTTGCTATTATCTTTTCCCTCAGTCTTCTCAGCTCCTGCAAATTTTTATTGAAATACACTGGTGCTAATCCTATTTGTGTTTCAAGTTTTCCTTCATAGACTGTATTGTAGGTGATAGCCGATAGCCATGATTTTATCTTCTAATTGACTATCTATTCCAATGTATTTAATAAACCTTGTTTTTCAAATTTTATTTACTTATTTATTTTTAGGTGATCTCTACACACAATATAAGGCTTGAACCCATGACCTCGAGATCAAGAGTCTTCTGTTATGAGAGAGCATGAGGCAGTCTGAGGGGCAAAGCACTAGCTAGTCCCCCACCCTACCCTGATATAATATGTAGGGTATTGGACACTCTTGGCTACCCACGAACAAAGGAAAGGGGTTTAAGTGCTTGCCACGGTGATGTGGGAAACTAAGGCAAATGAAAAACTAAATTCCCTTACTACCTATAACCCATTTACAAGTCCTTGAAACAGGCAGAGTGACCTCCCTCTAGGAGCTCAGCTGCCTCAATGAGGACACTTTGCTAGAAGCAAAAGAGAACCTTGGCTTAACATTATCCCAGTCTTGAGGATTGGGATAAATCTACTTCCTTTATCTCAATTGCCCCAAGACATATGCTGGCAATCATACTCCAAGTTTATGCCCCACTCCCATACATCTAAAGGGTCTCATGACTGGAGTTTTATTAAATGGTAATAAGTTGTGTTTCCCTAATAACAGCTAGCCCCTCAAGGTCCTGGAAACCTTGCTTCCAAAATACCTTAGAGACTTACTCTATCCCTTACTCCCTTCCAACCTGAGGGTATATAACGAGCTATCCGTCACAAATCCATGCAGCTCTTTCTGCCTACGAGTCCTGTCCCTGTGTTTTAATAAAATCAGCTTTTTGCACCAAAAGGTGAGAAATTTAAGCATTCTTTCTTGGCCATTGGCTCCAGACCACCCCACCAGCACCCTAAAACTTCATCATCATGCTCTTCCAACTGAGCCAGCCAGTCATCCCTATTTAGCTAACCCTTTAACTGCATTATTTACTATATTTTTAATAATTCAATTACCATATGTTTTTATTTTTTCCAATTCAAGAATAGAAAAAAAAAATCTTAAGGTATGCAGAGACTAAAAAAGATTTGCTGGTTAAGACCTTTGATGAAATAACTACTAAGGGATGTACTTCAACAGAAAGAAGTTAAACCGAAAGGAAGACATGACAAGAAACAATAGTGAGCAAAGGAATTAAGAAATAAAAATAAATGGAAGCTAGGTAAGGGCAAGGAAGTGTTTCACTAAAAATGAGTCACCAGAACCAAGAAAAGTGCCAGGTAGCATATAAACATTTGTTGTTAAATTAAAATAAGTATTGAACTACACACACAACTAAATTTTTAAGGTTTAAAAGGTACAATCATTATGACACAAAGGATGGAGGGTTTGGAGGGAATGTAAAGTACTCAAATTACCATAATTTTAAAGCACAGAAATATTGGTCACCTTTAGGCTTTTTTGAAAAATAATAAGGTTGTGTGAATCAAGGTACTTGAAATACTTAGGGAAAGGCATTAAAACGAAGGAAACAGTATGTATAACTTTGAAACTAGAAGAAGAAACAAAGGAGATGAAACTCCATTAATTCAGAAATTTCAGAAAAAGGAGGAAAAAGAGTCAATAGATGAAAATAAAATTATCAAAATAAGTCTAAATATATCAGTATTCATAATAAATAGAAAATGGTCAGTGTGGTCAATTTTCTTCTTCAATGAAGAAGAAAAGAAAAAAGAAAAAAAATGGGTTAGTGTATGGGTAAGGAAGAATGTTTTAGGAGGATTTTCTTGGATAAGTAGTTCTGATATTCCCAATTCTGTGTGTATGTGTGTGTGTGTGTGTGTTTGAGAGAGAGAGAGAGAGAGAGAGAGATAAGAGAGAGAGAGATACCCTTTTACCTAAAGAGACGTGGCTTCAACAGAACACAAAGATTTATTAGTCTTTGAAAAGATTAATGAAATAAATTTCTGGAAAAACAGATTAAAGGAAAAGAGGATAAGAGTCAAAAAACATTACAAAGCAAAAAAGAATATAACTACAGATAGATAAGGACATAATTTAAAATACAAGGAAATTCTACAACCAACTTCATGCCAATAATTTTGAATTCTTAGATGAAAAAATATCAATATCAATTGGGAAAAATCTCAATTTACTTTTGAAATTCGTATAAACCTGATATTTAAAGCAAAATTAAACGTTGACTTTCTAAACATAATTATCAAATTTAATTCAGAAATGTTAATTAAAAAATCATGACCAAGTATGTTTTCCAAATAATGCAAGGATGATTCTAAATGAGAAAATCCATTATTCTGAGATACTACATGGATGAATTAAGATGGAAAAATCCTATGACCTTGTAGGTGTTCACTATATAGAATTCAATAAAATTACTCATTTGTGGCTAAGAAACAAAAACGTCTTAATCAACTAGGAACAGAAACACTTAGAGTAAACATTGCATTTAATGGTGAAACTTTAGAAGCATTCCCAATAAAGTCAGGAAGGATTCTTTGAGGTACTAATTAGACCAAAGGAAAAAAAAAGGTAAGAAAACTGGACTTAATGATGAAATAAAGGGGCATTTCCTTTTCTCAATAGGTCTATGAATGGGCAGCCCACACTCAATTCACATACAGACTTTCTATTGATGGCAAGGGGATTAGTGTGAGGTTTAAGTACAAAGCAAGCAATTGAGATCTACCCTTTGTTTAAATGATTTCCTATGAAAGATGCAGAAGAGGGGCAGGAGCTCTGTCATCCTGTTTGAGAGCTAAACCTTCAGGTTTAAAACCTTATGAACTCTTTGGGTGATCAAATTTGTTGCACTTATAAGTCAGGCAGGGTAACTAAATCCTAAACATAAAAGTTTTCTAATTTTAAAAGCTTTCTTATGGTCATTAAACATTTCAGACAAATACTCATTATGAACTAATTGGTAGCAAATGTTCATTTGAAAACTTAAGCTGGCTTTGAGTTATAGTGGTTGGGTTTTGAGACTTAAAAACCAAAATAATGAGAAAAATTGTGAGCATCTTTCCATGCTTAAAAAATTTCAATTAGCAAAATCCCTTGTCTTTTGGATGCAAACTCTGAATAAAGGGAGCCTTCTAGGCCCAGAATTAGGGAAGCCTCTCTAAATCTGTTATATCACAAAGATAATTTCTTCTGATGTGTCTCCTCCTTTTTCCCCAATGTCATTCTCTAGATCTACTGAGACATGTTTGTGAAATTCTCCTTAAGTTTTGAAACCTTGAGGATTAGAAACAGGCATTTTTTACAATGCCTACCCATACTTAGGATTCTTTTGCCATTTCCTGTTCTATAGAAACAAAATTTATGGATCATCATGGTATGGATTAATCTAAGTATCTCAGTAATTTTCTTCTCACCTACTAATACTAAATAACTCAGGCTTATTGATTTTTTTTTTGTTTCATTGATTCTATATTTGTTGTTCTTATATAATAATGTTCCCACCTCATATCATGTGGGAAGGGTGAGGAAACATCAGGGCCAAAATTGTCTGATCACATACCCATATATATATATGGGTAATTTTTTTTAACCTATACAAGGTTTCCTATTTGCTACTTGCATACTTTTCTCCAAGACTTTTTGCTATGCTATGATCACTTCCCTTAAATCTTGACTTAAAACACATCTTCATAAAGGTGTCTTTATTAGCTTTACTTAAGCTGAATACAACTCTATACTCCTCCATTTAAAATCTAATTTATGAATTCTGATTTGGAAATCATTGCATGTACACTGATTGAATACGTTTTACTTCTGTACGTTATACCACAAGCTTAATGTATGAATTATGGGTTTTTTTCCCTCTTATTCTTTTCTTACTTTTTTTATTCCTTCCTTCCTTTCTCCTTTTGTGTCCCTCCTTCTTTTTCTCCTTTCCATACAGTCTTAAATCTAGAACTGCGGGTTCTCTAGAAATATCTGCCCAACTACAAATCCAATTTGCATTTGAGGATATTATAAAATTGATTCAATTACATATGAAAGTTGGTCATAAATTATTCAGAGGCAACACAGGAAAAAGAAAAGAGTTTCTCATTGATCTATTTCACAATTCAGTTTTAATATGTATGTGTTTGTATCTAGGTGAACAGTACAGCGTAGTGCTTAAATCACAGACTCTGATGCCATACCGTGAGTGTTCAAGTGCCATATTATATATGTAGCAACATAAACGCTATACACATTTGAATTATCACAGCTTCAAAGCCCTTTGTCCACATACCCAAACTCAAAAAAACCTAACACAAAATGATCTTTCATGACTGATTTGCAAGCACTGAACTTAACTATCATGAGATCATTTGTAGTCCTTCCTTGTCCTTCTCAGCGTAATGATGATTATATTATTATGCAGAAATATTAAGGTACTTGATTCAGACTCTACAGGGGTGGCAACATTAAATTCAGTATATAAAACATACTACCATTCTAAACTCAAAGAAACTTACATTTGAAACATATCTCACTCCAAAAGTTTTGTATAAAGAATTATACATTTCTGGCCTTATATAACATCCATTCAAATTATGAACTTATCCTTTACAAATTATATCTAATAGATGAGTTTGGAGTAAATGATTATTTCTATTTCTGAATGTATGCCACTCCAGAGGACCCTTCTTACCTTCTCATCCATGACTTCTTCCTTCTCTTTCCTGTTCACTTTATTTTATGCTCCTCCTATTGTTTAATGTCAATTAAGACTTGAATCAGAGAGGACTCACAAAAAACTTGACTAAGGTTGCTTAGATATGAGTTTTTATTTGTATGATATGCTGAGAAGTTATAATTGGAAGAACAGAGTCAGTGGCTCCATACTGATAGTGTCTTAATAGCATCATGGGAAGAGCCAACCCCAGTAGACTTCCCAGGACCTCTCATTCATCTGAACTATATCATAGTCTCCCTTGTAGTTGTAAGGAAGGTCAGGAAACCTGGTTTCATTTTCTACAAATGTGAAAGCAGAGGCCACAAAGAATAAAAGGATTGGATTGGACATTAAGTTAGCCAACCTGTAGCATCTGTCACTCTGTCCAGGCCCCCAGGACAGAGGGTGGTGGAACCGAGTAGAAGGTACTGGCATTATCAGGACTTCAAGATGAAGGAAATGTTTCAATTTCTTCATGTTTCCCTATCAGAATGTGATCACATTAGTACCTCTGCTGCCTCCATTGAATGAAGACTTTCATCTTTTAACTAGCCCTTCCAATCAAATCGCCAGGCTGTTAACCTTGTGACCTTTTGTTACACCTTCCCCCATGTACCAAGGTACATGCAGAACTCTCTTCCATCTTTAACACATGGATTTAAGCAATGTATATTAATATCCATGATTCTGTGAGAGTATCTGAAGATGTTTATATAGTAGCATGAAGAATGAGTAAGCCTGTGGATGTATGAATAAGCCTGTGATTGCTTGTATTCACTCCTTCACTGAGTCTCAGACAGAAGGAATATGTATTCCTACCAAGTAAAAATGAAAAATAACATTCCTCATCTCCATAATCTTGTCTCCTCCCTCTTTATAAACTTTCCTCTGAGAAACTCCCATTTGTAACCAGTTACTCTTCTTTTCCTTCCCTGATCCTTTCTTGGTGTTGATGTCTCCTCAGCAACAAGTAAAAAACTTGTAAGAGCAACCACTGAGTTTGGAAATGCTGTGAATCCATGAAATATTTCCTCCAACATTTTTCCTTATACTAGAAATCCACAGTTTATTAGCATATTAACAAACCCCATCATAGCCTTTTTACTCCACTTATTTTACAACTATTTCATCTATTCTTCCAACAAGCCTACTTTAAAGACTAGTTCCTTTCATTGATTGACCACAAAAAGTCATAAATTTTATGCTAGAAGGTTACAGAACATTAAGAAACTATCAGCATATATAAACTATCTAATTTTCTTCTTGTGATTATTTTTCCATGGTACTCTTCTGTGTTGAATTTAACTGCTATTGTGTTGATCAAATATTTTTCTCTTCCCTGGGATTTTTTTCCTTTCCTCTTTGTTAGGCTAACTAGTTTGTCATGTCAAATTATTCTCCCTTGTTACTTTTGGTGTTTATTTTTCATATCTGATCTTAGCTATCCCCATAGAAGCACCATTATAACATCCTTCTATAGTCATAATTAGCCATTCATTTTCACTCTTCATTCTTTATTTTATAACAAGTACAAAATCTATAATTTGACCTCTATTTTTTTACCCCTGTAGTTACAAACCACCATTCAAATATGTCTTCTAAGGAAATTAATTTAAAGTGCTCTTTCAACATTACAATAAATTCTATTCATGAATATTCAGTAGTCACCATTATTTATTTTTCTTAGAAAATTCTAACACCTCACAGAATAATGAAAGCAAAAAGCATTCCCCTGAGGTTGCCAAGGCCATGTTCTTATCTCTGGAATTAAACTATCCCAGTGATTAATTCTCATCGCCTAATATATAGTAAATAAATGAACTCATTTTCAATTTCTATTTTTGTCTTCAAATTCTGAAACTCTGGAAGGATGTGGCAGTGAGGAGTGCGATGTACTCCTACAGCTTTTGATGTTAGGATGTTAACATTGGAACAACGGACAATATGCACATGTTTCTGACATAATACAAAAAGCCTTCTAGGTTTCCTAAAACTGAGTGCTGTTAGTGATAACATCACTTCCTTTCTGTAAATAACATCAACAATAGCTGAAAGCTAGGTTATTTTATTGAGTCAATCAACCAACACAATATAAGTTGTGTTGGTTTTTTCTCCTCTGATACCACCACTTGGTACGCACTGCCACTGTACATAAAATGATGTTATACAGAGAGATTACGTCCTACAGTCATCACATAGGACAAAAAAATCTCAGAGGTTTTTGCAAACCTGTTATGAGAAAACACACTGAAGATTACTTTGCTGTCTCTTAAATCCATCTCATCTTGCTTTCTTCCAATATTGAAAGGATGGCTACTTTCATTTTGCTTTGTTTTAACAGAGTATCTGATACATAGGTTACTTGCACTTTAAGGCTAAGGGCCATGATGTACACAAATTATAAAAATAAGTTATAACACTGGAATTCCTTAACATGGAAAGATTCCCAGTTTACAGAACTATGGAAAATCAAAACTGAATGGGAAATCACCAAAACCATTGACATCTTTGTTGTTTATTACTGGACATCTGCTCATATTTTTATGAGTGAAATGTCAGGCAGAATAGCTTATACTATTTATAAATAGTAATAATAATAATAATTTGTTATATAATATAATAATGATATATTATTATTATTTTGGATGAGAGTATATAACCTAATTCAAGTTAAATGCACTTACAGCATATTTTCACCATAGTTCATTGGCACTGCCTATGCTAAGGACACCAACAGACTGTTTGCAGTTACTGGAACTCACCACTACAGTTGATAATACTGACCACTTTCCCTTTCTATTAACTCTATCCTTCCTTGGTTTTTAGGATATCATTGTTTTCTGATTCTTCTACCACATCTGTGTTAATACTTATACTGAGTCATTATGGCTTTCTTTACCTGAAATCAAGTCTTAAGTACTGTTTCCTTGGTTCTTTTCTCCTTTACTTCTCTTTCTTGCTGGGCATCCGTTACCGTCTTGATTATCCTGATTTTCAGATGTATAATCTTTAACCTAAGCTGACTCACGTGTCTTAACGGTTCACTTATATGTCCATAGGCATCTTAAAACCAAGCTCACGATCTTTTCTCAAACCTTCTTATACAACATCCCTTTTTTTTTTAATTAGCAACTACATGGTTTTATCAATATATAAATCTGGAAAATTCATTTTAGCTTCCTTTTATGTCATCAAACCCTATATAAAATTAGTCTCTACCTTCTGTCAATGCCATCTCTTGAATATTTCTAAAATCTGTTCCCTCTCCATAGCTACAGCAGTAGTTCAAATCAATATTATTGCTTTCTTGGATTAGGACAAGAGATTCCTCACTGGTCTTCCTGGTACCGACTCTGTTCTCATTATACTAGATGCAATAATGCCAACAAGATAATCTTTTGAAAATGTTTAATATGATACAATTGCCATGGGTTGAATTGTGTCTCCCCAGAAATCATATGTTGAAGTTCTAACCCTCAGTACCTTTGATGATGAATTTATTTGGAAATAGGGTCATTGCAGATATGACTAGTTAAGATGGGGGCACAGTAGGGTGGGCTACTAATCCATTATGATTGGTGTTCTTATAAAAAGAAGAAATTTGGACAGAGACATGTCCAAAGTCCAGGGAGAACACCAGGTGAACACGAAGGCAGAGACCGAGTTGACACATCTACAATCAAGGAATGCTGAAAACTGCTAGCAAACCACCAGAAACTAGGGAAAGCCGGGAAGGGATTGTTCTCACAGCCCTCAGAAGGAACCAACATTGCTCACACTGCAATCTCAGATTTCCAGCCTCCAAAACTCTCAGACAATATATTTCTGTTGTTTAATCCAGCCAATTCACGGTACTTTGTTAAGGCAGATCTGGCAAACTAATACCAACAACCAATTCTATACTTTAGATTTTTAAATTGTCCAATGGTACCCACTGTCAGTGGTATCAAACATAGATATCTTGCCATTATATTTAATACCTAATATGATCTTGGCTGAATTTACTCCTTTACTTTTGCTTCTCTTCGCTTTCCTATTTACTACACTTCATTTTTCCCATTATGACATGCTCTGGTGTATTTTTATGTGTGATGGCTCCTCTACCTGCTACTTTTCCACCATCATTCTCAGTACATTCACTACACAATCATTCACCGTACATCATTCACTACCCATTATGACATACCTATTACTTGTGAATTACTTCAAGGAAGAATTAGATTTCCATCTTTACTGTTTCCCGGGATTTTTCTCCACTATTCTTTTCTGGTGCTTACCAGGACACTTTTCAACCTCTCTACCCACCCACTCCTCCTCCACACACTGAATTCTTTAAAGAAAAGGTTTTCATGCATTCATCTGGTACAGTAGAAACTAAACAAATATTTTGAAGAGATACATGAGCCCAGATGTTCTCCAACCCTCTATCACTCATTAAGAGACCTTTCTGCTTTCTCATCAGGATGCCAAGATATGCTATTTTTTTATTCTACGTTTTTGGTTATTCTTTTGTTCTAATCGGATGATATGTTTTCTTCAAAGTTGATATTTATTTACAAGCTAAGGAAAGAACATGTTATAAACATAGTTTTAAGGTCCTACTGGCCAGGATTCATAAGTTTTTTTAAACATTCAATGCAGCAAATCATTAGACAAGAGAATCAAGAAAACTGGTTTTACTCTATCAAATGTCTTTCCAACTCAGACTTTTGGTTTAGAGCCTAATACCAAACTCACAGCAGTGGGCAATACTTGAGGTTTAAAATAAAATTCAGTGGGGTACCTGGGTGGCTCCGTTGGTTAAGCATCCAACTTCAGCTCAGGTTGTGATCTCATGGTTCGTGGGTTGGACTCTTATGTCGGGCTCTGTGCTGATAGCTCGGAGCCTTGAGCTCCTTCGGAATCTTTGTCTCTCTCTCTCTCTTGGCCCCTCCCCTGCTTGTACTCTCTCTCTCAAAAATAAATAAACATGAACAATTTCTTTTTTTTAATGTTTAAATAAAATTCAACAACCACACAATATTCTTGGACAGAAATATACTGCTATAGAAAAATATTGTCAAATGGAAGGAGAAAGAGAAACAAACTATACGATACAACACTGCATTCAATACTTGCTGGCAAATACTTGCTTTAGCAAATATAAGTGTGACAGTTAAGAGACAGAATTCTGGATTGAGTAATATTTTTCCTTAGAAAGAAACTTAATATAATTTCACTTGTTAATTTTTTGTATTAAATATCTCAACTGATTATATTGGATTTTAACATTCCACTCAGTGTTCAGTCAGGATCACAGAATTTTAAGTCAAAAAGGAGAACACAGATATCTAGTTAAAATCTTCATTTTTAGATTTAATTGTAAAGCTCAGATAGGGAGAATAAAATGTCCAAGTTTAGGTGGATGGAGAAAGACTAGAACCCAGATCTTCTGACTTCTTGTAAAGTGTTCTTTCTATTCTACTATATTGTGTCTATTGAAAGGGAAATCCAATAACAACAAAACTTAAGAATGAATACTCTAGCCTTGTGTTACACAAAGGGTGCCGGTACACCAGCGACCATTTATTTTACACAAAAACATAAGTCCCATATTATACGTTTCTGTAACCTAAAATTATATTCTCCATAATAAACAGCAAACATGGAATTGAGAAGTATGTTTTGGTTGATTCATGTCTCTTTAACGGTTATTTAAAGTAGTTTGAACTATCATGCTTTCCTCCCAATTAAAGTTCATATAGAAAGTAGACACTGTGAAACCATATCACTGCCTGTCCTTGAATAAGACAGTCATTGTGGAATATAAACATGCAAACAACTCATTAAAATGTAACGTATGAAAGTTCAAAGAGTTGCATTGCTGCAAGATCCAAGACTGTAGCCACTTTCTGTTTCTTTGTTGCTTATAATCTCAAATATGAATTCATTTACTCTTATTATTTTGTTGAGGACAGGAACATTTGTATTGCCTGCATCTGGAAGATTATTCGCCTATAGGAAATGATCAATGAATATTTGCGTAGCTTAAAAGGTTAACACTGAGGACAACACATCAGATCTTTTTTAGTTTCAGACAAAGAATAAATTATAAACATATTATTAAATAAAAGCTGTTGGCAATTAGTGGCTGAGACCTCTCCGCCAGTGACTGTACACTGTGGCTACCTAGAGTCATAATGCTTACCAATTATGATATGTGGTGTATGAGTTCCAAGAAAGATGTGTTACAATTTCCTCACTATAGTTCACCCTATGGCCTGCCAAATAATTCACCAAAGCTGAGTTTTCTTTTTGTTATCTGATTAACATAATTCCCATAGACAATTTAATATTCAAAATAGTATTGTAGTTGAAGTTAGGACTCTTAGATTCTGGTTCCAACACTGTCACCAACAAACTACATAATCCTAATGAGTTTATTGAACAAAACATACCCTGTAAGGCACAATCATAACAATTTTATTCCAACCTCTGCCTAGATCTCTATTTCACAATGATTAATGATATTCTGGTGAGATCTTTTGGCTTACTAGGTTTTTATGTGACACAAAGAGTCTCATTTTGGCCACTTACTTTTATATTACAAAATTTTATCCAATGCACTTTATTTTTTATTTTTTTGAGAAAGAGTTCAAGTGAGGGCGGGACAGAGAGAGGGAGAGAGAGAGAGAGAGAGAGAGAGAGAGAGAGAGAGAGGGAGAGAGAGAGAGAGAGGGAGAGAGAGAGAGAGAGAGAGAGAGAGAGAGAGAGAGAGAGAGAGGATCCCAAGCAGGCTGCATTCTGAGAGTGCAGAGCCCCATGTGGGGTTCAAACTCATGAAACCCTGAGATCATGACCTGAACTGAAGTAGGACACTTATCCTACAGTGCGCCCTGGCACTCTTCATCCAATCCACTTTAAATGCCAACTCTCCTCTCCCATTCAAATAAAAATCTCTATTTGCCTTCCAGGTTCAAGCCTGAACCACACTACAGAGGAAAGGAGCAAGATATGCTCTTTTACTCTTTACTTTTTAAAAAAAAACATGTTTAATGTTTATTTATTCTTGAGAGAGAGACAAAGCATGAGCAGGGAAGGGGTAGAATAGAGGGAGACATAGAATCTGAGGCTGTGTCTTCTGAGCTGTCAGCACAGAGCCCGACACGGGGCTCAAACCCACAAACCATGAGATCATGATCTGAGCCAAAGTCAGACACTTAACCAACTGAACCACCCAGGCGCCCCTGATCCTTTGCTCTTTTACTCTTTCTAGATCTTTCATTCTGTTTCCAGCTCACTCTCCTGCCTCTAGATATCCCTTTCTTCACTGGTATTCTGGGGAAGGAAAAGAATGCTAAAAACAAAAACAAAAACAAAAACAAAAACCCTTGAGTCTTCTATCTTTACCTTCTTGGTGGGCAGCATTAGGAAACTCCTATGGCCAGGCACCCATAGTTACCCTCTTTTGTGGGATACACTTTTGGATTCTTTAGAGGCCTCTACAGAAAATGTCTATACTATTAACCCATTGATGACCTTTCTGGGTGACTATATCTGTCATATTTTGCTAGGTCTTACAGTGTCAACAAACATATCTTAGTGGCTTACAATAACCACAGCTTCAATCTAAATTACATGCTGTCTGCTGGTTAACATTTCTTCGTTATTCTGGGACTCATAAGGAGGAAGTGGCTTTTATTTAGGACCCGTTGCTGCCATTATAAAACACAAGATGAGTCTTAAAGTTTTAGAGTGTTGAGAAGTGTTGTATGCCATTTCCGTTCCCGTTCCATTAGCAAAATGAGTCACATAGAGAAACTGGGAGCCAACGGGGCAGGAAATATGATCCTCCCACAATTAGGAAAATAAATATGTTTAATAAAACAACCTTCTACTAATACCCCTTATACTCTGACCCCACAGATCTCACTTCCAGGAAACACTCCATAGCCTCCAACTGTTGACTGGTGTAATTTCACACTGTCACACCATGCTCTTGTCATGTCATGGCTCCAACATGCCTGCCTTTCACTACATCTACTCACACCCTGATATCTGTTCACATCTACTTGGCCCCTGGAATCTGTTCATGACATCTACTTGGCTCTGGAGTCACACATTATTTTCATGCCAAGTAACGGGATGTTACTTTTTTTCTGATGCTATCTATTCTCACCTTATTATTAGCAGCTGCTTAACCTGATTCACAGAGTTAAAATTGCCCAGGAATAATCAGGAACCAGGATATGTATTCTTTCTGCCCTCCAACTCAACTGTCAATTTCTCCAAAATGCTTTCTTATAGTGATTTACTCTGGTACCTCAGGGGGTAGGCCTAATAGTTTCTGATGCTCAGCAAACATCCAACTAGGGAATGAGATTCTCTTGCTGAGGAAACTCTCAGTTTAATATTAGGGATTCTCCTAAATCTTCTCATGTAAGCAGCCACTCTCTTTTCCTTAAAAAAGAGACAAGGTGGAATGTTACCACACTCCCCAAAGCTAAAAACTCATGAAATGCATAAATTCAGTCTTCATTAAGTTCCAGTCTTCTGCTTATATAAACTGAGAGTCATCTTAACTATGAGAATTGAAGGACCCCATTAGCCGCCTCTTCTTTAGTCCTGGAAATAGTGTCTGGCATCTTCTTGAAATCCCTTAGAATATGGAGATTCCTAATACCTTCTATCCGTAACTTTAGGAATTTAGCTGAAATCCAGAGATAAACACATATACCCTTCAACTATCCTTTTTACATGACCATAGACAAATTAATCTATATAGAACTTAAATTTTCTCATGTGGGAAGGAGCACTGCTAACTGTAGAAACTCTAAGAAGTATCAAAATCAATAGAAAAAGTAGGGAGACACTGAACAGAAGGTAGGACACTCTGATCGTAGACTTATTTGCATAAGAACTTTTTTCTAAAGCACAAAACACATTAAACCACTGAACTTTTGCCTTCATTGTAGAATGGCATTTCTAACAAAATGAAACATGCTTCCAGCTGCACCAGTCAAACATATGGGTCCCTGTTAGGCCAATTTAAAGTACTTCCAATTCTGTGAAAACCATAATGCTTATACTTCAGAATTTTCCATCCTCAACTACTTCTTTCACGTCATAAGAAGTCTACTTCATTTAAAATAAAGAAAAGATTTTAAATTAAGTCACAAAAGATTCAGAGAACTCTAAATTCAGTCCAGTTCTTTGAAACCACAAGTGATGAAAAAAAAAAAAAGTTCTTTTGCCAACTTTGGTTAGTGTTACATTCTTAATTTCATTTAAATGTAGGCATTTTGTAATTTCCGTTTCCTTTCTTTAAAACAAAAAATCCTGTCTGAGGGGGATTTTGGACATAAAGCTTCAGAAATTAAACATGTCCTGTAGAAGATAGTTTGTGCATCTGGATACTCTTTATGAAGAAACAAGGTACATCTGATCTGATACAGACACTCTGGGGCTATCATCTATCAACAGGTTGTGTGCATAACACATTAACTTTAAAAAGTTGACACCTTACACATTAAGAGGGCAATATGAAAGAAAAGAATCAACTTTGCATTAGAAATGCATATAGAAATGTTTTGTTCATTTCATGTACTGGTAATCTTATTCAGGTTTTACATGGGATTCTTTTCTCCTTTTGATACAAAATACTACAGTAAACTCACCTCTCAGTAATTAAACAATTGTTAATGTGAACACTCCCCTGTGGCACTTTCTATACCATGTGAAGTTCTCTTTAAAGTATCAGTCAGTTGTTCTAACTCACCCCTGGTAGTCCCTGAGATATACAGACTACTCCACAATACTCAGTAGTTTCTCTTAAGGAATTTTTAAGCAGACTCGATCCCTGTTAGGAGGTGATGCTTGGTATCATTTTTGTTACCTTGAAAGATGGTCCATTGACTATGGATATTAGTTTTCTGAAAATCTGGTGCTGTTTCCAGTGAAAAATTAACAAACTATTAAAGAACAAGTTGAGGGGAGCCATTTAAGAAATTGGAAAGTAATTGCAAACAACATTGGATAATTGTGACTTTCAGTTGTTTTGTATCAGTTGAATTTTTTCAGCTCTTTTTCCTGTATATATGGTGGTTCTATCTTTCTCCAATACAATTTTTATTTAAAAAAATAAAGTATCGATGGAGGGAGGGCAAGATGGCGGAGAAGTAAGGAGCTCTGTACTTGCACTCGCACCCATACATCACACAGAAAAGATTTGAAGCCATTGGAAATCTTACAAAACCTGAGAGATTGGGAGAAAAAGGATGCAGAATCCACTGAGAAAGCCTTCTGACGTGAGTGCGAACCGGGGAAGGTAAAATCGGGCCGGGATAGGAGACTCCAGGGTGGGAGGCGATTCCCCTCTACCCTCTACGGGGAGTGAGAGGAGAAAAGGAGAGAGTCCGAAACAGAAAAACCTCCGCTCGGGGGGAAAAAACCTCCGCCTGGTGCATAGAAAGACCGTACTTGCCAAATACCTGCACACTAGGTCCCCTCGCGCCAACTGGTCCTGGGGGAGGCTGAGCACACAAACTGCTTCTTTGTGCCGCTCCTGGACGTTGGGTTTTAAAGCGGCAGTGGCGCGCCTGCCGCCATTGTAGCTCCAGCGCAGCTGGGACCCCTGAAAGAGCCGCGCTGACACCAGGCGTCCGCGCTCCTGGCTGGCTGGAACTCGAGAGGGAAGGCAAAGAGCTAAAAACTGGGAAATTTGCCTGTGAGTTCGTGTTTCGGGTGACAAGCCATAGAGGGACCCAGTTTTCCTCACTCCAGCGGGCTCAGGCTACGCGGACGGGGCAGGCAAGCCACCCGCGCATGCGCGCCAGCTTGACCCAGAGAAGGAAGCTGCGATTCTGACTCCGCCCCCAGAGCTCAGCAGGGAGCCTGGAATAGCCCGAGGGGTTTGGCTGGGAAGCTGTGTCTAAGACAATTTCAGCGGGGCGCGCGGACTGGGATTTGGAGATTGGAACTGGCCTGGGTTGAAGAGTACAACCAACTTCGGCTGCGTCCCTGGAATGGGGAGTTGACACGCCAAAAAAAAGCGAGCTACAGCGCGGGGTTCAAGAAGGGACTGGAGCACCCTCACTCTCCTCCCCACAATCGCCAAGGCAGAACCCCCTACTGAGGCATCAGATCACGCCACGCCCATCCCTGCCTGAGAGGTGCCCTCCTCCCTTTTTTTTTTCCTCTTTCTTTTTTCCTTTTTTTTTCCTTTTTTTGTTTTTTTCCTTTTTTTCTTCTTTCTTTTTTTTCCCCTTTCTTTTCTCTTTCTTTTTTTCTTCTTCTTTCTCTTTTCTCGCTTTTTTCCCAAAACACTGACCTGATTAACTCTGGTCGCCAGCTTGCTTAAACAATCACAACAAGTCCATTCTGTAAATGTAAATTCTACACCCACCGACCTTTTCAGCTATTTCTCTCAGGAGTAATTAGACTATATAGTTTCTCTGGATAATTCCAGCATCCTTCTCTCACCTATCCAACCATATTCGACCCTTTACCTCTTTGAAAAAGGCTTCCTATCCCTTCTGTCTGTTCATTCTATTTCCAAATCTGCCTCGTCTCGCCCTGCCTTCTTTCTTGTTCTCTGTGCTTTTCAACCAGCACTGCATACACACGGCTATTTAACTGTAGCTGGGATATCCAGGTATATGCTTTAAACCGTACTTTGTCCATCGGTTTTCTTCCTTTTTCCTTTTCTTTTCCCCTTTTTGACCCTTTTATGTATTTTAGGCTCCCTATTATTCGCCCTCCCCCTTCCGTCTTTTCTCTTAACTTTTTCGTTTTCCCTCTCGCTTTGCATGTTAGTTGAATTAGCCTGTGCATTTGTGTGCTCCTGCTCCCTGTGTGTTTGTCTGTCTGTTTTCTTTTCCAGGGCTACCTCAAGAAACAAGCTAGAGTACACAAGGTGAAGAGTCCCAAATATCACTACAAATAGGAAAATAAAATAACTAAGGTCCCAACAAGAGAGACCGAGGGATACCATTCAAAAAACAATCTCTGAAAGGATAGGCCCCGGAAAGTCAAAGAGTCTTCTTGGATATAGCAGTGCTCATAGAAACAGAAAGCATAACAGGTCTTTAAAACCAACAAGAGCCGGAAAGCTAACTAAAATGACAAAATGAAAGAGCTCTCCTCCAAAGAAACTCCAAGAAGAAATGACAGCTAATGAACTGCTCAAAACAGATATCAGCAGCATAAGTGAACAAGATTTTAGAATAATAATGGTGAAATTAATAGCAGGGCTCGAAAAAAACATAGGCGACATCAAAGAAACTATGGCTACAGACAGAATGGAAAATAAAAATAGGCATGAAGAATTAAAAAATGCGATAAATGAGATGCATAATAAATTAGAGGCCTCCGATGCATGGATTGAAGAGGCAGAAAGAAGAATAAGTGATTTAGAAGACACCATTATAGAAAAACAAGAAGCTGACAAAAAAAGAGACACACTGATCCAGGAAAAGGAAACAAGAATTCGAGAGCTCAGCGATACAGTCAAACGCAACAATATCCGTATCATAGGAATCCCAGAAGAGGAAGAGAGAGGGAAAGGTGCTGAAGGAGTCCTGGAACAAATTATAGCCGAGAACTTCCCTGACCTGGGGAAGGAAGTCAATGTGGAAATACAAGAGGCTCAGAGGACTCCCCTCAGACGTAACTTGAATCGATCTTCTGCATGACATATCATCGTAAAAATGGCAAAATACAAGGACAAAGAGAGAATTTTGAAAGCAGCTAGGGAGAAAAGGGCCCTAACATACAAAGGGAACCTATCAGAGTGGTGACAGACCTATCTACTGAAACTTGGCAGGCCAGAAAGGAATGGCAGGAGATCTTCACTGTGATGAACAGTAAAAATATGCAGCCAAGAATCCTCTATCCAGCAAGCCTGTCATTCAAAATAGAAGGAGAGATAAAAACCTTTCCAAACAAACAGAAATTGAAAGAATTTGTCACCACGAAGCCAGCCCTACAAGAAATCCTGAGGGGGATTCTCTGAAGGAAAAGTTACAAGGAACAAAGATACCAGAGACACCACCGCAAACAGGAACCCTACAAAAGATACAAAGACGCTAAACCCACATATTTCAATAATAACACTGAATGTAAATGGGCTGAATGCTCCAATCAAAAGACATAGGGTAGCAGAATGGATTAAAAAACAAAATCCATCTATATGCTGTCTACAAGACACTCATTTTATACGGGAAGATACCTTCAGATTAAAAGTAAGGGGATGGAGAAATATATATCATGCTACAGGAAATCAAAAGAAAGCCGGAGTAGCGATACTTATATCAGACAAACTGGACTTTAAATTAAAGACAATCACAAGAGATGAAGAAGGGCACTACATAATAATTACAGGGTGCATCCGTCAGGAAGAACTAACAATCATAAATGTCTACGCAACGAATATGGGAGCACCTAAATATCTAAAACAATTAATCACAAACAGAAACAAGCTTTTAGATAAGAATGTGCTAACAGCAGGGGACTTTAATACTCCGCTTACAGCAATGGATAGGTCAACCAGACAGAAAATCACTAAAGAAATAATGGACTTTATGGGATGCCAGTGGCTTAGTCGGTTAGGCGTCCGATCGCTCAGGTCATGATCTCGCAGTTCGTGGGTTCGAGCCTCCCGTACGGGGTCTGTGCTGACTGCCAGCTCAGAGCCTGGGAGCCTATTTCAGAGTCTGTACTCTCTGATCCCTCCCTGCTCACACTGTCTCTCTCTCTCTCTCCTAGAAATAAATAAAAATATTTAAAAAAAAAAAAGAAACAAAGAAATAATGGACTTTAAAGACACATTGGACCAGATGGACCTGATGGATATGTTTAGAGCTTTACATCCTGAGGCCAGGGAATTTACTTTCTTCTCAAGTGCGCATGGCACATTCTCCAAGATAGATCACATACTGGGACATAAAGCAGCCCTCAATAAAGATAAAAGAATAGAGATCATACCATGCACACTGTCAGATCACAATGCTTTGAAACTTGAAATCAATTACAGGAAGCAGTCTGGAAAACCTCCAAAAACATAGAGGTTAAAGAACACCCTTCTAAAGAATGAATGGGCCAATCAGGCAATTAGAGATGAAATTTAAAAATATATGGAAACAAATGAAAATGAAAACACAACAATTCAAAATCTATGGGATGCGGCCAAGGCAGTCCTAAGAGGAAAGTACATTGCTCTCCAGGCCAATTTCAAGAGATTAGAAAAAGCTCAAGTCCAAAATCTAACAGCTCACCTAAAGGAACTAGAGGCAGAGCAACAAGAACGCCCTAAACCCAGTAGAAGAAGAGAAATAGTAAAAATTAGAGCAGAAATAAACAACATTGAGACCAAGGAAACAATTGAACAGACCAATGAAACCAAGAGTTGGTTTTTTGAAAAAGTCAACAAAATTGACAAACCTCTAGCCAGACTTATCCAAAAGAAAAGAGAGAGCACCCAAATAGACAAAATTATGAATGAAAATGGACTGATTACAACCAACCCCTCAGAAATACAAGCAATTATCAGGCAATACTATGAAAAATTATATGCCAACAAATTGGACAACTTAGAAGAAATGGACAAATTCCTAAACACACACTCACTACCAAAATTCACACGGGAAGAAATAGAAAACCTGAATAGACCCATAACGAGTGAGGAAATTGAATCAGTGATCAAAAATCTCCCAACAAATAAGAGCCCTGGACCTGATGGCTTCCCTGGGGAATTCTACCAGACATTTAAAACAGAATTAATCCCCAATTCTTCTCAGCTATTCCAAAAAATAGAAAGCGAAGGAAAACTCCCAGACTCATTTTATGCAGCCAGCATCACTCTGATTTCCAAGCCAGACAGAGATCCAGCAAAAAAAGAGAACTACAGGCCAATATCCTTGATGAATACGGATGCAAAATTCTCAACAAGATCCTTGCCAATCGAATCCAGCAGCATATAAAAAGAATCATCCACCAAGATCAAGTGGGATTCATTCCTGGGTTACAGGGCTGGTTCAACATTCGCAAATCAATCAATGTGATACATCATATCAATAAAAGAAAGATAAAAACCATATGATCCTGTCAATAGATGCAGATAAAGCATTTGACAAAATACAGCATCCCTTCTTAATAAAGACTCTAGAGAAAGTCGGGATAGAAGGAACCTACTTAAACATCATCAAAGCCATCTATGAGAAGCCTTCAGCTAACATCCTCCTCAACGGGGAAAAACTGGAGCTTTCCCCCTGAGATCAGGAACACGACAGGGATGCCCACTCTCACCACTGCTGTTTAACATAGTGCTGGAAGTCCTAGCATCAGCCATCAGACACCAAAAAGAAATCAAAGGCATCAGAATTGGCAAAGAGGAAGTCAAACTTTCACTCTTCGCAGATGACATGATACTCTACATCAAAAACCCAACAGACTCCACCAGAAGCCTACTAGAACTGATCCAAGAATTCAGCCAAGTTGCAGGGTACAAAATCAACGTACAGAAATCGGTTGCATTTTTATACACCAACAATGAAGCAACAGAAAGAGAAATCAAGAAACTGATGCCATTCACAATTGCACAAAAAACCATAAAATACCTCGGAATAAACCTAACCAAGGATACAAGAGATCTGTATGAGGAAAACTATAGAAAACTTATGAAGGACATTGAAGAAGACACAAAGAAATGGAAAAACATTCCATGCTCATGGATAGGAAGAATAAATATAGTTAAGATGTCATTATTACCTAAGGCACTCTACACATTCAATGCAATTCCAATGAAAATTGCACCAGCATACTTCTCAAAACTAGAACAAACTATCCAAAAATTTGTATGGAACCACAAAAGACCCCGAATAGCCAAAGTAATCCTGAAAAATAAAACCAAAACGGGAGGGATCACCATCCCAGACTTTAGCCTCTGCTACAAAGCTGTCATCATCACCACAGTATGGTATTGGCACAAAAACAGACACATAGACCAATGGAACAGAATTGAGAACTCAGAAGTGGACCCAAAAGTATACAGCCAACTAATCTTTGACAAAGCAGGAAAGAATATCCAATGGAAAAAAGACAGCCTTTTTAACAGATGGTGTTGGGAGAACTGGACAGCAACATGCAGAAGAATGAAACTAGATCATTTCTCACACCATGCACAAAAATAAACTCAAAATGGATAAAGGACCTGAACGTGAGACAGGAAACCATCAAAACCCTAGAAGAGAAAGCAGGAAACAACCTCCTTGACCTCCACCGCAGCAACTTCTTACTTGACACATCCCCAAAGCAAGGGAACCAAGAGCAAAAATAAACGATTGGGACCTCATCAAGATTAAAAGCTTCTGCACAGCCAAGGAAACAACCCAGAAAATTAATAGGCAACCAACCGAATGGGAAAAGATAGTTGCAAATGACATATCAGACAAAGGGTTGATATCCAGAATCTACAAGGAACTCACCAAACTACACGCCCGAAAAGCAAACAACCCAGTGAAGAAATGGGCAGAAGATATGAACAGACACTTCTCCAAAGAGGACATCCAGATGGCCAACAGACACATGAAACGATGCTCAGCATCGCTCCTCATCAGGAAAATACAAATCAAAACCACACTGAGATACCACCTCACGCCAGTCAGAGTGGCTAAAATGAGCCAATCAGAGAACTCTAGATGCTGGCGAGGATGTGGAGAAACGGGCACCCTCCTCCACTGTTGGTGGGAATGTAAACTGGTACAGTCCCTCTGGAAAACAGTGTGGAGGTTCCTAAGGAAACTAACAATAGAACTCCCCTATGACCCAGCAATAGCACTGCTAGGAATTTACCCAAGGGATACAGAAATGTTGATGCATGGGAGCACATGTACCCCAATGTTCATAGCAGCACTCTCCACAATAGCCAAAACCTGGAAAGAGCCTAAGTGTCCATCAACAGATGAATGGATCAAGAAGATGTGGTTTATCTATACCATGGAATACTACATGGCAATGAGAAACAATGAAATCTGGTCATGTGTAGCAACATGGATGGACCTTGAGGGTGTTATGCTGAGCGAAATAAGTCAGGCAGAGAAAGACAAATATCATATGTGTGCACGTAGAGGAGGATTAGGAGGAGCTTAACAGAGGACCAAGTGGGAGAAGAAGGGCGGAAATGGTGGGGGAAAGGGGAAGAGGCAAACCATGAGAGACTCTTGAATGCTGACAAAAACTGAGGACTGGTGGATGTGGGGGGGGAGGAGGGGTGGGCATGGGGGAGGACACTTGTGGAGATGAGCACTGGGTGTTATGTGAAAACTAATTTGACAATAAACTATTTGTAAAATAAATAAATAAAGTAGCATAAAACCAAATGGAAAAAAAAAAAGAAAATGAGTTTCTTTAAGGTCTTACTGAACTCATTCAAATTTTATAAATATTTGGTTTTATCAAAATGAGCCAACAGTGTTGAAAGCATAGGGCATAAGAAGAATCTAGAAGCAATCAGTCACAAACAGCACAGTCTAACTAGATTGATAAATTGACTGAATATGTTATGGATTTAATAATTCTAAAAGTGTGAACTACAATTTCTCTCTTCCTGCTAGCAGAACATGCTTTTGAAGGAAAACTTTGGATTACAGCTCATTCTTTTTTACTAAAAGATGTTAGCACCTTACCTAATCCTTGCTTTGCAGGAATATTCTTGGATAAATCTTGTATTCTTCCCTGGGTCCTGAGTTGTATGTATTGACTCCACATCTTAGGGATGTAGGTGGTAATACAAACACAGGGCATTGCTTCTGAATCATATAACAAAAGTCTAGCCTCCTTCTAGGAACTTTGTTCTTGACTCCAACCACTCTGAATAAAGCCTATTTCATCATGTGTGTGGTTTGCAAACATTCAATTGGCCAACAATATTTTACTTTTAATTTTTTTTCTAATTGCTGCTGACAA